>KN837107.1:824041-847375 GCA_000827215.1 Sphaerobolus stellatus SS14 | reverse complement strand
CGTATCAAATCTTTTAGAATCCCTGAAAGAAAGAAGTGGAAGGGACGAAGAAGATATAATGTATTCTGCATTATCACTGTATACAGGAGGGGCTGATACGGTAAGCCTGATTTGTAGGATCGAATGCTAACTTCATCTTCAAGTTGTTGGCCCACAGACAGTATCATCTGTTCACTCCTTCTTTCTCGCTATGACCTTATACCCAGATGTTCAAGCCAAAGCACAAGCAGAGCTCGATCGTGTGGTCGGAAATGATCGACTGCCTACCTTTTCGGATCGTGAGAATCTTCCTTACATCAATGCATGCGTCAAGGAAGTTTTCAGGTGGAATACCGCCCTACCTTTAGGTATCGCAGATCAATGGCATTGGGACTTTGAATGTGACTGAACAAACTTTAGGGGTGGCACATATGAACAGTGTGGCAGACGAATATAATGGACATATTATTCCTGAAGGTAATTATCGTATCTACCTGTTCCACAAATATTAATTTCCAACTGTAGGCTCGATAATGTTAGTGTTCGATTTCCCCAGAGACTGCGCATTCGTAATTGTACTTATCTTTCCATTCGAATAGAATCACTAATATTTGGTGAGTATTATGTTAAATCTAGATAAATCTAGCAGGATCGGATTTTTACGTAGATGTTTCTAGGGCCATGATGATGGATAAATCAATCTATAAAGATCCTACGGAGTTCATGCCAGAACGATGGCTCAAGGGAGACATAGATAGTATACAACATAACTTTGGGTTTGGAAGACGGTATTTAAACGAACTATTTTTTGTTCAATCCTCCATGCTCATGGAAGACATAGGATCTGTCCTGGAATGTGGACGGCCGATGCGTCCTTATTTATTATCATGGCTACGGTATTGGCTACATTCAACATCAGTCCCCCAGTAGATCATAATGGCAAGCATTTGTTTCCCAACGTGAAATATACGACCGGAATGATCAGGTTTGTTTTGATTAAATTTGAAGGTTGATATATCTAATTCATAAATCCTGAAGTCATCCAGAACCATTTGACCTTCGCACTGAGGTTAGAAATACCCGGTCGATAGAACTGCTCGAACTCGCAATGTGATTATTAATCGATCCCGAGTCTATTAAGAAAGATTCTGCTTTAAATTGTAATTATACTCTGTTGATATACCTTTTTGACGTTGAATAGAAATAAACGGAGGGGCACGGATAGCTCCGAAGCAAAGAGCTCGAAGCCTTACTCAGCTACCGCTCGAGGAATCCTTCTGCTGGCAGATTCTGGGAATAGTCTTCACTTTAAGTAAGAAGTCCTTTGTACGTCGGTGTCTCCGATGTTTGCTCAACTTACGAAGGCTGTCTGTATGATTCCCTAAGTGCTTCTTCGACGTCCTTGAAACTGCAGTCCAACTTCAGGTATGCTTCAAGCTTCCAATCGCTGGGATATTTTTTCTAATAATTGACAAGGTATGGGCTGATCAATCCTTTACGTATATGGAGGCCAAGTTTTTCTTACATAATTAACGAGAATCAAGATTGCGAACCCACGCCCGGAGGCAATTCAAAATTGAACTTCTGACGGCGCTCAGTACCAGGCAATATCCTCTCTCGAGATTGCAGTCATAGTCATCCGAGATTTCCTTGTGTATCTCATTATGTGTCCCGAATTACCCCCGGGCGTAAGTAGGACGGAGGAGCCTGGAGGAAGAGGAAAATGCCGGTATGACCGGTCGTGATGCTTACGGCGAGTGCTGCTCTTGCAAGCAATCACCCGAACCCAGGAACAAAGGTTCGAAATTCTTTGAGAATTCTTTGAAAGAATTTCGAACCAACGATCGCATGACATGGCAGCTTGACAGTCACATGAAACTGAGTGGCAGTGATACTGCGACGTCTTTCAAATTACTGATTATGGACTTATCTGAGTCATGCCCGTTTTGCTGAGTCAATGCTTTCAGGCCGATGTAGCTACAGAGTCGCCTATTGCACCTATTGGATCCTATGGAATATGTCCCTCGCCTTCTTCAAGTGAATTGCCGCGGCGCCAGATCTAGACAGACAAATAACAGGACAATCCAATGAAGTATTTGACGAAACGTCCTAAAAAAAGTGATTGCCAAACATGATATGCATAAACATTCAGAAATATTCCGTGATTTTAACCCTTTATCCAGAGATCTGGCTCAGTGGCGGCTTCCTTCTATTTGTTGATGAACACTGGAGGTCGCAGTTCAATCGGGGAAAAAATTGTTCCTAGTAGATGAGGCAGGTGAGCTCGAGCGTTGTTATGCCTTGAGTCGTTTCTCTTTCTTCTATAAGCTAACATCTTCCTGCTCTCATATACGCCTGGGCTTCAATTTTTCTCAAGTAATATTTGCCTTCCATTACCACGCCATCCCATCCGCCGCCTTCTTCCGAAGTTTCCTATCGCATTTTGCTCCCCTACTACCTGAACGGAGCAGCGCCGCTGTTTCTTACAAACTCGGTACCTTCTATTTACCATCAACCCAATAATTGCAAATAATTACCAGTAACAGTACTACTTTGCATTGACAATTTTTCAAACCCATGCCGATAGATATGGAAAGTAGATACTAGATTCTTTCACATTGCCTATGATTCACATTTCTTCAGCATTGCTCCTTGGTCTTTCCACTCTCGTTTTGTAGCTGAAAGAGGAAAATTAAGTCAATAGCGTAAGTTCATAGATATCTCCCAAACTCCATGCGTTTTCTGAAGACTGCTGTCAGGAATGCCTAGAAAACATATTTACTGACATCAAAAAGGATATGGGAGATATGCATAGCGATGTCAATCGTATAGCAGGTGTGCTAGTGTATCAAATCTGCGTTTGAACATAGTATCTCATGTTTACTAAAGAACGTTTCAATGAACAAAATTCGATGGTATATCTTGATATTCGGTATGTTCATTAACAGAACTAATAGAATTTTAGGACTGTCTTTCGGACATGAACGGATCTATCTCGACTCTGCAGCTCGCCACTGAGCGCATTGACGAACGTCCTAAGAGCCTTGAAGGTACATCATACCATTCGGGATATCGAGTATTTGCTGTTTATTTATCTTGGGCTTCAGATCGATCTCAAATCAACCTCCTTGAGAACGGAATGGAGGGGAAGCTTAATGAATTCCATGGTATGATAGTCTCGGAGTTCTATTTTCTACAGCTAAATAGTAACGAATCGCCATCAGCTTTTCTGGATCAGGTCAAAAAAGCGAATTCGAACTATGGGAAGTCGTCGACGGAAAATAACAATAGCTGGTCAGTCCCTCAACTTCCAACTGTTAGCCTAAATGGACGTTATGACGAGGTCTTTAAGATGGCTAGAGGACAACTGGCGACGTTTCTAACCCTTCTTTGCGAGGCTCAGAGTCAGGAGCCGTCAGACATCACATATTCCTCGTTGGCTCATTAATACTCGCAAACAGCCACAAAACTGGCCTGACGAGATTTCGTTTTCGCCGATTCCAACTTCGAAAGCTTGATAAATGACAATATTAAAAGCCTTATACAGGTACGGATTGAGGACTGGACAACAGGTTAGTACTTCCTTATCCGGGTCTAAGCTTTCCATCTTTTAGGTTTTATACCGAATGACCCTTTCTATATATATGTTTATAGAATTTGACGAATGTCCTAAACACCATGTCTTAATCTTTGGGGTAACTGTCACGGCGCTGTTCACCCCCAACTGTGAGAGGTGTATTAAAGTTCTGCTCCAAGAAGACGGCGTTACCAGTGGTCGCCCTATCACGGCTGCAAGCAAGACGGCGCCGGGTAATGATGCGGGAGGAACCCCTTCGAAACCAAAGAGGTCGAAGTAATAGTCTCTGTTGAATTGCATATACATAGAGAGTAGGAAGTAGAAACTGTCTATCTTACGGAATCTGAGGGCTGCATGTACACTTAAGTACATGTTACGCCTTTGTGATAACTTCAAATTTTCTCATTCTCTCTCTCAATATAATTCCTCTACGTTATGTAAATATCGAATAAAAACCGAAAAATCATGTTATTTCTGATATTCCTATTTCGTGCATACCAGTACCGGGTCCAAAAGTGAAGCTATACTCTGAATCCACCGCGAATTCAAATGAACTATTTGAAGTCTTTTCTCAGCACTTTGAGCTGTCCTTTTCTATATTTCTACCGATCAACGAGCAGTATAATTATTATACTGACCTTCATTTCTGGTGAAGCTGAGTCTAAAGGCCTCCGTGCTCCCTGAAAATTCGGCTGTGAACAGAAGCAACGAAATAATACCTCAGCCAGCCTCCATCCTTGCAATAATTCTAGGGCATATACGTATCTGGAACATCATGATTCTCAGAAATATAACATTAGGCAACATATATTATAGGTAATTAGCGAAAATTTGACGGTATATACACGCAACAGACTAAGTTTGCGCTTATTCACAGTCACTGGTAGTTATTCAGAAAATAATAATCAGAACATGGATGAGTCCGCGCCAAGTCCACTGTCCGCCCCTGAGTGCGGATCCATGAGGCATTTTGTTGTCAAACAGGAATTAATGCGTTTTGATGGGGAAGTTCATGAGCTAAATTCGATGAATAATAAAGGTAAATGGTTTCCGCTTTTGGCTCCCTAGTGACAGCTTATGAATTCTCGTCGGAGACAAAGGATTTGCGGCCTTGGCGAGGGAGGCTTTGGTTTTTTTTTCGGTTGTTTCACTTCCCGTGCTGAAGTTCCTCTCCTTCCTGCCCTCCTCTCGTCTGTGAAATGGAAGAAAGAGAGCCAGAAATGGAGGTAACCAATTATCTACCTCATTGTTAATTGATCGTCTCATCTTAATGCCCTTCTCATAGGCGTCCGCGGCGAGTTCGTCCTCGTGTCCTGTTTTCCTTCCGTATTTACAGAATTCCTTCTGTCAGGACTCGTTCTACGTCTTAGTCAGACCGTAGAGAAACGTGACGAAGAGGCGCAAAAGTGCTTGGTGAGCACGACCCGCATTAAGTCCCCTAATACAGTGCTACATGAAACATTCAATTAGGAACTTCTTACCTCAGTTAAAGATACATTGACAGTAATTCTCGCTACCACTGTGTCGAACGAAAAGAAACTAGAAAGCCTCAGCGATCGACTTGACCGTTTGGAAGGTGAATACAATATTTCGAGTTGCGTTAGGATTTGACCTTATGACACCGGTTTTAGTAGAACGCCAAAATAATGGAGCTTATCACTCACCCAATGAAAACGATATGGAAGCACGGGTTGATCGTATCAGAAGTGAGGTTTTACATGAGGTCTCTTGGCCCTTCTTCAGTTGACAAAATGTTTGTAGATTCGGTTGCTAGAATAACGTCTACGATTAGAATCGGTAGCATCACCAGAGAGAATACCCGCTCAAGCGTTGATGAGCAAAATGCCGTCTCAGCTTCTCAGGTTGACGCAACGGCTGCTGTACCCGAAACTCTCTATGCTGCGAACGCATCGAGCATTATCTCCAGTAAAAGCGACAGTGCGCATGCCACTTCGACCCAGTTTATTCCCCACTTCAAAGTTCGCCAACACTTTCGCAACCTCATGTTCGGTGGAGAGCCTAGAAACATTTCCTGGAAAAACCTTTCGAAGTGGCTTATAACATCCAAAAAGCGGTTCATCAACTGGCCTCCCAATATTCCATCAGTTGGACGAGGATTTCATCTGACGGTTTTGACGCATGCAGAAGCTCGAAGTCTTCTTACGGTCGGTATCGAAGATTGGACGTCCCGTACGTGTTTCTTTTCGCATTCGCCGAAGTATCGATGACATAGTTTATCCTCCAGAAGAACAACAAAACCAGCAAAAAATCCCATTAGTCACGAATATAAATGGGCTTACACTCCTAGACTTTGATTGTCAAGATGGTGTTCCTGAGGCTGGCGTCAACGTGCCCGCTGTGATGAAGAATGGTCGTAAGTACGATGGTGCGAAGTAAGGTATACCACTGAGATTCTTATAGGACCTACTAGGAATAAGAGGAAGAAGGTGGAGTTATACGAATCGAGTCCCGGGGAAGAAGCAGAGCGCACAGTCAATTTCAAGTCGCTGAAGAAACCTAAACTTGAAAGCACCGTGCCGAGTCTGGAAGATGCCGACTATGCCCCAGGTAAACGAGCTTGAAGCTGGTCCGCAGGTGTCTTTGATCTTCGACATATATATTGATCATTTGAAAGTGGTACTTTATGGCTTGCTTCTGCCGTATAATTTTCTCCGTGTCCATCCGGGTCCGGCGACCTCGATGATGTTCCCTAATACTCAGTCTACCATTCATGTCATGCTCAATCTTAGAATAAAGTTAGCAAACTCAGAAAGCAACAAGCAGAAGGTTACCTCAGATGTGAGTGTCCGCCGGTTCTGCGTGCGGGTTGAAGGAACCATGCTCTCTCCCTCCCGTCAATTTTTGGTCAATTCTGTTTCTTATGTTTGATAAGATGTGTCCTAAAAAGAAAATGACCCGTAAGCACGCTTAAAAGACACCATGAATTTTAAAGAGATGGCCGCTACAAACAGCCTCAAACACGTCACATTGTCACAGCAGCCGTTACAATCAACGACGTGTCCAGCGTTGTCGTGTATATCGTCCTAGTCCGCTCCTTACAGAGGCATACGAAAACTCAGGACGAAAGTCTACTTGGACTATCCTACGCCTAGCCATCTTATTCTAATACCCTTTCGTTTCCCTCCTGCCGCCAGCCATGGCTCAAAAACGCGATGACGACCATCCAGGCCTTTCCTCGTATTACAACGACAAGTCCACCATTACCCAAGAGGCCCGAGTCTTCAATGAATCACCTATTAGCCCCCGCAAATGCCGCGCGCTGCTGACGAGGATTGCATACTTGCTGTACATCGGGGAGTCGTTTGGGACACAGGAAGCGACGACTCTATTCTTTGGAACCACGAAGCTATTCCAACACAAGGATGTGAGTTTTATAACCTAATTTACCTCTAATAACATGCTAATCGATATGTGGTTCCTCTAGAGCGGACTGCGGCAAATGGTCTACCTTGCCATCAAGGAGCTCTCACCTTATGCGGAAGACGTTATTATCGTAACCAGCAGCATTATGAAAGACATGCAACCCAACTTGGAAGTCGTATACAGGCCAAATGCCATCCGAACACTGTGCCGTATCCTAGATGTGAGCTACCCCGCCATGCTCACCATGTCCTGTCGTTGCTTACCCTGCTCCTCAGCCTTCCATGGTCCAAACCGTAGAGCGCTTCTTCAAAGCTGCCATCGTAGATCGTAATTCCTCCATTTCGTCCGCAGCGCTCGTCTCTGCATACCATCTTTTCCCTTCCGCCAAGGACGTCATCAAACGTTGGGTCAATGAAGCTCAAGAAGCCGTCAACGCCAAATCCTCCTCATCCGGTTCATCCTTCTTCGGTGTATCCAACACAGCGTCCTCGTATCTGGGCTTTGGCAGTTCGAATTCTCAACCCGCTACACCGATGCAAATTCCTTCGACAAGCTATATCACTCAGTACCATGCGCTTGGCTTGCTGTATCTGATGAGAGCCCAGGATAGGATGGCAGTCACGAAGATGATTCAGCAATATGGCGGTGGAAAAAGTGGTGCTGGAAGTGTTTTGAAGAGTGCGCCTGCCTTGTGCATGCTTATTAGATACGCTGCGAAGATTATAGATGAAGATCCCAAGTACGTTTATTCGAACATATCATCTTATATCGCAGTTTGTTGACCTATTGTTTAGCATGCAGAAGCCTATGTTCGACCTGCTTGAGGGCTGGCTGCGTCATAAATCCGACATGGTGAACTACGAAGCTGCCAGAGCGATCTGTGAAATCCGCGGTGTGACTGCGCAACAACTTACCCGTTCCATTGCTGGTAAGTATTATATGCCATATTCATCATAATACAATGATTTATGTTCTTGTTTCCAGTTCTTCAACTCTTCCTTGCATCGCCCAAACCCACCCTCAAATTTGCCGCCATCCGCACTCTGAGCGCCCTTGCGCACACGCACCCATCAAGCGTCGCAACATGCAATCTCGACATGGAGAACCTCATCTCCGACACCAACCGCAGCATTGCCACCTACGCCATCACGACACTCCTCAAAACGGGCAACGAAGCCTCCGTCGACAGGCTCATGAAGCAGATCTCCGGCTTCATGTCTGAAATCTCCGACGAATTCAAAGTCATCGTCGTCCATGCCATCCGTTCGCTCTGCCTCAAGTTCCCCGCGAAGCAAGCTTTGATGCTCAACTTCCTTTCTGGCACGTTACGTGATGAGGGAGGCTTCGAGTTCAAGCGTGCGGTCGTCGAAGCGATCTTTGACATGATCCGCCACATTCCTGATTCGAAAGAAACGGCGTTAGCACATCTTTGCGAGTTCATCGAGGATTGCGAGTTCACCAAGTTGAGCGTTCGCATTTTGAACTTGCTTGGTCAGGAGGGACCCAAGTCGCCGCAGCCTGCCAAGTATATCAGATATATTTACAATCGTGTTTTGTTGGAGAATGCGATTGTGAGGGCGGCGGCTGTCGCAAGTCTTGCGAAGTTCGGTGTTAATGTGCAAGATATCGCCGTGAAGAAGAGCATTACCGTTCTATTGAACAGGTGTGTATTTTCTCTTACAGGTTCTTGATGGTTTATTAATTCCTTATTTCAGATGCTTGGACGACGTGGACGACGAAGTCCGTGATCGTGCTGCCATGTACTTGCGTGTGATGCAGGATCAAGTGTTATCAGAGAAGTATATCAGGGAGGGTGAGCACTTAGTCTATTGTCCTATAGCCTTTATGGCTTAGCGTGATTTGCAGATTCGGTCCCATCTTTGGCAGCCCTGGAGCAGCAACTCGTTTCCTACATCAGCAATCCTGATGCTAGCGAGCAGCCATTTGACGCTACATCCATACCCAAAATCAGCCGCGCGCAAATGGCGGCCGAGGGTGCTCGTACGTCACTGTCCTTTTCCAGCTTATCTTATCTCATCTTTTGTGTAGGCCCCAGTTCTCTCGACGTCATCAGCGCCCCTGTCAGCAAGCGTCCCGAGTCTGGCGCCCCGGCTCAGCAGACAGCTGCAGAGATCAAGTCTTCATATACCGAACAATTGGCTGGCGTTCCCGAGTTCGCCAACTATGGGCCTGTTCTTAACAGCAGTGCTAAGCCTGCTGCTTTGACAGAGAGCGAGACGGAGTACCTTGTGACATGCGTCAAGCATATATTCAAGGAACATATCGTGTTCCAGGTATGTATTATCATTTCTATAATGAGAATTTCGCACTGACAGCATTCACAGTTCAATGTCTCCAACACAATTACCGATACCATCCTCGAACAAGTTTCCGTTATCATGCAGCCGACCAGCGAAGACTCAGGCCTCATAGAAGACTTCATCATTCCCATTCCGAAACTCACTGCTGCTGATTCGCCTGCTATCTTCTACGCGTCATATACACGGGAAGACCCCTTGGACTACCCTATCGCCAGTTTCCAATGCACGCTCAAGTTTGTCAGCAAGGAGCTTGATCCTCTCAGCGGCGAGCCAGAAGAAGAAGGCTACGAGGATGAATATCAACTCGAAGAGGTCGAATTGGGTCAGGGAGGCGACTATATTGTGCCAAACTATGTTACCTTCGCTTCGGAATGGGACAAGATGCGATCAGCTGCATCAACCACAGAAACCTTTGCCTTGTCATCAATGGACAGCATCAAAAGTGAGTAGGCCGTATTCTTGTCCAATGATTTCTAACGAACACTGCCCTGATCAGCTGCGGTTGATACGATCATCGAGATCCTCAACATGGAGCCGCTTGGTGGCACACAGAACCCCACTTCGACGTCGGTGCATACGCTACAGCTGTCGGGCTTGGTCGCTGGAGGCGCGGGCAAAGTTCTCGTGCGCTGCCGCATGACTTTCTCAGCCGGTCAAGGCGTGACTCTGGAGCTCGGCGTGCGCGCAGAAAACGAGCCCGTGGTGAGACTGGTGACAGCTGCTATCGGAGGTTGATCGGAGACGGGAATCATGGGGATAGCATACTTTTAATTATGGGAGTAGTGGTTTGTTGTATATATAGTTATATTTACTGTGGAGGAATACGCAATGTGCTGCACGGTAAACCGGCCTTTGAAGATCCGTTTGTAATGTGTAAGCTGAGAGGCTATAGCCTGACCGGTGACCTGCGCTTAAGGGAGGCCGCTAGTAATTACCGTCTTTACATGGGCTGCTGCTCTCGTACGATCTCTATAACGACGCACACGATATGCCGCCCAGTCGCACACTCAGCTCTGGCATGGCTTCCTCACTCCCAACTGCACGAGCAATCAAGGTCGATACTCGCGGCGCCGTTATCTTGAACGAAGAATCCCCCGAGGTGCGTACGGAGCACTTTTCTTGCTGCCTGCTGCTTATATTCCTCTATTTTCGCAGACACGGGATAGTCGAGGAATATACCTCCCAAACTATATCGAACCGGTGTCCCATATTGCTGTTGACGTGCGTTGAAAAGCTTCGGGCTGAATTCCTTAGTCGGGCTAAATGACATACAACGCAGATTGGCGGGTCGCTCGCAAAAATCGTCTACTTTACACGGTCGCCCGAGCCACACCTTGGAACATGTTCCACAGCGATCCCTATTAATGGTCATGCCAATGGCCGTGCAAATGGAACGAGTCCGCTGCTGCAGCCATCGACCAGTCCCCAAGGCTCACCACGTGCGGGAACACCGCCAGAGGTGCATCTGCTTCGCAGCGGTGCTCTGACGCCTCTGGTACTCGAGCACAATAACAACGTTGCTCCTTTGGACGATCCAGGCTTATCTTCGAAATTGCACACGGTGAAGACTTTGAAGCATTTCCCGGGTGGCTCTCTCAACTTCGAACGGTTCGAAACATCCAACATTGAGGATTGTGTCGCCTTTATCCAGGAGTTAATAAGCCGCTCAGCGACTGTCAATGGCGTCTCTGAGAAGGAAATGAGGAAGAGCGTGAAGATTATGGCAACGGGAGGTGGCGCACACAGGTTCTACGAGCTGTTCAGCGAGAGCTTGGGGGTCGAGGTCAGCCGAGAAGACGAGATGGAGTGCTTAATAGAAGGGTTGCGCTTCATTACGCATATACCAGAGGAGGTCTACTTTTTTTCCGACGAGTTGATCTATACCGTCTCTCACCCAGAGCGTACACTGCCGGCGCAATTTGCTGTGGACGCAGAGGGTAACCCCATACTCGAAAGACCTTCGCCGGATCCACCAAAGTACAGTGTTTCGTTTGCCAAGCATGCTATTCCGCAATTCCCGTGTTTATTGGTGAATATCGGATCGGGTGTCTCGATTATCAAGGTGGACGAGGATGGCAACTTTGAGCGTGTCAGTGGAACGAGTTTGGGAGGAGGCACCTTATGGGGTCTCTTAAGTCTGTTAACTCCTGCAACTACGTTTGATGGTATGTGGCATTTATTTGCCTCCCTATCTTTTGTTGAGTTTGTCTGTTTCAGAAATGTTGGATCTGGCAGAACAAGGCGACAACTCAACAGTGGATATGCTAGTTGGTGATATCTACGGACAGGACTACTCTAAGCTAGGCCTCAAGTCCACGATGATCGCATCGACATTCGGAAAGGTCTTCAGGAAAGGCGAAGCGGGGCAGAAACGCAATTTCTCCCCGGAAGACATCAGCAGGAGTTTATTATATGCCATATCAAATAATATCGGACAAATTGCGTATGTGGATCTTGCAACTCTTATTGAGATGCCATCATTGACTATTATGGTGTTAGATTCGTGAACGCTGAGAAGTATAATTTAGACAAGATCTACTTCGGAGGCTGTTTCATTCGAGGTATGATTCTCGGTCTCGCCACCATTGACTTTTATCTGACCGACGAGCTCTTGGATAGGTCATGCCGCCACTGTAGCAACGTTATCATATGCCATTCGATTCTGGAGTAAGGGCACCAAGCGTGCGTTGTTCCTGCGCCACGAAGGCTTCTTGTGCGTTATTATCTCCTGCACGCTTGACAATCTTTGACAGTATATTAACGCTTTTTATTTATAGAGGGTCGATCGGTGCATGGGTTAAGAATATACAATCGTGAAACTATCTATCAACGATTATGAAGATGATTAATTATGAAAGAAAAGAAGACATGAGAAGAACTCCAAGGGATACCAACAAGAACGAGTCTAAGCTCGCACTACTACCCAAACCTGGACAATATCCAGATTCTGCATTATATTGTACTTGTATTGTATCATATAATTGTTTATGAACAGCTATTTATATTTGCGGTAAAAGCTTGTCGGCTGGAATTTAGGCTGCGTGGCAGCTCCTATGAAGACTATATGAACATATGACCAAGCTGCTTTTCTTTCAATCCCAGATAACAATCGCCTGGCTCAGTGACAAAGAGCCTAAACGGTGGGCATCTATACATATTCATATTCTTTGAACTAAAAAGGAAAAAAAGGACATGGAAATTAGGCGTGGCCGTGACGTGTCACAGTAAGTCAGTCAAGTTTCGCGCCGTCATTTCCTTCAGGTTCGAACGAGCCACTACTTCTCCATTTTCTGTACAGCAATACCTTCAGAAACTGAAGCGATATTTGCCATTGCCACAGAATCTTATGGGAATAGTCTTTATCGCCTGTTATGCCACTCCCATCAACTCCTGCCGGCGTGATGGTCTATCTTACAAGTAGAACATCATGATTGGGAACTACTCTATTTCCTCCTCGAGGTTCTCGTCGAGAAGGTGTATACTGCGACTTAAGGTATGTATCTATCATAACTTTTGATCTTGTTTGCTGATAAAGTGTGCTTCAGGGATTATTCTCAAAGTAAGGCCCTCATCGACATCGCTGCTCCGAGATGTATTACGTATGATGCACACTTCATCAAACGCCTGTCTCCTTCTGGTTCTGCGAAGCATCTTATCTTCCAGCTGCAATATATCGTGTATGTTAGAATGACATCCGTCAACGATATTAATAGGACGAACCCAACGAGATCAGGCCTCGACTCGTCTGGAGACAGACTTATAACCCACTGATTATACCATTTTCTCAAGATCACTACATCCCTGACAGGTCAGCTTTTTGTTCAAATATTTTATGGATCTATATCAATGATTCTTAAACTTAGTTTTTCTCTCTACCTGCGGATCCGATGCTCCTAGATCCTTGGATTGCCTAAGTAGCAGAGCCGCTTTCAGTCCATCGACTTCTTGAGTTCCGTATTGGCACATCTATTGGTCGTCAGGGGTTATTCTATAACAATTTGGCAAGCTATGCCGAACTGTATTGCCTTTGTTCTCTCCCAAGATAGCTGGCAATACAATTCTCTGGCTTTCAGAATCTGAATCACACGAGTCATTTATCCTGGCTATGGCCTTCGGCCTTAAACCCCGCGGGGGGGCCTCTGATGCTACCAATTGAATGTTGCGCTATCCCAGCTAGGCCCGTCAACCTTAAGCCCGCGGGAATCCTTTGATGCCACCAATTTGGACGTTACACTGCCCATCTACATCTCTCGTTATGGGGCGTATTTTGATCACGTACATCCAAGCCTGTGCTGCAATTACTCAGAGTCGTTTTGTGCCTGCTCGGCTTCAGGGATATCTTCTGTGAAATACATATCAGGAGTTTATTATCATAAGAAGCGTGTCCTTTCCGCACAGCGCTGCACAGGTCGAGGATTCTCACTTTCTTGGTTTAAAAGCTGACTGTTAATGGCGGTGATTGTTCCACAGGTATCTTTATTGTTAGGAACACATCGAAGAACGTCGTCAAGCGATTGGATTGTCTCAGGGAACAAATATGGAAAAATTTAAGAACAAAGGGCGTGTATACTCAGGGAAGATCTTCAATATATTATCTCAAAGGGAAGAAGGAATGCACTCTATTTTAGCAATCTTTCAAAGAACATGGTCATCAGTATGTGCTTCCATTAATATTGCAAATTTCAGTTCTCATTTAAACTAAGTAGTTTGATATTTATTTTTTCGATCACACTATGTCGAAAAATTAAATATTGTCAATTGAGATAGTTGTTATGAAGTGCTGGGTTTTATGGCTACATCTAAAGAGGTGTTTGCTCCCTTGAGGCAATAATTAAACTATAGGAACAATGCTGACACTTCGTCAAACTAGTGCATGCGCAGTAATCTCTCCGCCATCCAATCATCAATCTGCCAAACCCATGAAACATCAAATGCAAATCAAGGAGAACACCAGCGATTAGCTCATTTTAGGATGGCGGGTAAGCACAGCCCCCTCGAAGTTCTTCGGTGATAGTCAATTCTCCCGTTACTAGACGGCTGTATACCTGTAATTTGGAAGGCCTCGCTCCGTTCCTTCATGATTTATAGGTTACGAAGCGTTTTAAACAGATTTGGTCGAGGATCAGCCACTATCTACGGACGAACAATGTTTCAATCAAGATGAAATCCCTGTTTAATGGATGCCTGGTTTTGATCGGATGACTATCCTTTGCGAAATCCTTCGAGCTCGTTCTCTGGCATGTAGTGTGCGAAACCAAAATTTGAAGTTACTTTATTTTCCTTAACATGAAATGGCTGGTTTCTGGGTTTATCGACTATAAAGACTGTCCATCTGATGTGGTTTTCTGCGCTATCTTTGATATCACTGATGTAGAAGCAGTGCAAGCGATATGGCAAGCAATATGGCTGCTTCTGGAGAAGGTATAAAGTCCGGATGTGAGACCACACCTACACTTCCTTTGGGATTAGAAGTAATGTCTACCGGTGAGTTTGATACTTCTCCCTTTTCCAGCTGTCCATTCTGACATTTTCGTTCTATAGCCTTCCTTCTCGCGGTCACCATCCTTTGGCTTCTTTGTCAGTCCTTTGCTGCTGCAACGCCGATAGGACCCATTGATGTCACCTCTTCCTCGTTAGCCTTCCTTTCAAATAGTTATGTCATGAATACTTCAACGATGACAGCTCCAGTGGCAAACGGAACTGATAAATTCAGTATCTGTCTTGCACGCTTCCGCACAGGAGAATTTGGCACCTGGGGTGGAACAGATAACCACGGGGATCCCGTCAAGTACACAAAGGCCACTGCACTTACATACCCGGCATGTGTTAAAGCATGTGGGAGCAGTCAGGTTCCTTTCAGTTGGTCATTGTTCTTCAATCGGGTAAGCCAATGGCTCCTTCCTTGGCTTGCCCTTGTATCTCAATTGCCATTCGGTGCCGATGATAAGCTGGACAACTTGGAATCCGTATTGCTTACCATCGGATCTCCCACTCTTGCGGGGTATTCCCTCGCATTAACCGTTTTGAATGGACGATGGATAGCCAGGCGGTTTGCTCATTATCAGTGGCCAAACATGAGAGACGCCATACGGGTTCTCACTAGTCTTCAGCAGTCACCCCTGGAAGTAGATCTCACGGATGGTCTTTTAGCTTCCTTGGTCATTCTTCCCCAGAATGATGCATGGTGGAAGGAATTGGTAACTTGGCTCAATTATACGCAGACCTGGTCTATGTCTGCCATAACCTCGATTGCTTGGGTTATCATCGCCTACGTGTACACTGTCATTGATTCCTTCGCAGGGGATATAACAGTCACAATCCCCAATAATGGTCAAGGAGTCGGATCCATATGGATTTGGCTTCTTCCGGTAGTGATAGGCTGGCTTCAAGTCTCCCCCACTTGCAATCGCCTCCGAGTCCGTGAAGCTCTCAACCGTGCCAATAATTTCGCGAGAACTGCAACTGAACAAGGGTTGCCTGTTATCGCAGAGCGCAAAGCGATTTCGCTGAGGATCGTGGATGATAGCGAAATTGACGTTCATACGGACGAGCAATGTACAGCACCGATTTACAATTACGCTCGTTTCTTCACATGGACCAAACTGGTAGAAGAGGCATCGGAAGTATTCCGTGCAGCATCCGAACGGGCTGAAGGCCATGAATCTGTAGATGGTATGGAATGGATCCACGGGAATTCGATCAACGAGAAAAATCGAACGGGTACACTTTGTCAGATTAAGCGTTATAGTATCCCGCGCCGCCCGAAAAGTCGCTTGAAACAAAGTCGCTGGGGTTCAAATGCTATTTCTCGAATGATCAGTGCCAGCATCTTTGCTTTAATTTTATCATGGGGAACAACCGGTGCTGCGTTGGTCGTTGGATGGTTCACGTACACCTATGGTATGTGTATTTTCTCCCCAATTCATAAAAAGGGCTGTGTAACAATATCGATTTAGGTATAGGATGCAGAGCCGGTTCCTACATCGTTTATGGAACATTTTCGACTGTCTCGTGGATGCTGCTTGTAGCATCTAGCATGTTAGCCCATATGTCTCGACCTGATAATATTGGCGAGAACTACGAGCAGGAGGAGTTAGGAAAGGATTCAGAATCAACTTTACCTACACTTTCGCAGATACCCATTGCCCGAAATCGTCGCCGATATGCTTCTTGGGCTATTACGACTCGGCGCATTGGGAAGGTTATTGCTTCTTTCAACGCAATATGGGTTCTAGCATCGTGTCTTTTCCAATTCAGCAATTTCTATAATCAGTGTTTTTGCAATAGCAGTATCTTTAGCCTTTGGGATCATGCTTATGTCGTCATATCATTTGATGGCGCGGACGCTGCTGCTTATAAAAAGGCTTGGATAGGAGGTGTATGTTTGGCCGGCAGTACTGCTTTTATTTTCACTTCATTCGTAGCTCTTTTTGTAAACCCTACACTCCCAGATTAATTTCTGGGATCCTTGAACTTTTATGATTGTTAAATTATCTTCGTACCCGTGTATTCGAGTTGTAATATCCTTGTAGATTACATGCACTAGTTATAGATTGATGGTTATAATTAAGAATGTCATCCTAGTTGCATACATGCTGTTGACATTGGATGAAGTTCGATCCTTCACACCAATGACAGAAAACCTAACGCATAGACAAAATCATGTATATATGGTCTTCCAAGCATGTAGTGGTATTTGGATTCAGAGCTTTCCAAACTTAGGGAGTCGTTCTTCTGCCACTAGGTAAGTACATGAGTCGTGCCGTCGGTAGGCTGATACTATAGTCGCAAATACATAGGCAACAGGGACCCGACATACGGTGACACCCAGAGGTCTAGGCAACATCTTTCCACAGATTTTCCTCGGTCCTATAAAGAAATAAATCAATATAACCATTCTACGTCCAAAGCCGGAATATGCAAATTATAAACCGAACCAATTCTTAAATAAAGAAATAAATATATAAATTAGTCGTGATCTGCTTGCGATGCTCTGCAACTTGAAGCTCATAATCCTTGACCCCTGGAGTTTGAGTATGTCTGAGCCATTAGAGAAAGGTAGAATAATAAATGTACTAAGATAACGGTCATCTAAATCCATAATGGATGCTCCATAAAAAGATCCAATTTTGAGAGATTGAGGGAGAGCACGGTGAAATTCTAATGAGGAGCATGTAGTATTTAGAAGATAAATCTACACGAGAATGAGGATGAAAAACATACTGTAATCATCGCAACAAAATCAGACACCAAGATTCTCATATTCCGGTAGTAAATGCATCCGAATGAGGAAAATAATCATTCTAAATGTATACACATCTACTAGTGACAACGCAAATGACTCCTAATGTGTCGGATGTGCGTGGGATACTAATACATCCACTGGAGTGGATCACTGGTAAAAGTAAAGGTCGAAAGAATGTAGCTTTAACAGACATATGCATGACATTTGTAACCAACACGTAATGGAAACGGGTATCAAAGGCTATACTGGCAGACGAATCCAGCACGAAGAGTTCCGACATCAATATAGACGACAGTTCCTGCCCGCGGGTAGCCAGTGCGTCCGTTTCCGAATACGAGATCAGGTTGTCACCATGCAGGAGAGTAAATGGCAGGAGCCGAGGGATAGAAGAAAGTGGCCCAAGGAATTTGACGTAGAGGTGCGATCCTGTATATCAAGTCAACGACTCCCTGAACCGATAGGAAAAGGAGGAAAATAAGAGGCTGTAGCCCTATTATGACCTGATCCTATCCATTGATACTGTGACAAATATTTGACAAAAAACAATCGAGAATCAAGATGCGTACATATATTTACAGGCAACTGCAGCCCCAACAATCGACTTTTCCCGCCCTTCCTCATCTATATAGACAATTACCAGATCAACCCGAGTAGGTGCAATGAACTCTGAGTGATAGGAGATGGATGCTATATGGATTGATGAAGGATATTTAGTGAAAGGATCGTGGAGCTTGAGAGGATGGATGAACGAGCAAAGAGAAAGGATGGACAGTGAGATGTAAGCACGCACTAAGCTCCTCTTTTATTGGCCGCTGTAGCCCAAACTAAGGTAGGTTCTACACACCTGAAGGAAGGAAAAAAGAATGATATCATTAAACGGAAGCCTAGTAGAGGAATGAAGTCTAGAGAACCTTTTCAAGGGATTTTTGGAATTACTAATATGACCTTTGTGATACTGCTGGCAGATTCAGACACATCGTGTTCTTAACTTGAAGAGTTCACAATGTTGTCTCCTGGAAACACCCGAGCGACAGTCTGCGCCGCAGATATGAATCGAGAGATGAAAAGCACCCCCAGATCACGATGTGTCGTTCTCGTCATAATGTATGCAGAAGAATATAATTTCAGAGAGAATAATATGAAATGGAAGCCTAGCGTCGAGAGAGTAAGGGATTCTAGAGAGCCAGTTTAAGTGTTTTCGATATTACTGTATTCTATGCTGGGCTGGAAAAAAAGTATCTGTAGTTTGCGAGGAATTTGAATGATTATAGACTTGAGAATTTTCGTTATTCAGTGTTTTAAGATGAGTTGTTGCGGCCCCTGAGCCGTCACTAAGGTACGCTGGAACCATGTAAGATTCCCCGGATTGAAGAAGGTGGACAAGTGCCTGAAGCTGTGGACGCAAATCTACAGTAGTCAACACATGGTCTTGATCAGGACTCTCCGCTTCCATTATGAATTCACGAAGGCGTTGAATCCTCGAAAACTAAGGACGGGAATGAGCAGAAACGAAGTATATTTGCTCCCAGACATTAAGGTAACTAGCTCTTACACGGAACACTATGGAAAGCCCTGGAAGTGTCTCTATGTCGACCCATACTCATCTATTGAATATTAGAGTAGGATATTGTGCGGATAAATGATTCGCTTACCTACCATCCCAGGTAACAGTCGATCGTAACCGTCCCGATAGCCGATGTTCTCAATCTGGCCTAAGATAGGCGACAAGCAAATCCCGCACCTTTACGTAATCGAGCGCTTAAATAAGCGCCCACGCCAAATCTGGCCTCCAGGCAGAAAAAAATGAATATATATATATTTCATGCGGCAGCTACCAAAAAAAATACAAAAAATAAGGAATTTATTGCCTGAGAAACCTCCAAATTATCTTAAAATATTCTCAGGCAAAACACAATGGCCATGGTATTTCCGAGCAGCCATGTGTCACGGGCGTTATCTTGCCAACAGACGTGTCACGGGCGCTTATGCTGATTAAGCGATCACGTGACTGCCAAACCTCAGAGTCGGAAAAAGTGAAAGTCCCCCAAATGGTCAGAAAAGCATTTAGGAACACAAAGGAAGAAATTTTTTTTTTTGGTTTCTGCTGCTGCAAAACATTTTTTTTTCGAAATTTATTCAGGGAGAGTTCTTCATAATTATATTATCTAACATCCTCCCTGACTATTTTTAATATTACTATTTTATGCTGCCCGGAGATTCACTAGCAAGTTTGGACACAAAATGCTTATGTAATGGGGTGTGGGATTTGCTTGTCACCTATCTTACCAGACTGCGCTGCCAGGGACCCATTGTACATACACCGTAGAATGATGCCCTCTCCCAGGCTTTCTCACCAAAATCAGGTTGATTAGATGGATATTATTTCAAGGTGCATGCTAGAGATAGCCTCAGATTTTTAATGGGACTGGTACTTATCTAAGAATGTTCACTAATTAATAAATATTCAATGGGAGCGACGAGCCTTACTTAGGGTTTTAAACACGATCATTGAATTGGACACCTGCATGGAGGTAAATTGTGTGCCATATATCGTTATAAAACGAGTGTCTGAACAAAGACTCAGCACGAGGAGGACAGGAGCTAGTGGGAAAAGGAGGTAGAGCTTAAATAAAAATACATATAATATAATATAATAAACAGTGCTTATGAGTAGCAAAGAACCCGGACTACTCATAAGCATATATGATAAATTGGCGAGGTATCTATGACATTGACATCAAGCTTAATTATCGAGACAGGCAATATGCCATGATATTCCAACATAAGTATCAGCGTCTCTGTTAAGCCCTGTGCTTAAGTGTCATGTGTCGTAAGTGTGATGAATACTCGCGGGGTGATGGCTACATGCGACACTTCATTCGGAACTTCGGTATTCGAATCTGCTCTTATATTGTTGGTTCTAATCTGTTCCAAATTAAGGACCTGTACATTTCGAGGCAGCGCAACCTACGACGTTGAAGCCAAGTCCTTCGGTTCTAACCCTTCATTCTTTAGTGTGACTTCGTTCGTTACTTTGGTCACACTTCGGAACCCTTCGTTAGGATCAGCCCATAACAGTCTCACTCAATATATATCCGTAACCCTACCTACCTCCCAATCTTCCCTATATGCAGTATATCATTTGCTTAAATTTTCAAGAAGGACTAAGTAGAAGCACTCAATGTATTATGATTTTCGTTGTTACTTATTTATTTATTTGAAGCCTTTTGAAGGGAACACATGACATAGAGAGAACCGTTGCTCAATAGAATAGTTAAAACTGAACTGGTTGCCCTTCTCATCCAAAATATAAAATTTATGCAGCTATAATCAAAGTTTTCTACAGAATAGACACTATATCCTTGTTATCCTAGCAGCATCAGTAACAGTATTAGACCCATTACGAAGTTCAGGACCGATGGTTCTGAACATGGAGGCAGTAACGGCAGGAGTGGACAGGCAAGTGGCAGGTATTGATGATTGATGGTTCTCAGAGGGATGGGAGGCTTTTGGCAGCTCAGAGGTTGGCACTGGCTCTTGTGAGAAGGGCAGAAGACTAACTATCTAATTTGTATTGAATTTGTACATTATTTACGTTTATTGAATATAATCTTTTATTAAATATCATGGACTATAGTATCAATGTGAGACAATGCCTGGAGAGCTGCTGGAGTTGCCTGGACCGCTAGGACAACCGGACGAGCAACTGTCCAGACAGTCTGATCGCCAGGTAACCAGTCCTGGAGGCTTCCGAAATGGGGGAAGTCCACCAGGGCGATCCGGGCGTCTGGAGTGTCTGGGATGCACCGGACAATATCTAGAAGCTGAGAGGTATCTGTATAAAGGTCCTAAACAGCAGGTGGCGTTAGAATAGACATCAAAGCTGATGAAGCTAAACAACTCACAGTCTATTCTTATGCAAGGCAGGGATCTTCGTTGCTACATTACTATGTCAGTTAAAACAAAATAAGCCAGAGTAATGGTAGTGTACCCTTCTAGCCCTAAGAAAATCAACTTGACGCCTGCCTGCAATGGAACCTTCGTTAATGATAAAGATTGGGACTTCTATAGTGGTAGCACACTTACTCAGCCAGCATGCTAATAATCTTCAAATCTGAAAGATGAATTTGAAGGTTGTCTTTGACTGGTCAATGGTAAATGGAAGATCAACGTTGAGCCAACTGAGTATTAGTGAATTACCTTTATATTCTGTGCTTGTGGTGGTTCAAAGGAGCATTAAAGATTGGAAGAGGAAAGTGATGGTAGATGAGGAAGGAAAGCGAAGGTGGGGTGGTGAGAGGCAAGTGATGATGGTGGTAAGAGTGAAAGAAGTGCGACACGATTGATCAACAGTTGCACGTGACAAGTTCATCGACTGGGACCGATGAGCGCTTCTAACTTGTAATTCTCACATCTCTAAGTCTACCCCCATGTATATAGATAGTCTTCAGGGAACACATTTGATAGATAATAGATGTTATCTGTACATACTCATAATAACTTAAATTCAAAGGCATCTAAAATAATAGTGCATTAAGCTATGAGTCTTGTGATCGTCGAATGATGTGGGGAATAAGATTACTATTACTAGTATTAGTAGTAAGTAACTGTAAGTATATACCGAGAATGTGATAAATAGATATGCTGCTGTTAAGTATTTCAAATTATTAATTATATAATGTTTGTAGACTTGGAGATGGTTGGACACCCCCGGACTGATCATTGTATGTCCAGAAGTATCCAGGACATCGAGACCTTCCAGAAGCATGTGGGATCAGAGCGCGTCGCTCCAGAAATAGCGTGGCTGTCCGGAGCTAAACCACTGTTACTGATGCACAAGACTTGTCCCTTTATCTGAAGTAGATTGACCGGATACTTAGGTATACTTAATCTCAATTTTGCCTTGCAATGGCTGATACACAGCCCCCACATTATATCGAAGCTCTCCTAGAAAATTATATCCATTTGACAAGGTTTCTCTAAAGATTTAGCGGAAATGTCGCTTCGGCTGGGATTGTGGGCTGACTGATGATATGGCAAGATCTCGCAAATCAACTCCGCCGAGATGCCGACGGTAATGATTGACTGTGCACTCCTGCCATCCTGCCCAGCGTCGGTGACGCAACCTCACTCGCGTATCATTTATGTTTGGACACCAATCATATTGTAAGAATCGTCCCTACTCACTGCCAGTTTGTCTAAATATGATTGACGAAAGCATGCCGTGTTTCCACCCTACCATGGTAATCTGATCCCGGCACATGGTAGTCTGATCCCGGCATATAGTAATTCGATCACCCAGCTAGGTACCAGCCTCATGGTATGTTCATCACGTCTTTTGATTTCTTACCTTTTACAGCTGGGATTGTGATTAGTAGTGACTTGAATTAAGATAATATTGCATGGGATGCTGGAAATTATTGCAAAGGCTGTATAGCCAGCTGGAAGGAATACAAATAAATATCTGTATTTAGGTAGTGGTTTGGGATTTATGTTCTTGGTCAGCTTCCTAGGTTTCTTGGGCACGTTACACACACTCTAAAAGCTATATATTAATTTTAGGGGTTTATGGGAATATTAGAATAATAGTTGGAGTTTACCATCCAGGTTCAAGCATTATTTGTTTAGGATTTGTGTAACAGTAATTAGGATCATTACCCGAGTTGTGAAACCCCACGTCACACTGTGCCTCATACCACCAACTAATGGGTGGATTCCAACTCTAATTGAATAGAATAAAATAGCAAGAAATTTTATCTTAAGTACAAATCATTAATTCAGTTTTTCTGAGTGGTAGTCCTTCAGTTTAAGGCAGTAAAGAGCAGCCA
>KN837107.1:773619-792448 GCA_000827215.1 Sphaerobolus stellatus SS14 | reverse complement strand
CATCGGTGCTCGCATCAGTACTGCCTTGGAGGCCGGTCGTTATATCCCGAAGTATAAAAAAATGCTGCTTTGCATTGAAAAGATTAAGAGTGTGAGAGTGAGAGAGTTCGTATCTTTCAAGCAAAGGTATATGACAACAGAATGTGAGTTTTTCTTTCAGCATCTTATCTGATTTATTGACACATGACATTGTGACAGGGAACTTTCTTGAACAACACTTGTTGACAGAAGACACGGATTTTGATGTCAGTGGATGGGACACAGATGATCAGAACAATGGATATGGTGGCAGTGATCAACCTCAATTTGACTACCAAGGTCCTATTGGCAGCCATGATAATCAGGACGACGATGCCTTCTAAATGATACTAGTACTAGTAGTATAGTGTTCCTAAATTCCATTGTGTCAGGCCGCATATAGTTGTCTGTTCATTATCCTGTCCGCTTGTATGCTTTCCCTTTAATACTTGAATATAGTGCTTTTATCTATTACTGTAGGTGTGATTAAAATGAATATTTGATATAATATTAATAACAATATTGGGTAGTAGGAGCTTGAGAGCCTCCAGGAGCTCAACATGTGAACGGCTCCTAGAAGCTCATCATGTGAATGGCTCCTAGAAGCTCATCATGTGTACGGCTCCTAGAAGCTCCAGGTGGCTTCTGACGGCTTCCAAAGCATGACTAGTTCTCCCACAGCTTTGAGGCGTCTGATGCGTCCGATATAGCGTAGACCAGGCCGCCTCGACCTCCTGCACAAACCTTAGCGAGCCTAACAATCCCAAGTTTTGTTTATCCACCCCATGGTCTCCAAAGACAGCCAAATTCTAGTGGTGGGCACGGGTGCCTTCGGAATCTCTACTGCGCTTCATCTTCTTCGCCGTGGATATACGAATGTGACCGTTATCGATCAAGCCTCAACGTTACCCGCCCCCGATGCTGCAAGTACAGACATAAACAAGGTTGTCAGAACATCATACAGTGAAATAGCATATACCAAACTTGCGCAAGCAGCCATCGAAGAGTGGAAGAAGGAGGAATGGGGAGATACATACCAAGAGTGAGATTCGCTCCCAAGCCTATAGCCTGGATTGGGCAGATTTCCTTGATCAAAGTATTTATTGATTTTAAATAATTTATTTAGATCCGGTGTCCTTCTCAGAGGTGGCTCCTACAGCAACCTAGCGTTAGCAAACGACAAGTCCTGCGGTGTTCACATTCAAGAATTTCAAAATGGAGAAGAAGTTCGCTCAATATACCCACCAAATATTGAATTAGGACCTTTACTATTGCATAAATTCGAAGGATATTTAAATAAAGACAGTGGATGGGCGAAGGCCAAACAAGCTGTCGAACTTGCGATAGACCAGGTTCGAAGACTTGGAGGTCGTGTCGAAGGGAATAAACAAGTCGTTGGGATTCTTCCAGATGGTCAAGGTGTAAAGCTCTCAGATGGAACTGAAGTGAAAGCAGAATTGGTGGTGATTGCAACCGGTTCATGGACGCCTTCAACATTCGGAAGCCTTGGTCTTTCCGATAGGGTTTCGGCCACTGGGTGAGTCTTCTGACATTTGCATTATACTTTCCTTCCCCCCCCTTGGCATACTGAATTTAGTATGAAGTCAGTGTATTGCAACGATTCAGCTGGCTCCCGAAGAAGCAGAAATTTATAAGGATGTCCCTATTGTCCTTGACTATACTAACGGCTTTTGCATGTTTCCGGTATGTGATCTTCTTTTGATTACATTCTCTGCTAGTATTTAAACGTAGTTATTCCATAGCCAAATCCAGAGAATATTGTAAAAGTTGGTTTTTATGCCGGCTTTACAAATCTGCAGGACCAAGTTGAAGGCCGGTCAGTATCGATCCCACGCACATTTCTTACCCACGACAACGGAGGTGCTATTCCAAAGCATATAGTTCAAGAAATGAGGGGCTCGATTGCTGATACGTATCCCGAATTGGGTAAAAAACCATTTTCCGGTACTCGTCTATGCTGGTGTGTAATCCTATTAGTAATGTCGGTAATTAATTAATTTCTTGGTAGGTATGCGGATACCCCAGGTTAGAAAATGACCTCATCTGGACTCGGAGATATTTTTATTAACGTTGGTTTAGATTCTGACTGGTTGATTGACTTTCATCCCGACTATCCATCAGTACTCTTTGCAACGGGTGGAAGTGGTCACGCATATAAAGTGAGATTTTCCTTTTCCATCCTTTTTATCAGTCTGATACTTGTGTTTAGTTTATGCCTATCCTTGGCCGTCTTGTGGTGGATAGAATCGAAAATACCTTGGACCCAATCCTAACGCAGAAATTCGCTTTTGATCGTATTTTCACTAGTAGTGATTTGTCAGATTTCAGCCGCGCTCTTCCCGCTCCAACCCAGTTAGACTTAGGAGAACTATGTACTCCAGAAGATTTATTGCCTTAGTTCTAGGTCTTGAACATACTAATGCAGCTGCATATGTAAAGCCCCTGAAAACATATGTTATTTATTCATTTCCCCATGTATTTTCTTACTTAGTGGGTTGTATATTTCTCTTATTGGAGCGAGAGGTATGTGTGCGATCATCGACCACAAACACCGGTAAGCCGGGTCCCAATTCGCTGCCGGTCAATGCAATATGTCATATGCCCTATTCCTTAGCGTCAATTGTTGCCTTGAACCATTACGATTACGACGCTCAGTTCTCTCTCTTTACGCCATTAAACTACAACCATGCTCTTCTTCTCCAAACTACTTCCTGTAATCTCTACAGCCTATGGCATACAAGCAATTGGTGTGCTCATTTCGATCTCGTTGGTGCCGGGAAGACAGTAGTTGCATCTACAATTGTTAGGAGAACTGGTGCTTCCCGGTACTTTTTCCGGCACACTGATGCAGCTTCTCAAAACCTCGACGCACATAGCCAGAATAATCTCAAAGCCCGCCGCCCTCAGACAACCCACGGCCGCAGCGCAATTCTCCTAATCCGTGCTTTCAGCGAAACACCCCCACTTTTTCTCTGTTTATGGAATGTTGCTATGATCGATTAATCTCTAACCTACGCCCAAGTTAATGCAATCCAACCTACTCCATCAGTAACGGGCGTTTCGTCTGGAGTGATCCGGGACGACCTCATAGTAAATTTGGACGGCCTAGACAGCGCCAGACAGCCCAGGATCAGTCTGGACGGCCGGACGTGCCTGGAGGACTTTTTCCACCATTACTGATGTCTCCTCAGGCTCTCATTGTCAATGGATGCGCGTGTCCGTCGTCCTGCCGACGCCGACCGAATATTCCTCTCAAGCTCCTCCATGTGGCGACATATTATCGATTTCCAGGTTCTACCTTTTCTATCTCCGCTTATCATCACCACCATCAATCTCTTGCACTCGTTATCATTGGTATGTGATTTCTCGTTATTGTTGGTTGAATGTCGCGCTGTGCTTGATGGAAAGGTGCGCTAGTTATTCCTACGCCTTTAGTAACCTTTTATTGATTGCCTCTACTAACCATCCTCGCTCGTATATGGTGCCTTACTCGTCTTTGTCTTGGACGATGCGCGGCAGCTTAGAAGTTGAATAACGCACCTTTCCGACTGGATTTAGTCCAGGCAACATCTCTCTCTCCGATTTTTGATGCTCGAGTCTAGTATACTCTCGTTACATTGGGAATTTGGCGTACTGGCAGATACACTCCTTGTCTCTTGCATTGGAATACTTACATGTTAGTAGTTTGGAGTTTCTTTGACGGATCTCCTGAGCTCGCTATACCCGACTACGACCAGCGAACAGCTTATTCCGCTAGGGTGAGGCCTGAGGGCTCGGTGAAATCTTAGTGATCCTATACATCCTTCTCGGACCTGAAGATGATGGTAATCGACATTTCAGGCAGGAGTCCTTGGATGCTAAAATGCAGCTGAAAGAAACCTTACTTTCGTTGGAATATGGGGTACGGTGCACTGGAGGCATTGAGGGGTTTTCCTAGAGGAACACATTAGGAAAACTTTAAAAGTTCACCCCACTTCTTCAGTGTTTTCCCATGAATTGTGTTAAAACCTTAATAAATGTTGGTTTTCTTTTGTTTTCCTTCAATGTTTGGAAAAACACTGAAGAAATGGGGTTGACTTCTAAGATTTTCTTAACATTTTTCTTGACAGAAAATACCTCAGTGCTTCCTGTGGTGGCATCGTAGCTATGGGTTTTCAATTCAACTATCTTGGTATGTGAAAATAGTGTCTCATATTTAAAATAATACATCAAGTTCTCATATCCCATTGGGTATTCAAATCACCTGTGAGTAATTGTCATCCTTATTTTCCTTGATGGAAAACACAACAGCTGTATTTAAGAGCACAATTGTTCATGGCCATGAATTGCTTTTCCTTTTTTTTCTTTCTTTTTTTTTCTAAATCATTGGGTTTGTCAGGTTTTCCTCTTCTTGTGATTCCCGAGGAGGTATGTCATGGGTTTCCGATCAAGAATAAACATTTTATTGACACACTCAAACTCAAGGACACTTTGACTGGGAGCACCATCATGAGGTTTAATTCTGGACTTCCGGTAATTCTGTTATCTACCATGCTGTCGTGGGCTATTGTGATGATATCAAGTCAGATATGAAGCAGTTATCAGAAAGACTGTGCTCTTACATGCTCTGAGTGTTTATATTCTTTTATTTTGTAAGCTCTTTATCCGCTACTAAGCTGTCTTTTTTCTTTCTTTTCTAGGTACCATTATTTAGATATCCTCCGAATCTGGAGAAAGGACCTTTCGACAGGGAAGCAGAAATCTAAGTAAGTTTTCAAAAATAAAATTATAGTAAATGCCAGAGGGCTGCTTATTTATTTTGGTTGTTTCAAGGCATTTTAAGTGGGCTCATACTACTTTTTCTTTAGAAATGTACTTCTGGAATTGATGTATGGCTTTGCTCGCTGTCGTGTTTTGGGGTATTATAGCCTTCCCAGTATTCGCAGATGCAATTCATGTGATATAAGACAGTGGGCAGTGATCTGATGTAAATACAGTAGTCTCTCCATTATTTTTATGTTATATTGAAGAACACCATTGGTTATTTAAATGCCAATACACTATTTACTTGGGTAACGTTTACATATTCTCAGACTTATTAGTAGTGAACACACTCACTAACCAGTCCCTGGCTCGTTTCTGACATTTCCAGAGTTGATTGAGGCTTAAGTCATCTTCACGATGTTCCACAGTTTAGCTCAGAGGATCAAAATCATTTACTCATTGTATTGTAATCAGCCAATAGAGAGGCGGAGGAACAAATTGTCAATTCGACCCGTTTGCGCTTCGTGCAATGTTGGGAGAGAGAGAGAGAGAGAGAGAGGTGTGGAAGAGAATGTACAGCTATGTCGACTTCATGTGAGTTCCTGTGCTTCGAGTTTGAGGTTGTGCTGACAGTGTGCTATTGGATTCTAGCCTCTCCAAGAGTTGTGAGCTTAAAAGTGCCTTGATCATTAAGGTGCTGGGAAAAAGTACGGGGTTATTAGCCATTATTAACTGTGTTAATAACACCCCTCCCTGAGCAGGCATTTTTTGGTGGTGAATAAAGGTGAATAAATATAAATAAATATAGAATGTTATATAGGTCTCTATAGGTTATTCCTGGGGTACCTTGAATAGAGATCAATGCTTAAATCAACTTGTGATTGCACTTGCAAGCATAACCTCACTATTTGCTTCTGTCTTAACTCTTGGCAGACCAATTTTCAGTCTCTTCAGCGTCTACGTTGTACGGCAACATCAATGGTCAAGTCAGCCTTTACATAAAATTCACGGTTGTGGAAGACAGCAACAAGAAACAACATCAAGGACAGAGGAGCCCTGGGTGAGATTGATGATATAATTGGTGAAACTGGGAGATTTGAGGTAGAGGACGAGGCTGACCTTATTGTGGAGTTGTTTCAGTTGTTACTCTCCGAAAAGGTAATTGCAACAGCAGATGATGAAACGAAGGGAATTAGTGGGAAGAAAAGGGCAGGGAAGGACAATGATACACTTGTTGAAGAGGAATGGGGTTTCAGGCTTTAAGTCTGGGAAATGGTGTTAATTACTGTTAAAAACACTATTTATTCACGTTTATAACCATCAAAAACACCGAGCTCCCAGGGGCTATGCCCCCGGACCCCCCTGTTTATAACCTGTTTAATACCCTGGGTGAAACAGGTCCTGCGGACCTTCAATGTTTAATACCTTTGAAATCTAGACCTCTGAGTTATTCCCGGCACCCTATTGATCATGATCAAAGATGTCAATATGAAACATTGTGGAGGAAGGTGGGGAGAAATGCAAAAGCCGTACGTACATCTCGATATAGGAACACTTACGTGCCATACAAACTTCAAATTCCGACCATCTTCGACGTTTTATTCAATAAGCGGCAAGGGCATCGGGAATCCGGCGCCTATGAGCGTGCTGACGAGCAATAATAAGCGGACCCATTGGTTCGATCCGTATACGAGGAGGTTGTTTAGGCGTTTGTTTTTCATTCGTTCTTTTTTCTGCTGTTGTGAATACCAAAGTTCGCCTGTAGCAGCATTTTTGTTTGTAATAGGATAATCTCTACATCAGTAAGTAATTGCCCCTTGACAGCCAGATAGCTCTTCTACGCCATCTTGTTCTCGGTATCTTTTCTTTTTTTGCCTGGAGTATTAAATTATGGCGCATTCTTGGCTTCACCTAAATCAGAATCAAATCTCTACAGGTAAGTTCTTACAGGCTACTATTCTTAATTTAAGTGAATGCATACATGAGTTGGTGGCAGTCTGAGGGAGTGCGGTAAGCGCCGAAAGCAGATTAGACTAGAGGGGGAGTGAACGAAAGCGGCTATTCCAATGGCGAATTCGGTCGTGAATATTATTACTAACTTTGTGGTTCGACCCCTCTTTCTTTCGTTCCAACCATATCGTTTCCCACTATGCTGGTAGGCCTTTCAATCGTCCTTGTCCTCGCAGGTGTCATCAACGCGGCGCAAATCCCTTCGAACGATGTAGTAACACCAGAGCACAAAACGCGCGTGCCTATTACGCTGGGAGTCATGAGTCGTTGTCCCGATGCGTTGCTATGTGAATCAGTCCTCAATAACGTGTTTGAGAAGACGTGGGATATCATAGACGTTAACCTCACATTCATTGCCAAGTGCATTCTCTCCCCCTCATACCGACATTGTCCCCTCTAACTCCGTATTGCTTAAAATTAGAATTGACCCCTCAGAACCTGCCTTCGGTGTCACCTGTTTGCACGGCGAGGGGGAATGCCGCGGCAACATCCACGAGCTCTGCGCGATGACCCTCGCGCATACCCAACCAGATTGGTGGGAATTCGTTCAGTGCTTGAACTTTGAAGGAACGGAACACGTCGGGGAGGTTGATCTGTCCAGGAAGTGTGCGGAAGTGACAGGTATTCTGTGGGCTGATGCGGTAGAGGAAGTAGAGGGAGAGGGAGAGCTTGAATGGTGGGTAAATGTGAAGACGAGGGTTGGGATGAGGACGTGTATTGAGGATAGGAATCAGGGCTTGGAGTTGTTGAAGAGGAGCGCGAAGGAGACTGCTGGGCTTGGGGTTACGTGCGTGTTTGTGTATTTGTGATCTCGAGGACTGCTACTGAGGGCTTCTTGCGTGTTGATAGAACGAGCTGCAGTATTCTGATCACCGGCAAGATTCGTTGTATCCATGATAGCGATTGGAAGCAGTGCGAGGTTCGTCTTCCAAGTTATCTCCGTTGCCTTGCGATCTAACCTTTCTCGTTCCTCCTTCAAGACCGGCCACGAAGAAGAAGATTTCCTCAAGTTCATCCAAGATGAATATACGCGACTCAACCCCTAAATTCGAAGAGATTCATAAGTAACGAGCCCTACTCACTGTACCCTCTACCTTCATATCTTGACCTCGATCATGTATGTACACAAACATATGGTCCTGAAATCCAATCTATAGTTGTTCCAAAGCATATATTCATTCTGTTCGTCTGATGGGATGATAAAAATAAAACATGTGAGCGCGGCAGATGGGATGTATCGCAAGTACACTAAAGAAACAATTGATCAAGAACCCGAAAGCAATAAAGAAAATGTCAAAGATAGATAACTGAGAAAAATGTCTGTGAGAAGTGCGGGGTTTAATCATGATATGATGTCATGCATGCATGCAATGTGGTTAAGGAATGAGTCCATGTACTCTGAGCAACGCGCCCCACCGTTCTTTCTCCAGCTCCATTTCCGCCAGCTTGATTTTCAGAGAGCTGGGGCAATTTACAATGAGCATCATGTAAGAGTTCAGAATGTGATGAATACAGCGTACCGGTTCTCCTTCTGCAGCTCATTTCGCGCGACCTTCGACTCGACCACTTCTACCCCCAAAGCCTGCCGTGCTTCATCATCCGGCAGATTGGCCTTATCGAACAACCTGCTCAACTCCTCATTGAATAACTAGAGAGAAGAAAACAATTTAGCATTGAATCCAACACCAAAAGTTATTTGCCTTAGCTTACCTTTAGCGTTTCTCCATTCTGCAAATCCACACCATCCATCATATTCTTGAGGCACTTCGTCTGCACTCCACTGCTATTCAACTCCGTATTCAGCGTAACAATCTCCGTATCCTTGTTCTTTAACTCTGCCGTTAACGCGTCCAAATCTCCTTGCAGCCCCTCCTGACTCGTCAACGTGCGCTTGAGATCACGATCAGCCTGGGAGAGCAGAGACTCGACGTTGTCTGTGAATTCGGTGAGGCGAGGATTTGGGATTGATGGAACAGGAGGCGGTTTGGTCGTTGTTGACTTCGCTGGTGAATTGAGAGGCGTGCGTCGGCGGAAGGGACTGTCACCTTGACGTAGTGCGACAAGTTGACGCAATTCTTCGTGGCGAGCTTCGACTTCGGATTTAGCCTTCAAAGATGTTATATGTATGTCAACTATGAAAGAAGAAGCGACATACTGCTGATTGACGGCTCGGAGTCCCTGACGTCGATTGGAAGAAGTCAAATTTACTTGATAGTTCTGACTCGCCCGTGTCTTGAGGCTCCTTATCCTTCTCAGCAGCGATGAACGTCTTCAGGGTAGCAACCTCAATCTTCATACGCTTAACAGCCCGTTGAACACCTTCGACCTACGTAGCGAAACACCGCATTAATAAATCTACAAGCCGGTTCTGAATCAAATGAACTCACATCCTCACGGGTCGTAAAAGCAGCCAACTTCCTCATTTTCAACAACGGAAATCTCTCAAAATTGCTGATTTCACTCTCACACTGGTGTTGATCCCAATTCTATCGTTAATGGGAAGAGGTACGTTGATCAGATGACGAGGAAACCTTGGAGTCCAGACCAGAAAATTTGAAGGTGTTTTCGACGGCCAATATTTAATGTTTGTTACGAATTTCGTCAGTTTATCGTGCTTTATATAAGTAGTAAATGCAAATACGCTCACCAAACCACAACATATTAAAAGGGTTCTGCCATCGGCACCCAGACCATCATCAACAATATAAATCGGATCTACATGTTACATTGTTAAGTGTATCATGGTCTTCTACTTTGTTGATTATTGGTTTATTATGTTGATATCATTCCATTTATATATTTCCCGTGTCTTCCGTTTTTGCTATTCCAGGCCTTGACATTTCTATTTTCGAGATGCTGTACTCTCTCAGACGCGCATGTGCAGCTAATGGTTCGTCGATTTTGCTACTCATGAATTTAAATTCTCTACTTACGTATGTGATGATCCAGTTGTGCACTGCGTTCGTTTAATCTCTCTCAGTCAATTCCTTTTTTTAGCTCATTAGCAGCTATTCGGATCATGGTATCAGAAAACTGATGCAACATATTCTGAAACCGCGGTTGAGTCTCACTCGAGCCTCTCGCTCGAAAAACCTACTTACGTGGCAACATCTCCTACCACAACGCTTTGTTCTGTATTTAGTTTAGCATAATTGTTTTTGCCTGAGAAAAAAAGCAACATATCAGTTTCCGCACCGCACTCGAGTCTCACTCACGCCTCGCTCCAAGCGCCCAGTAGCTACGTCGCAACCTCCCACCATAACACTGTCTCTTACTTCTGTGCGCTCGTTGTGCAAATGTCTTCGGAGAATCGTTGGAAGAAGATTAAAGAGGGGATCCAGCAAGGGCTGTTGATAGGGTTGGATGTTGCAGTCGGCGCTGCAGATGCCTTCCCTGGCCCGACGAAGGGTATCTTTGGGGGAATTAAGGCCATCGTAGACCTCGTAGATGTATGTTTTACTTCAGAGATACTATGTCTTCACTTTACCGAAAGTCTTACTTGCATGAATAGCAATTCAACTGCAACAAAGAGGATTGGAAGGCCTTGAAGGTTAAACTACAGGATATCACCGACATACTTGCCAAAGCAATATTCGGTTATGATCCAGACATGCTACCAAACTCACTCCTTGACAATATTGGGACCATGAGGAAGTAAGCTTTTTCATTGCCAATTAATTCATTAACACTAATATTCTCCCAGAGTACTGGATGGAATTCATCTTGAAATTGAGAAGGCACAACAACAGAAAGGTTGGGAAACTGGGGGTTTGTTGGTAAAAGAGGATAAGAAAGTCATTCAAGACCTCATCGGCCGATTAGATGATGCGATCATGAGGCTTAATGTGTGTTATTGCTTACCTTATATTTATATTTAACTTCTGATCTATTCTTTCCATTCTAGTTCCAAGAACATATTGGTCACACTTTATCTCTGCACCAACTAACCTTGTCCCTCAAGGAGATGGAGAAGAAACAAGGTAAATTTCTATCTCCATTCAAACTGGATAGACATTAAAAATAAACCAAAATGTGATGCAGAATTCAACCTGCTAAAGGAAAGCTTGGGAAGTCCAATGCAAACTACCCTCAGTGACTCATGCTTAGAGGGAACCAGGGAAACTCTCATTTCCAGAGTAATGGCATGGGTGGGTAATTCTGCTACTCCAAATATCCTCTGGCTGTCTGCCAGTCCTGGTGCCGGGAAGACAGCAGTTGCATCTACAATTGTTAGGAGAACTGGTGCTGCCCGGTACTTTTTCCGGCACACTGATGCAGCTTCTCGAAACCCATTTCGGTTTTGGCAGACAGTTGCTGGTGATCTTGTGAATCAATATACAGCACTTAGAACAGACTTATCCAATGCTGTGAAGAAGCTCCAGAAGCAGCAATGACGAGTAGAAGACCTGGATATACAATCTCAGTTCCAAGAGCTTATCAAGTCACCTTTGGAGGCATATTATAGCCGGATATCTCAATCAGATATAAATAAAGAGCAAGTTATATTACTTGTTGTTGATGCCTTGGATGAAGCAGATAGAAGAGACATCGGACAGTGGAATGGCTTACTTGGAACTCTTGCAGAGGCAGAAAATATGCCTCCCATCTTCCGCCTCATTATAACAAGCAGATCCTATGATGATATTAGAGGCCATTTGGAATTGAAATGTCTGCAAGAGACCCTCACAACAGGTGAATATGTCACTGAAGAGTCTCAAGCAGATATCAAAAGATATTTAGAGTACCGTTTTGCTCTTATTAGCAAGAGAATTCAACAGCAACAATCTAATATATCACCTACTTGGCCTGGCAAGGACATTATTTCTCAGCTGTCAAATCAGGCTGCAGGCTTATTTATATGGGCAAAGGTTGCTTTGGACCATATTGAAGCAGGAGGAAATCCAGTGAAGTGTTTACAATCTGTCCAGGATTCATCAAGTATTGGCCATCTCCAGGGATTAGATGGTCTTTATATGATCATTCTGCAAAGCATTTACCAAAATCTAGATGCAGAAGAGCGGGATATTTTACAGAGAGTTCTGTGGACCATCATCATGACAAAGCAACCAATGGACATCCTCTCTATTGAGCAGTTAATTAATGCACCTACATGCTCATTGTGGTGGGTTGAACAGACACTTAGGCCAGTTCTTGCAGAGAAAAGACATGACCAGCTACTACGAAGCTGTCACAAGTCATTTACTGACTTCATGCTAGACAAGGAACGGTCTGGTCATTTTGTTGTGAAACAAGATACCCATGGACTGTTCCTTGTGGATAGTTGTCTACAGCTTATGAATGGAAAGCTCAAGTTCAATATTCTTAGATTAACCAGGGGATGCTTCAATAGGGATATTGTAAACTTGCCAGAAAAAGTATCAACTTTTATTCCAAGGAGCCTGCAACATGCCTGTCTATACTGGGCAGAGTATTATCCTTCAGGACAATTTGCAACAAACAGGGATAATTTAATACAAAATCTGGAACAGTTTTTGCAGCAACACTTCTTTCACTGGCTAGAGGTTCTTAGCATTCTGAGCACAAGACCAGGTGGATACTTATTGCGGATGGCAAGACAATGGCTAGGAGTGAGTGAAAACCCATACTAGAGAGATATTTTTAATTGAAAAGTTGCAGTCTTTCAATAGTGATTTGCATCAGTTTTTAACTGATGGAATAAGAGTTACAGAATTCTTTTGTCAGTCAATTCAGGAATCTTGCTCAGGACTCTATTCCACTATCCTCACCTTTGCTCCTAGGGCCATTCCACTTATTAAGCATTATCATAAACAATATCATCACTTCTTGCAGATCAAAGGTGGTATGCATAGGTGGCCTACTCGGTGTCATAATGTTTTTCTGGGACATCAAGGTCTAGTTCACTCAGTTGCATTCTCACCTGATGGGAACACAATTGTGTCAGGATCAGAGGATGGGACAGTACGAGTATGGGCTGCACATACTGGGAAGAGTCTACAAGAGCCTCTTGTGGGTCATCAAAGTTGGGTGACCTCAGTTGCATATTCACCTGATGGAAAAAATATTGCATCTGGTTCAGGTGACATGTCAATCCGAATATGGAATATGTTCACTGGCCAGAGTCTAGGTAAACCTCTTGAAGGTCATCAACACTATGTGACCTCAGTTGTGTTCTCACCTGATGGAACAAAAATTGTGTCCGGTTCATTTGATAAAACTATCCGAGTATGGGATATATCCAATGGACAGAGTCCAGGACTGCTACTGGGTCACAACAGTTGGGTCACCTCAGTTGCAGTCTCACCTGATGGAACAAAGATTGTGTCTGGTTCAGGGGATACAACTATTCGAATATGGGATATATCTACTGGTCAGACACTGAGATCTCTCAGAGGACATGATGACTGTGTAACATCTGTGGCATTCTCACCTGATGGAACAAAGATCATATCAGGCTCACGTGACAGGACAATCCAAGTATGGAATACATCTACTGGTCAGAGACTGGGACAGCCTCTTGAAGGACATGGAAACTGGGTAACATCAGTGGCATTCTCACCTGATATGACAAAGATTGTGTCTGGTTCATATGACAAGGTGATCCTAATATGGGATGCATCTACCTATCAGAATTTGGGACACCCTTTGAAAGGTCATAAAGATTATGTAACCTCAGTTGCATTCTCACCTGATGGGATGAAAATTGTATCTGGTTCATATGACAGAACAGTCCAAGTATGGAAAATACCAGATGGACGTCCTAGTCAGCAGCAGAAACAGTCCCTTCAAGCTCATAAAAATTGCATTACATCAGTTGCATATTCACCTGATGGGACAAAAATTGTGTCTGGTTCAGCAGACAGGATAGTTCGTGTATGGAATGCATCAACTGGTCAGAGACTTGGTCAGCCTTTGAAGGGTCATCCAAGTTGGGTGACCTCAGTTGCCTTCTCATCTGATGGGACAAAGATTGTGTCTGTTTCAGCTGGCACCACTGTACTTGTATGGGATATATCCACTGGTCAGAGTCTGACACAGTCACTTGAATGTCCTCAGTACTATGTAACTCCAGTTGCATATCCACCTGATCAGTTGAAGCTTGCCTGTCTGGGATGGCGTTTCATGGGCCATCAAAGTTGTTTGAACTCTACGGCATTCCCAGCTTATCAGTCAAAGGCATCTGGTCTAGGTGGTAGTCTGATTCAGCCATATTTCCTTGATCATACTCAAGATTATGTGAGGCCAATTGCATACTCACCTGATGGGACAATGCTTGTGTCCAGTTCAAAGGATATGACAGTCCAAATATGGAACTCAACTGGTCAGAGTCTGAAAAAAACTCTTAGGGGGCATAGTGGTCTTATAACCTCAGTTGCATTCTCACCTGATGGGACAAAAATTGTGTCAGGTTCAAGAGATAGGACAGTACAATTATGGGATGTATCTACTGGTCAGTGTCTAGGGCAACCTCTCAAAGGTCATCAGGATAGAGTGTATTCTATTGCATTCTCACCTGATGGAACAAAGATCATATCAAGTTCACATGACTGGACAATCCAAGTATGGAATGTATCTACTGGTCAGAGACTGGGAAAGCCTCTTAAAGGTCATCAAGCTGGTATATATTCTGTTGCATTCTCACCTGATGGGGAAAATGTTGTATCTGGTTCATTTGATAACACAATCCGAGTATGGAGCATAAGAAACATGTCTATTCAAGATGAACAGCCTCTTGAAGCTCATGCATCTCCTGTAAACTCAATATCAGGTGTGCTCTTAACTAATAGTATAATAACTGTTTCTGATTCAAATGCAGATAGCTCAGCAATTGCAGGCAAACAGCCTTCTACACATGACTGGATATTGAATACAGAGTCAGGGTGGATTCTGACTATACCTGATAACACTCCAGTTGCATGGGTACCTAGTATTCTTTGGTCTGGGCTTCATACTCCTTTAACCCAACTTGTTATTGGTGTTTCTCAAACAGTTCTTGATTTTAATGGTTATATTCCATGGGAGGAATGGGAGACATAAGCTTAGAAATATTATTGCTCATTAGTTTTCAGCATGAATATATATATAACTTATTCTTACTGCAGTATTACAACTTGTGGTAGCAAGCTAGCACTTTCACATGGCAAGTCTGATTCCCTTTTTCTTTCTTTCTCAATGAACCCCAACCTTGTCCCAATACCTCTCTTCCCATTGGCTCTGACATCACTCCACCCCTTACCTTATGTTAACTCATACATGTGTAATGTCTTCTTATTTGTTTTGTTCCCTCCAATCTCTTCCTTGCCTCATTTTTACCCCTGTCTTTCACTCATGTCTCACCCTGCTCTCTGATAAGTTGGCAATTCATTGAACAGATCACTTCTTATTCTCTTGGTTCTATTCCAATCCCTCCCATTAGGTCATTACCTTTGAGAACAAAGGCACTTGCATTCTTAGCTAGTTCTCTATTCGGAAATCAACTTAGTTTACCAAACTCAGTCCTTCCAGTTTCTTGCTTCTGACTTCCTCTCTGGCATCTTCTCTGACTAACCTTTGACTCAACTTCATTCTTGTCATGTTATCCAGCTTCTGTCTTGACTTAACATCTTGACCTCTCTGATCTCTCTGACTTCAGTCACAACGTATCCTTCCTTCCTGATTCCTAAGTAATGAGAACATACTGTGACAATCCTTGTAACAGAAAATGAACATTGATGATTCAAAATAGTCTGAATGAGCAAGCAAGAGGGAATTGAAATAGACTTGATATTTGGTAATAGTAATAGTGTTAGATGGAAAATGTCTATGTAGATCACTGGTTAGTATATTGTCATATAGAAGAATGTAAATCATTATACCTTGAAGGACAACAATCTTCAATAATTTGCACAAAGGTAATGACCATGGTAAAAGCATCTAAAAATTATAAAATGGATAATCATTGGGATGGATGATATACTGTGAATGTGAATGCAGATGCAGATGTGGGGATGTCATTTATTTGCAGCAATAGCTCAACAGCAGGGTTATGGATGCTATGACAATGTATGTAGTGTTTGTAGCACTGGGTATAAAGTATTTTTGGGGCATGACCCAAGTCCGAGAAAACTATTGTGAGGGGAGCAGGATATTTATTTGTACCCCCTACTAAAAATAACTCACTTCAGGAATTTTTTTAAGGTTTTGGGCTGAACCTATCTTAAAGCTAATTTTTCACTCTACAAAACTGGCATATAAACCCCAGTCTGATTTTCACTCTGAACATGGCTACATTGCATGCAAAATCCCTAAAAACCAGTATTTTGGGCCAAAATGGCCATTTTTTATTCAAAAACACCCCTTTTGGCTGCTGTATAGCACCATCGAGAGTGAAAACTAGACTAGGTGCATATGCCAGTTTTGTAGAGTGAAAGCATTAGCTTTAAGATAGGTTCAGCCCAGAACCTTGAAAAAAATCTTAGAATGAGTTATTTTTAGTAGGGGAACACAAATAAATATCCTACTCCCCTCATGATAGTTTTCTTGGACTCGGGTCATGCTCAAAAAATACTTTATGCCCAGCACTACAAACACTACATACATTGTCATAGCATCTGCATCCCCACTGTCAAGCTATCGCTGCAAAAGTGTACATGCAATACTTTTGCACGCCACTGTATGAGCGTCGTAAGTAACAGAACCAAATTCGAAGCGAGATATAGACGAGTGAGGTAGTCGATGCACCAGACCGACAAACGTTGTCAATATTATTGCGTGGTGGTAGTAGATCGTAAGGGTAATGAGAACATATGGCCTTCGTAACGGAAATTGATACTGAGAATTCCGAATATTCCAAGCGACTCAGGGCGCAATGGTTAGTATGTCGTCATGCATATCGAAGAAGGAATATCAACTTAATGATGATATCGATCATTGGATAATTTGCAACGGTTAAGGTACTGGTCGAAGTTCCTCGTGAAGGATCAGGACGGGGTGTCATCTAAAAATTATAAAGGGTATGAGGATAACGAGAATATACGATCTTCGTAACAGAAATTGAGACTGCGGATTCGATATTCCAAGTGAGCGAGACGTAGTTATGAGTCGATGCATCGGGATAGGCTGACTGATGACCGTCTATGTAGATCACTGTCAATGGTTAGGATGTCATGTAGAAAAAGGTAAAATATCAACCTAGACAAGGCTGACGATCGTTGGATATTATTATTTGCAATGGCGACGACACTGGTTGAAGTTTTCTGTGAAGGACCAGGGCGGGGCATCTAAAATTATAAAATGAATCATCTATGAGCATTGAGTATAACAGGGAGCGTACGATCCTGGTAACATACGCGCTAGGAAAGGAGATTTGAGGCATTTATTCGCAGGGCAGGAGTTGAATCTCGATGTATCGGACTGACGAACGTGCTAGTTTCAAGATAACAGATGCAGATCCTCCAAATAAATAACGCCAACGCACCGTCATGTAAAAAAAGCTAACAGTCGTCACTGATAAGACATCAAAGCCAAACTCACATACGACGATCTCTCCATCTAATTTGCAACGGCTCGGAAGCCCGCAAGGCACTGGCTGAATCTTTGTGGCGCAATGGACGGATCCAACGCCACACCCGTCGCAGAAGTGCCAACCAGGAATCTAGGTCGTGCCATGTGCGCAGGAGAGACATGATCAACACTGAATGAAGGAATGTATCCAAAGGGGCGCTACCACAGCGAAACGATCGATGTTACGTCTTAACAAAACGAAAATAAAACGTTCCTGTGTCGAATGAAGCAACTCCGTTACCATTGTGGAATTTGAATCCATAGTCTTAGGGGCACGCGCGGTGCAGCAGTCGAACAGCCACAGGAGAGGTGCACACGGACAGCACAACAAACAGCTTAAGCGAGTCGACTAGAACCTCTGCATTGGCTGGAGATCCGTCGTGCGATGGATCGGAGAGGACTGTTTAAGCAGAGTGAGACATGGATTTCGGGGAGCGTGATCTGCATTTGGACTTGGGGCCAAGAATGCGAATCGAATCGGATGAGAAACCGGCGAGACGTGACACCGGGTGTGACGCACCAACATCCGCGAGGGGTGCAATGAGAGGTCGCTCGTGCCGGATAAGACCCAACACTCGCCCTCTTCAGAAATGGCAGAAATAGCGCTCCTGCTCCGCAGCCCCATGGGGAGACAAAACAGCATCCAAAGGCGAAACAGGCGCTCGATCGCTCGATCGCGGTCCGTTCGTCGTGCCAACCGGGTATTGCTTAGTCAGCGCGGGAATCCGGACCCCTCAGGAAGCCGGGAACCGCCAAGTACTCAACACAGACGCAACCGCATCGTCTTATATACCCCGGTCCCTGTATTCAGCTGCATAAACACCTGCTTTTCCTCCCCATCCCTCAAGATGGCAACAGCGACCGCTACCACCACGTCACCTCCTCATATACAGCCTCTGCTCCATCTCCAGCTCCCGCTATCAGTTCAGAACATCCCGCCCCCCCCTCCTGATTTTTCTTCCTTCGCGTTTGAGGACACCATGTTCGCCTTTGCGCAGTTGCAGCCGCCGCCCTCCTCGCAGATGGACATCGATATGGGCCTGGGGATGCATGGGAACGGGATGGAGACGGACGGAGCGGGCTTATTGTCGAATGCGGAGTCGAGCTCGATTTTTGGCTTTTTGGACAACTTTGAGTGGGAATTCGACCCGATGTTGCCGCCTGGCATGCCGATGTTTTCGCCTACGCAGGAGCAGTCCCAGACGCAGCAGCATTCGCAGCAGCAGTTGCATCGCGCGCACTCGCATTCGCAGACACCGACACAGTTACATTCCGAGCCGTATCCACACGCGCATTTGCATCAACCACAGCTGGACGCGTATGCGCATGCACAGGTCCAAATGCCGCCGCCGCATTCGCATTCGCAGCCACAGTTGCTGCAGCAGCAGCACCATCAACACCAGAATCAGAACCAGCATCAGTCGCATCAACAGCCACAAACACAAACACAACAGCCACCCCAGCGCACGTCCCAACAGCACACGTCTCAACAACAATCTTCCAAACCCCAGCCCCG
>KN837107.1:649216-663728 GCA_000827215.1 Sphaerobolus stellatus SS14 | reverse complement strand
TTTTGAATTTGTGAGGCCGAAACAACGCGAAATCATAGATGAATAGATGAATACGGAAAACATATGATCGTCCGGTACATCTATGGGTCAGACAGGAGTCTGTTCTCTCTGCCGAAATGATTGGATGGGCGCCCAGGGATGAATTTGATCATTCTTTGCGGCCTTTCGGAGTCAATTGGCGAACACATACATGTCCGATATATAGTTGTATAATACGCAGGGGGCGGCGGTTGGGAAGTTATGTGACCCTATGCCGAAAAGTTTAGGGGATTTAGGCGCCCGAATTTCGTCTCCCAGCTGCTCCGGACTACCCTACCATTACGTAAAAATACTATATATAGTAATAGTAGCGCCCAAAATTCGCTTGCCGAAGACCTCCGAAGTCTCGGCTAGACACCATCCTCGCTCCGAGAGTCCTTCTGGGTCACACGTCACACGTGACATTTCGAAGAGATCGGGCACTTCCCGCCGTAAAAACAAATAATATTACAGGTAAAGTGCAGAAAAGTGTTGTTTTAACATCCTGAAAACCTTTCATTAGTAATTCAAGCAAATATATTCAGTGGACAATGATAGCCAGATAGTTGAAAAACCAGTGTCCCAGAGTCCTTGGACTACCGACCCATCCCGGCATAGGTCGGGCGCCTAATGGTCTGTCGCCCCTGATAATACGATCAATTCGGGCGAGCGCTACAAGGCCAACCGGTCATGTCTTTATGTTACATATAGGTACACCAATCCTTATCCCTTTTTTGGAACTGGAAACATACCTATGCGTCCGCCAAGCTCTCAAAGTATTCTAAGCAGATCTTTCACTTCGCCAACCGCCTATTACTGCGGCTTAATAACACATAACCCTTTCATTTAACCTGATTCAAGAGAAATCTGATATAGTATGATAGGACATCCTATATCCTGTAAGCCGCCTAAAAATTGATTATTTATTGTCACGGTTGACAATTTGGTTTCGGCAAAAGCCAAGCCATGAGATTCTAAGATGGTATAAATAATATGCTGAGAACATAATATATGTGACATACCTAACCTCTCTTTGAATTCATTAAGAGTATGTTCCCTTCGGACTGTAGTAGCGATATATACAACGCTATCATTAACAATAGGCGATACATTTGACGATTTCAATCGAATAAACAAAGAAATAGTCGCGGTCAAAGCGGGTAAGATGGAATCATCATAAACCTGGGATACAATTTTATTAGCTAGAAGGTGGTACAGGCAAGAATTCACTTACAAGATCTGCCCCTAAAATCACATCCGCTTCATTGAGAATCTCTCTGATAGGGGATGATTCCAGTATTAAATCTGTATCCAGGGAGTCATTCCAGTCCAGTGAACGGAAGGACACTGAAGGATGGCGGGACATTCTATCTGTACCATCGATATAGCTCGCTGAGATGTTTACAAAAGGATGTTACGGTATTCTTACTGCAGGGAAGATAGAAGTTCTGACTGCATCTCTCGATAACTTTAGAATTTACGTCTGACAAAGTAAGATGCCCCTGAGCGTCATTAGCAGCGAGCTGTATTTCGGCTATAATTAGACCGAGAAACCCTATCCCTGATCCCAGTTCAAGAACTTTGCGATTTTGGACGGTATCTGATAAAGAATAAGCGCGGGATAGGGCGATTTACTAAGCATGACCAACCCGGGTGGAGAATTAGCCATTCAGCGAGCGCAAGACTTGCGCCCCAGGTGTGTAAACCAGTGGTTCCACTTTCGATCATGGTTCTTGATTCCAACAAGGTAGTTTGTCTGGAGGTTTCTGACATATTTTGAGTAGAAGTATTGATATTCCAGAAATGTGTTTGGTAACATGGCGGCGGGGGTGTAGTTCCAGCAAGGTCCCTTCGAAGTATGAGCAAACATCTTCTTATGACGAAAGAAAATCTAACTTACTTATTCGATAGAATAGCAAGATATTCATCATATATCGCTTCATTAACTTCCTAGTACCGTGACATAAATTGTTGACAGGAAACTCAATGCAGGCAAAAGCTGACCTGATCCAGACTCTCAAGTTGTTCTACAAGATACTTCCAAAATGCTCGGCGGTACACATAGGAAGGAGGATACGTTTGAAAATGTGGCGAGAAAATTATCTCATCCACCAGTTCTGTTTGAAATACTTCGAGACCATCCGATGGGATTTGGTCCAGGGATGGAAGAAAGCGGACAGGCAGTGCCGCTCCGTAGGCCTGTTTCAATTGATACGTCAATCGATGCATGAATATCGGACAATGCGGGTAATAACGGAAGACTGGAGTCAAGCGAGGATGGGGAAATTGGTTGAAGCTCGTCACTGGGCAATGGGTGGGATCAGTCTATAGCTGATCTCTGACACATGTGTGATTGCAGGGGAACCCGTTGAAACTTAACAGCGATAAACAGACGTCAAGGCCACAGATATCATGAAGCATAAAGGCGAGATACTTACGGCAGGGCGACTAACTGAACGGTGAGCGGTAGAATTAGGAGGGTTTACGTAAACCACTTCGGACGTCTTTAGGCGCTTAAGGGACTTTATGTTCGTTGTGGTGGACAGCGGCTACAGCCCAAACCCTCAACCATTACCTCGAGGGTGTAATGCTCAATCTTCTCCATGCTTATACAGGATGGCCAACAGAAATTTCTCAACTCTCGCTAGCTAGAAATTCGTTCCTAGTGCGTTGCAACTTCCTGGTATGCCGCGTAATTGCTCATTGCAGTACAGCTGTATCCGTCTGGAGATACTGTTGTGATTCTTGATGGTCGTAAACTATCGGCCGTTCGAATTCTGGCTTTTTGGGAAGCATTTCCAGCATCAGAGAATATCAGAGGAAAGGTGAAGGTTGTAGTAACAGATGCTGGTCTGAAGATTGTGTGTACATCGCTACTTTTTTGCAACATGGAACTTGATGAAACCCTAGGTTTTGGCATCCATGGGATCCCAAATCGCTTTCTGGACTATCAGCGAAGGTGGCAAGGAATCCTACTCTATGATAAGCAAAGTGCATTCAACGCTATCGCTGAGCGAAGAAGTTACCGCGGCCGACTGCAAGTCTGGTAAGGCCTGGAAAGCATATATCTTGTGTTATAAGCTGAAAACGTTTAGGTTTGTTGGCCGTGGGCACGAGAAGTTCCCTATCTGTATACACTCTTACGTTGCAGAATGACATACCTACCTGGATAAAGAAGTGGGAGGTAGCGTAAGCCTTCTTCATCCCTTTCTCTTTGTGTCTATCTCTAAAAGTTTATACAGGGTGCCTATGCTCAGCAAGATAATGTTTTCTCCCTCATTAACGCATATATCGTCCCTTTCATCTGTGAGATAGACTTTGTCATACCTCCTCCCAGATCATTACTGACATTGGTTTTTAGACGAAGAAGAATATAATCCGATTACATCTGACAGCTGTGCCACGAGAAACGCAGTTTATACGACATCCTCGACCTGTTGTTATGATGACTTGGAGGGCGCCGAAATCTCACAGCAGGTCCGAATGATCTACTCTACTATAATATTGCGTATTGACAACATCTTGCCACAGACCTGATCTAACGCTCTACTCGTTAACGGCTGATTCGACTCTTCGTATATTTCATCCTGTTTTAGATGCACCGCAACGTCTTCAACTTCATGCAGCTCTTGACCCAACTTCATTCCTTCCATCTCCACTTGCATCCCAACTGCTTGGATCGTATATCTTCCCTTTAGATCGAGAAACTCTTCTTCAATCTATAGCAGACATATCTCAACAAACCACAAATAATTGTAATGGTCAATCCGGCGAGAAGGTGCAATCCGTGAAGGAGAAGGATCGACTGCGGAAACTCGAAGAGGTCAAGAACGAGGAATGGGATCTATTTCTAAGGATCTTGAAGGATGGCTCTATTGTCATTCGCGGAATAGCTGTAAGCTTGTATCTCATTCCACAGAATGTAATGAGCCCTAATTTTTTTTAGAATATTGACCGACGACCACCCACTCTATTAAAACAGTTTACACTGCTTCATACACCCCCTGGCACTATTCCTCTCTCAAGGCCACCGACACAATTATTTCTCACAACACCGCTGCCAAACCCACGCACGAAATCCCCATCACTTCTCCAAAGCCAGTTAACACTAACAACCTGTCCACCACTGATGACGCATGATGTGGAACCCAAAACATTTTTTGATGCTCAGAGCCAAGGAATCAGCTCGGTAGCGGTAAATGGGTTTGAATTAGATACTCGAGATGCTACGGAAGCAGAAGCATCGCCCATAGAAAGGCTGGTGCGGACATCAGATGGTAGAGGTGTCGCTGTTGTCAGACAGGATGGCACTGGGGCATGGATCCTTGAAGAGCAAGGAGAAAGCTCGCGATTGAAACGAGTGGGCTGCTGGAAGGGTAGCGGGGATGTTGCCATTCTAGACGGTGGTAAGTTCGCTTCTGATTGTCATAATTCGCCTTCTGAATGAATCCAGGACGCACAACGGCTAGTCTTGACTCAGATAGAACGATCTTAACCATTCGGCGCCACGACATTACTTTAGAAGAGGTTCTGACGGTTCCTCCGCTGGAATCATTGTTCGCACTTCCCTCGACCGAAACGCATACTCTACTCATCGGGATTACGCGCGAACATTCGATTGCCCAAATACACATACCATCTTCACCCCAAACACCGGCTTGGCTCTACGCCAACACATCTCTTCCGCTATCCGAGCCACCTCGGTTCATCTTGCCAGTCGATCCTATGGCATGGGCGTCTCATGGTTTATCAACTGAACGAGATGCCTTGGTTAGTATCTCCACAGACGGTTTACTATCATTCTGGATTCCGAAAGGCGACTCTGATGATACAATTAACGCTGAGGATGGTAAATGGCAATGCACAGGATCTGTTCATACGGGTCGACAAAATATTAGGCTAGCCAGGTGCAGCTCGGCCAAGAAGACTGTATTAGGTGAGCCACGTTCCCAATCTCTATCTTTGCCATTTATTCATTTCGTTCTGTTATGCAGTTGTTCCTCATCCTGATGGAGAAGAGATAACAATATGGGATTCGAAAGAGTCTAAGTTTTCCACCGGGCTCGAGTATAGACATATCGTCAGCCACTCGGAGCCGATTAAGGATCTGGATTGGACGTCTACCAGTGACGCGGAGTCCATTCTGGCCATAGGATATGGGCATCACGTTCTGCTCTTAAGCCAACAACGGATGACCTACTTTGAACAAGAACCAGCTTGGGGCATTTTCGGCAAAGTTGATATATCCCAGTACGTTCGTCTTCAGGTTTTCACGCCATTATTCGTTTCTTAAGTGCCCTCTTATTCAGTATCACGCCTTACACCATTTGTGATTCAATATGGCTATCTGGTGGATCTTTGCTCATTGCAGCTGGACATCAAATGTTTCATTTCGGTCAAGACATCAGTACCAAGGATGGCAAAGAAGAAGGAACATTATTCGAACTCGTCGCTGCGAAGAATGCGCCATTGGTTGACTATCATCCGCAAATGTTATTGCAATGCCTGCTTTGGGGTAGGTCTATCATGTTATCTTTTAGCGAGATAATACTTATATCGCAATCTCGCATCTAGAAAAACTGGCATATGTAAAGGAGGTAATTGTCAGGTTTGCAAAGGGTTTGAAGGACATGCGAGAACGGCAAGACCAAGTCCTTATTGTCAAGCCGTTCCTTGTAGACCATATATTGCAGAAGCAGGAAGGACGGATCGTACGTGTTATCAGCTTTATGTATTCTTTGACTGAACATTATCACAGGCCGCCGAAAACCGTACACAATATAATGCGCTCTTTGATACCAATGGCATTGAGGCTCGCGACGAGGACGATGATGCATTCTCTCGAGATTTGGTCGAACGCCTGTTGAAGTTATTGGAGACTGGTCCGGTACCTGGTTTGACGTCTAACGAACAGGCACATCTTATTGTCCTGATCCAGACCACGCTTGAGGTGTGTTCATTATTACCATCACTTCTTTTTTACCGACTAATGGTGTCGTCTAGGTTGACGAGCAACGCCGCGCTCTAGACTCCAATGGCCTCCGTTATCTTATCTCGATGCGATCTTTCTATATCCTCAATCAACGCGCGACGTCTCCGAGGAACAAGGAGACAACGCCGCAAGGACGACAAAGACTGCGATATCGTGACATGGTGTGGGCATTCCATAGTGAAAGTCAAGAGATTCTATTGTCAGCTTCAACCGCAGCATGTGGCGGCAAAATGACATGGGACGATGCCAAAGCCTTGGGAATATATCTCTGGATGGAATCTACTGAATCTTTAGTATATTTCCCGCGTATTTATTTTGCTTAAATGATCCTGATTTGCTTATAGCGCACCCACATGGAAACTATCGCTCGAAATAAATACATGGTTGGCGAAAACCGGGATCCAACTGCGTGTGCCATTTTCTATTTCGCATTGGGTAAAGTGCGGTTGGTGCATGGGTTGTGGCGCCAGGCTGCGTGGCATAAGGAACAGTCGATCATGCTGAAGTTCCTGTCGAATGATTTCCAAGAGGCGAGATGGAAGACAGCGGCTTTGAAGAATGCATTTGCGCTACTGAGCAAGCAGCGTTTCGGTACGTTTTTGTGTCCGTGCAATAATGTGTATGTTACTCATATGCACATTTGTATCAGAATATGCGGCCGCTTTCTTCTTGTTGGGAGGCAGTCTGAAGGATGCTGTCAATGTTTGCGTTAGAAACCTAGACGATATCCAGCTAGCGATTGCATTAGCACGCGTGGTCGAGCAAGGTGATGACGGCCCGGTCTTCCAAGACCTCTTGAAAAGGATCGTGGTACCACTAGCATTCCAGACTGGCAATCGTTACTTGGCCAACTGGGCGTTTTGGAAGGTGCATCGTCGTGACCTCGCTGTTAGAGTTTTGGTGGTGAGTATACTCGTCTCATCTCGCGTTCTAAGGCAGTTCTCAATCATTTTACAGGTCCCGCTGGCTGATCTAGCAACAAGCCTGGCAGAAGTTACCATAACAGATATTGGTACCGATCAGCAGCATTACGACGATCCCAGTTTGGCACTGCTCTTTTCTCAGCTGAAATCCAAGACGTTGCAGGCAGCCAAGGGCACGAGCGAGATTTCCGGGCGAATGGAATTCATGTTTATTCATCAGATGTCGCGTGTCTTCTGTCGCATGGGTAAGATAATTTCCACTCAGTATTAATATTCCAAACTAATGCTGTCTTCAGGCTGTCATATCCTCGCCCTCGACCTTACAGCATCATGGTCGTTCGAACGCCCGACACTTCCTCAACGGCGAAGGACCTTAGCGACTGAACCATCGGATGATGTTCAATCAAGCATTGTCCTTCCTCCCCTGCATCGTCCCTTCGGCCATATGCGCCGCCGTTCATCCATGATTATCGACATGGATATCCCATCTATACCCCCAACGGAACCAGGATCGCCTACAAGGGCACCAGCGTTCCCTACAACTGTGATACCCGAAGAACCCGCTGTTAGAGCAGGATCTCCTACGGTTGGAGAAACTGAGAGACAGAAAGGCATTGGGTCGCTCCTGAAGAGTGCTAAGCAGGATGTGACGGCGCCCGACTTTGATATGAATGCGTTTTTCTGAAGTTTGGTTGTTTCGCTTTCTTGAACTTTCCAGAACGGTTTGGTTTGGTCTAATGCTTATGTTATTTATTCCCTTTCGAGCATTTTCTTGTTCCCTCATATCTCGCACTCGTGTTCATCACATTCCCAATGCCAACTCATGTAATATTGTAGACTTCATTTCTTTATGTGATTGATGTTTGTAGAGAAAATAACCGACAGAAGCAGAAAGACAAAAACGGTGAAACGGAAAATTGACTAGACTATAAACTTGATAGATGGATGACAAAAAAACACGCCTACTGCTCAACCTCGACCTCTCTCTTCTTAAGCTCGAGATCCTTGCCCACAACCCTCCTCCAGACATCGTGGACGTCATCAACGACCGTCTCGAAATGGGATGTTGCATCGTACGACCGGGTGATGAAGATGTTGTCGTTTTCGCCGGAGGAGGTGGGGGTGAAAATAGGGTCGATGGAGACGAACCTAAGGATGTATGGTTTAGCTTATGTAACATATCGGATAATGAAAATCACATACTTATCGTAGATAGGACCCAAGAGTTGGAGACCGGGTTGGATTTCGAGTTCAGGCTTATCGGTCTCGACGATGGTGCTGACCATGGCGACGTAGAAGTTCTTAGCGCAAATATTATGGGTGGAAGAGACCATAGCAATGTAGATGTCTAGTAAATAAACATCAGGAAGCATGCCCGACCACTAACTCTGCGCGTAAACTCACCGTTGCGGCGGCCAACTTGGTTCTGAGGGATGATGATTTGGACGGAATCGGCATCGTTGGTTTCAGGGATGGGGTGCTTGAGGATGCAGATAGCCCGAACAACCTTGCCCGTCTCAACAACGCGCACCTTACCGCTGCCCTCAGCGGTGCTGAAGTAGCTAGGGTCACCGATAACCTGTTTAGCTTTGACGGTTTCGTCACCACTTCGAACGCCAACAAATTTGCCATCGGCATCGGTGACAATCTCGTGAACCGTCTTGTCGAGCATGTAAGTACCACCGTAAATGGCACTGAGACGGGCGAAGGATTGAGGAAGCTCGCCGAGACCGTAGAGAGGGTAGATGTAGGGAGATTTACCATAGCGGGCCATGGAGGAGGTGTAGAGGACAATGCGCTCGTAGGCTGGGCGAGCGGGTTTGGTGATGTAGCTATCAAGAGTTAGATGCAAGATATCGAAAATAGGAAGCATGCTATTCACTCATCGTCAAGGTACAAGGCCATGGCATGACCAATGAAGTCTTGAGTACCAGGCTCAAGACCGAACTTCTCATAAACAGCCTTCATTGTGTCCCTATCGAGATCGATACCTTAAAGAACATTTCAGGATGTGATTAATTTAAGCCAACGAGTTAAATACCTTGATGGGTAGCTGGGTCCTCGTCCTTCCAGTTCTGCAAGAATTCGAAGAACTTCTTCGCCCGCCTCTTCTCAAAAAGTCCCATCAGAGGACTCTTGACCGCTTCCATTTCCGTACTGGGAACTTTGGAAATCTTGCCATCGCGATAGACAAAGCTACCAGCGATCTGCTTGAACTCGAGGTAACGGGTGACATCAGTGTGGACGAGCATCTTGGTGAGTTCACCAGAAGCAATAATGAACTTTGGGACAAGATCAACCGCATAATCTCTATCGCGGCCAAGCTCTGCTGGCGGTTCTTGACCTGGGCGGAACTTGCGGTACAACTGAGCGGTTTCATGAGCTACAGACTAGATTTTGACATCGATTGGGAGCACACCTGTGTCAAGTTCAAACTGGCACTCTCTCCACCGTAGTAATCGTTGCGATCCATGTGGAGGACCTTCTTTCCCTCGACGGAAAGTAAACCGGAGAGAATGCATTCAGTGAGACCAGTTCCGAGAACGATGACCTGATTACTTGGACTCAGGATTATTCAAAGCACCAGAAGCAAGAAACATACATCATATTCTTCATCCATTATTGCAAATCGTCAAAGAAGTTGTAGTAAGTATTGGTTAGAAGATGGGATCGTGGTAGTAATGGGCTTATGTAAGGGCGTTTGATCCACCAGCACCACAACCGGTGCCGCAGCTTCAACTGGGCCTTTGAAGTAATTAGCGACCACCTATACGTTGTATGTTTCCTCTCCCACCCTTTTCTGTGGACATCACATTCTTTGACATGTTGACATTAAGTATCAGTCTTCTATACGTCGGCCCTGGTCTGTCCCCTCGATCGTGATAGGTATGCACTAGACTTCGCCTCGTGGAACTAGGGGTACCGCTCAGTGTAGTATGTATATAAGGGGGACTCCATCAAGTAGCGGTCAAGCGTTTGCTCTTGACCAGCTCATCTCTTCTTTGTATGCCCGGGCCAATGCAGGTCAAGCTTGTCTATGCTGACCGTGCGCACACCATGTCATTTCGAACCCGACCGACATGGGAGACATTAGTACATAGTATCTCATTGCTGTTCGGAATCCCAGTTGAGAAGGCTGGTGTCTGCTATGTTAACAGGTGAGAGCGTTCACCTCCGATATTACTGTTACTAGTTGCTGAAGTCGAGGAATCAGTCAAAAGTGCGTATAATACGCATTCCCACTCCAATGTATTCACAGTGAATCACTACAGTAAGGAGATTATTGCAACAAGCGAACGTGACTTGTTATCTTTCGACAGCCTCTTTGCCAGTTCATCGAGTATCGTACTGGGTGTAAAGAAGTTCTCTTGATCAATGCGGCTAACAGCATGCCGATTCCTCCATTTTTATAATGGACAATCTTCTCTTTCGCGAATCTTGGATCATTCCCCGTCATTTCCGAGAAAAGGAATTAGGGTAGGGGAGAAATATGGAACGTGTTGTATTCGGAGCAATCTCATAATTATGTATTATCACAGGATGGAATATTATGTGTACTTTTTCGCTTCTAGTCCAGCGCTGCCTGTCGATGGCGTGTCAAAGCGGATCTCTGGTCTCACTCCGCTCTATCTTCCACACACGGGACGAGCTATTATGCCGGTGTTGGCAAAGAACACGTAGAAAATGCCGTCCCCCAATTTATGGGCAATGGGTTCCCAAGTCCCGGTAATTTTCGTTTTCCCGTAGATCCAGGGAGGCTTCAGGCACTTTATGTATTTTTTTTTCCTTTCCAAGCACTTCAATATCGAGAAACAATAATAGGTGTGTACAGCTCATCTGATCGATTTTGTTTTTTTGCCACAGGTCGGACAAGAAGGCCGGAGATCTCATTGATCGCCGTTCAATTAAGACCAACAGGGAAACAAGAAGGGCATATTTCTGTTATTATGCAGGATGTCCGCGCCTTGTAGAATAAGGTGATTGCTCAGGCCTTATAATTCACTCGGTATAAATTACTTGCTCTACTACAAGCCCTGAGCAACATTATCCGCGTCAAACCCTCAGTAATTTCCGACCGCCATTCAAGACCATGTTACGAATCAAGTTTATCGCAGCAGTTCTAAACATGCCAAATCGTGCCCGAGTATTCGACTTTGCTCCTTCATGGGAAGAACTGGCAAGATATCTCAGCGACGTCTATGGAGTGCCGGTCGACGAATTCGCGATCGCATACGAAGACGGGTATGTATATTCTCAGGGAAACATATCGATGTATGTTTATTGATGCGAAGCCCTAATACTAGTGATTCGTATACATTGATGAATAGCGAAGAGGAACTGAACGAATACTTCCAATACCTTCCTGAAACTCAATCAGATGTGAACTTGAAGCTCATAGTAACGCGTTTTACGGCAGGATGCAGGGTCGAGCCAACTACCTTTGCGGATGTCTTCGTTGATTCTCTTCGAGAGATTCCGAGTACACCGCCACCAAATACAAGGACGCCTCCGCTTACACCGCCTTGTGATGCTCCTACTTCAGCGGTGCAAAATGATGCTACTCCAGAAATCTTCCGTTCTCTCTTAGAGAATGAAGGAGAGCACCATCATGTTCCGGCTAGTCTGGACTTGGAAGCGCAGACCCCACAATCCCCTTCTGTGCAGTCCCAGTCCGCGCGTATACCATCTCCCCCCTCTCCTGAGAACAGGACTCTGCATACCCCTCCCACAAATTCAAGTGCACCGTCTCAAGGATCATCAGATACTCTGGACCCAGTTCGCACAGATCTGCCAGAGAATGAAGATAACATCGTTTCAATGTTTCCCGACGGCGTGTCGGAGCACAGTGGATCACCAGGAGCTGCTATCCGTGATGAAATGTCTCCTCCTGGATCAGATGGTGGGACAGATTCGTCATATAGCGCATCGAGGTCAGAAGGTATGCCAACACGGTCATCATGGCAGTCGGAATACTCTGCGATCAACGTCCCGCCGCCTCCCCCACGTTCCCGTTGCATAGTGAGAAGAGTTGAAACAAAAACTACGAAGACAGTGAAGGAATTCAGGGAATTTTTGCAATATTGAAGAATGAAGCTTGAAGGCACGTCGACATCCGTACCGCGCATTTCGAGGATGGAGCGCAGAGAGTTCGGTTGGATGTCATTATTGGTGAACTAATTTTAGAGATTAATATTAATACGCGTTTCCGAGGATAAAGTTGAATGAAGTTGTATCTAGATTCTAAGTAACTTCATATTAACTGTATCATTGATAATAATTTGAGTCTGAGCTACTTACTTGCTGCTCCATGAATACTGAAATGAGTGAGAAACTATGAATTTACATAGAGCTGTATAAGAGATAATTATTATCTGGTGTTCAGACGGGAAGCAATGTCGGAAGCGCCATGCTGTCGGATCCGCAGATAACAAGGTTCTTCTGCGTCAACGCGTCACTGGCCATCTCTTGCCTTCTCTTACCCACTTCAACCTTCTTCAACCGTTCCAAAAACTTCACTTTATTACTTACATCAGTAGGCACGAACATTTCTCGTGATGTTATTGTATTGTGATCGACTTATCCATCCTTTTAGAGATAACAAGAGACGACCCTGGGGCAGACAAGGCTCCGTAAAACATAAGCCCTTATTGACGCCCAACTCGGAAAATACAAAGAAACAAGGTCATCCCGAAATACAATGTCTATTATAGTATTATAGTAATAACTTCATTGCTTTCCATACCTATAAGGGGCCTGAAGGATGGCCGAAACTCGAATACGATCTACAGTAACACAAGGCTAAATATCAATATCTCCCCTGAATCCTGATGAATCATGGCGGGTATGTGCTGGATACCAGACCAGGAGCCCTTGTATCAGAGCGGCACAATAAATATTTTATTGTTATAAACCGGACTTCAGACAGCTCTGTTTCCTTACAACCGCAACCTTCGGTGAGGTTCTCCTTTCTTACAACCATAACCCCCAGCAACCCCAGCAACATCATGGCCAAACAAGACTGGTACAAGATTACTTTGTTTTCTCCTCACCCAAATGGTCCCAATAAGTTAATTTCATCGGAGTAACAACCGACTGGGAGATCCATAACCTTTAAAGTTTGGGACACTTATGGGATTCCACTCCAGAATGTATCTCTGGTGGTGAACAAGTAAGTTTTGTTCCTTTTGTGTTCGTACATGGCATAGTAAACTGATGTTTCTTTTGGATTGTAATGATAGGTATGTTTTTGATGACTTGACTAACTATCTTGCATGCTGAACACTTAGTATCCTCAGGGTTGATATTACAATTAGCTCCCAGGATGAGCTTGAGGCTTACATTTCCACTGTTCTCCTGCTGAATCATTTTCAATTCAAAGTCCAATATCTCCTCCCAACTTATATATATTCAGAGAATGGACCTCCGACTCTGTCAGTAGATCCCCCTACCGCTGTTCAAGAGGTGGAACCTGATACTCTACCTGCAACTTCGGCAGCATTGGGTGTGGAGGCCCCTGTGGTGCTTGAGGGTGCAAGGCATGCGAATACTATTTTGATTTCCGGTATTTAATCTGTCGATGATGACCCTGACCTCCAAGGTTCTGTCCTCAAGAATTCATGGCTGGATGCTCTTCTGAATAATTAGTCTGGTATCCTGGAGTTTTCTGACAAGGTCACAAAGGAGGAGAAGGGAAAGGGAAAGGATCTGCTCATGTGGAACCTGATTCTCCGGATTCCATCCTCCTTCAACCTGTGGAGGTGGACATGGGAAACATCAATGAACTTAAAACATTCCCTTTCCTTGACCGGTTGAAATCTGTGGAAAGAGAGTTACCGGCCGCTCTTCATTGTGTCATTATGAAAGCAGAAGAACACACCCATCCGAAAGTGGAAGAACACCAGGCCCATCCTGCCAGTCACTCCAATAATCCCTGGATTTTCGTTCAGGAACCAACAGCTGCTGGCCCTTCTGCACTGTCATCTCAAGTCGTCACTAAGAAAGAACAAAGTCCTTCCTTGGGACTACTGGATAAAATTAATGATAAACTAAATGATTTATCCTAGTTCCCATATCATCACGATAGTTTGGAGAGAAACAGGAACGAAATCTTCGAAGGTGAAGCTCCATCTGGTTCTGGACCAGCCCCACCAACACCGGACTCGGAGCCTGAGCAAAAGGAGAAGAGGAAGAAGCAAGACCTGTCCTCTGGTCATTCCCGGGGGTAGGAGTGTCCAGCTGATACGGCACCAGCGGTCATATATTGAGAGCAATATCAACATCCAACTGGTTCCCTGCCCCATTGCCATCATGGTTATCCTGTGTTTAATCATCAAGGTCAAGGCCTGCCAGTGGTGGGGCAGCCCCCCTCCCCATTTGCACATGTAACAGCTATAGTCTGTTATATCAATATACATATATATTTATTATAGTATATAAGTAATAACTAATAGACATATTAGTTAAATGTGCTACATCAAGTATGTCAATATACTTGACTTAATTTACACATAAGCGGTGTAAATCTTGTAAATCTCCGAAACTACCGGGTTGATGGTCCCTGGTCGGCTTCAACGGCGAG
>KN837107.1:590988-603870 GCA_000827215.1 Sphaerobolus stellatus SS14 | reverse complement strand
GTACCGAGGTGTCGTCCCGCCATTGCTCGGTGTAACGCCCATCTTCGCCCTCTCCTTCTGGGCATACGACGTCTCCCAAAAGCTTATCCGCACAATCACGCCGAACCGCACCTCCCAGACGCTGAGCACTGCCGAACTCGCAGCTGCTGGTTTCTTATCTGCTGTCCCGACGACCCTCGTCACTGCGCCTGTGGAACGCGCGAAGGTGCTCTTGCAGGTCCAGGGACAGGGTAGCGAGAAGAAGTATAAGGGTGTTATCGATGTGATTCGGGTGCTTTACCGTGAGGGTGGGCTGCCGAGTATCTTCAGAGGAAGTGTCGCTACGATTATGAGAGATGGACCGGGTAGTGCTGCGTATGTGGTTCATCGTATGATGGGATGAGGCTAATTCGCGCGTTCTTAGGTATTTCGCTGCATACGAAGTCGTGAAGAAGGCACTGACACCAAAGGGCGCGGATCCATCGCAGCTGAACCTTGGTGCGATTATCGTTGCTGGTGGCTCTGCTGGTGTGGCGATGTGGAGTATTGCCATTCCTCCTGATGTGTGTTGGACATGTCTATCAATTCTCCCGACATTTGCTAACTTTGCCTTTACAGGTCATCAAATCCCGTATCCAATCCGCCCCTAATGGCACCTACTCTGGCTTCCTCGACTGCGCACGCAAGACGATCGCCGCTGACGGTGTCAAGGCGTTATGGAAAGGTTTCGGACCTGCCATGGCCAGGGTATGTCACCATAAAATGCACCCCATCTCTTTGCTAAATGAATTTTATTTAGGCGTTCCCTGCCAACGCAGCCACTTTCGTAAGTTGCACTTCGCCTACATCGATATATTTCACAAAACTTATGTTTCTCAATTAATTCATTAGCTCGGTGTTGAAGCCTCCCGCAAACTCCTCAACAGCTTCTTTTAAACCACCCCGGTGTGACTCGATATCCAAATACCCTAATCTCTGGGTGGTGGAGGCGGGATAGGGATCCGCGTTTTAATTGGAGGTGGGGGCAGGATTAATGGAAGGGAATGCCATTCTGTGCACGCTTTGGAGGGCTTGGCGACGATGATTTAAATGATAGGGATGACTAGTAACTCTGGGATTTAATAGTATATCCCACTGATCTATCTAGAGACTGGTATACCGTGAATAGACGATTGGGCTATACTATATTGTAATATTCTGGTCGAAGTGTGAGGGCAGCTCGGAAAAGCTTTTTTTTTGCAGGTTTTTATGTTCTGTGATTTGAAAAGGGAGAAGGCATCAAAATGTCAACCTTGATTCGGTAAGTATAGTATAGCACACGATTCAGACTGAGCAGTCTGACTCTGAGGGTGGAAAACCAGTTGGCCGCCCGTGCTAACGAACCCACTTCGGAATTTTGCAACACGATTTTCAAGCATCGATTGGGCATGTAGCTCAACAAGATACGTATCACCATCGAGTCATTTATCGTTACTTACTTTCTTCTATCCAGAAAAAAGGGGCTGGTAGAGTGGCTCAAGGGAATAACCCAATTACCGACTATATCACCCCCGCATGCCAGTACATTAGCCACCAAATATCCATCCCTCTGTTTTTTCACCAGTATTAAGGTGTTAAATGCTCATCTTCCAAGACTTCAGGTTCAGTCTTCTCTCGCATTCGATGGCATGGATTAGATACCCGGAGCAAAGAGACTATTCCAGTGGCAGTCGAGGAGACGCCACCTCGCTATGAGCCTTCCGCTAACAGTCAACCATTTATCGCACCCCAGGCCTCCCATCAGAAGAGCGAGATTCAACCGGATTTATCTACTGCTGTTTGTCCTTTCGAGGACTTTATTGACAGGATTACAACCGCGGAGAAGGAGGAAGAGGTTAAAGAAATAATTATAAGCTTGGTGAGTTCCGTCTTTGATTAGTTGATAACCTCTGGACTAATTTCCTTCAGCTTGTTAGAATCTCTGAGAGAATAGATCACATCTTGCATCATCTCAGCCGTTCGATGTGCTATCGAGGCCTGCAACACCCACTGGCAGAATATATCCCTACCTTTCATAGTCTATGACACCAAATGGCTGGAGAAATCATCAGTTGCATGAATAATCCTCAATGCAAAGTCGGATGATTCAGAGGAAGAAGAGATGTCTTATTCTCTGCTCGATTTATTCTTGGGCGTCACACCGTTGACCAAAGAGACCCGAGAGCAGCTCTATCACGTTTGCGCAACTAAATATTATAACAGATTTTTTCAACACGTGCGATTCGCCAAGGGATTCCAGTCTTTCAGCGCGGAGTACGAGAGCATCATTCGGGGTATTCCAGACGCGTCGAGAGAACGTGTTGAAGTTGTTCCGGAAAGAAAGGGCTTCAGGCTGAATTGGTTCGTCCCCGAATTGTTGACACGGATGCGTCGGGATCAGATGGCTGGAGTGGAATTTGCTGCTCAAGGTATACTTTCATTCACAGCTCTACTAATATCATATAGCCATTCCCGACTAAATGAAATATCTGACAGGTCATAGCTGGTTCTTCACTTGAAGCTGGACTACTCATAACCTCGCAAGCTACGTGATGCTTTGAGCTCAACGAAGTTTTGAGACCGTCGCAACGTCCTGCTTCCTTCGAAACCACCGACATGAAAGTTCACCTTTCTGGTACTGAGAAACGGAACCCGGTTTGTTCCTATCCCTATATTTTACGAAGGCACCACAGTGCAAAGTTGAAACTATACCTGTTTTCGAAGGTGTGCCCGCCGTGGAGACTCCCATGAGGGCTTTCCCGGGCGCATGTCCCTTGAGATTAGAGCATGTTAATATTTTTTTAATCGAAGGTCGAAAAGTCCGCCAATGCGCTTTCTTTGCAGCAATAATCCCTATATGATCCACGATAGGAGTTGTTACATTACATTATCAGTCAAGTTCGTGGAAGAGGTAGTTACAGAAATAGTAACATAAATACTAGTAGTACTTAGAGCGTATATGTTCATATCATTACTGCAACTCCATAACGTAAACCGATCGCTTTCGTAGTAGCCATTGTTTTATATCACACAAGACTTCGAAAGCAAATTTTCGACGAATCTGTGTCGCCCAGAAAAGGAGGCTAGTAGTGGCGCAACGGAATAACCTAACTACTGGCTCCAAGTGCGCGTTCCACTGCATTAGCTACAGTGGCGAGCATAAAGAATGCAAGTGCACTTTTGGGGTGATAGCTCGACAGCAAGAACACGGATGCCTTGACAATGTATGTACGAATTGTAGTGCTAAGTATAAAGTATTTTTTAGGCATAATGCGAGTCCTAGAAAAGCATCGGTGGGGTAGTGGTATCCAGATTTGTGCTCCCTACTAAAAATATCTCGCTCCAGGATATTTTTAAGGATTTTGGGCTGAATCTATCTTAAAGCTAATTTTTCGCTCTAAAAAACTGGCATATGAACCCCAGCTTGATATCCACTTTGTACAGTGCTACACAGCTACAAAAAGCGGTATTTTGAATAAAAATGGCCATTTTGGCCTAAAATATTGGTTTTTGAGCATTTTGCATGCAATATAGCCATGTTCAGAGTGAGAATCAGACTGGGGTTTATATGCCAGTTTTATAGAGTGAAAAATTAGCTTTAAGATAGATTCAGCCCAGAATCCTTAAATATATCCTGGAGTGAGATATTTTTAGTAGGGAGCACAAATCTGGATACCACTACCCCCCTGATGATTTTCTGGAACTCGAGTTTTGCCCAAAAAATACTTTATACTTGGCGCTACAATCCATACACACATTGTCATGGCATCCGTGTCCCCTCTGTCGAGCTATCACCCCAAAAGTGCACTTGCATTCTTTATGCTCGCCACTGTATCAAATATCCACCCCTCTGCCTTTTCGCCAGATTTAAGATGTCTTAATGCGGAGTATCTTCCAAGTCTTCAGTTTCAGTCTTCGCTCGCTTTCGATGGCATGGAGTAGGTAGTGGGGTTCGCCTTCGGAAGCTTCCGGGAACTGCAATCCGGGATGCCGGCCACCACAGAAGCTTTTGCCTTCTCAAGGTCCTCCTAAGACTTTCGCTTGTCCCTTCCAACCCGTTCCAGAAAAGTATTATTGCCGGCATCAGTGGGCACAAAATTATGCTTGATTATTGTTGTATTGTGGTTGCATCCTTTTAGGGATAACAAGAGGCGACCCTGGGCATAGTAAAACAGTTTTAACGCCCAACTCGGGCATTGCAAAGAAAGGAGTTACCCGAAATACAACGTTTATAGTACTCCTTATTCATACCTTTATTGAGAACGCATAGCATTCATAGATAGTGCGTATGTTTATGCAGATTTTTCGGTAATAGCTTTCTCTCCCTTTTGTTCTGCTTGCTCTTGACGACATGGCCGGCACAGTCCAGATCAGGCTCATCCAGAAGCACAATCCGAATCACACTACTCATATACAAATGTTCTCGCTGCCAGATTGGCCGACATGGACGTATCTGTCGTATTGCATTGAGAAGTCATTTGATATTCCAATGGACCGCGTCGCTGTATCTTATCTCGATCGGTGAGAGAAGTCCTGTCTTCGCCGCCAGTATCTAACTCAACTTTTTTCTTTCCATTTGATAATGAATTGATGTAGACATTTGTACGCATTTTTTCCATTATTGATTAGTAAAGGTATCGACGTGCTGACTTATTTTATCAAGGAAGAAATCACTATGAGTACCAATGACGAACTCACGCAATTTTTCTCCGCTCTTCCTTCAACGAATGAGCAACCTCTCATCAGCTTCTTCGTTCGTGCTCTACCTCCCAGGGGCCCTCAGAGAACGAGTACAAAGGCGTCTTCATCAAAAGAATCATCTCACCGAAGTCGCCATCCGAGTCAGGTCCCTGGACCATCTAATCATGTACCTCGTTCTAGAAGGAGAGAGGATGGTACTCTACAACCTGTCAGTATCTCCCTCAATTGATATTTCGCATGTGTTTTTCATTGTATTTGAAGGCACAGGACCCCGAGCCGGGGATCGTCCCCTCCTTATCCGGATCGGCGCAGCGAGTCGATATAACTCCTTTCGGAAAAACTGGCTCAAATACAGTCTCTATGATCGTTTCTAATTCGGATCCAGGCGTGCGATCTCGTAATGACACTGTTTCTTCACACCGAGGCTCATCCGCTGACGAATAATACGTATCCCCTTCGGAATATTCTCTAGTTCGGGATTATCCTCAAAGGCTGGAAGTGATGATACAGGCCCGTTTTCTAGACGATGATTGCGGTCCATTATATATCAGTGATCATCCTGTCTCATTGTTCGCTGCCAGTGTCGAACCCTCGGTGGAGCCTCAGAATTCACTGGCAGAGGAACGTGGTGCTCTTCACGGCCTCAGAACATTGGTGGAGATGTATGTGACTGTTGTTATCAGTTTCCACTTTACCAAGCTACCTTTCAGATACGTTCCCGTAACGCTCACCGGGGAATTGAACATTATGGCCATAGACCACAACCTCCGATTATTAATAATACATTCTCGCTTGTTTCTCTTACTCTTCAATGTAGCATTACCATTCAGCATGTAAGATAATAACCTCTGAGTCAAGTATATACAATGACTTTTAATGACACAAAATTACAGCATTTTCTGACCCGGGCCATAGCAGATCCTTGAAAGATGTTATTATGTTATCTAATATTATGAGATGGTATCTTAAGGGAAATACTCCGTCCAAACGCCGTTACCTTCCTTCCACTCAGAAGGGGGGATGGTGGCTTTACGGAATTACGGAACTACCGGTACCATTCACTGGTATACATAGGTAATTCGCCCTCAATGGTTCTGAACTCCAACCCTAATCCATCATTTGCATTGCTATATCACCTTAAGATGTCTGCTGAAGTCAGTCGTACGAATTCTCGTCGCTTCCCATGGCTTAGATCCCGAGGCGGCGCCAGCGAGGCTGCTCAGGAGAAGCCACCCTCTTATTCTCCCACCAATGATGGCATATTCGTGACAGCTGTCGCTGGCCAACTCCCTTGCCTAAACTCAAGGACTCTAAGTCATTCCACAAGAACTGTGCGTTCCAACGCGTTATTGACAGGATCAATGTCACAGAGGAGAAAGAACTCAAGACAGTAGTTAAAGGCTTGGTGAGTTCCGACTTTCAATGTTCATATACCATTATTTTAAACAATGACGCTTCAGCTGGACAGCATTGTCGTAATATCCCACAAACAGGGAATACTGCCGAGCGCCTTCCCTGCTGTTCGGTGCGCTATTGAGACCTGCAAGAAGCATGAGGAAATATCCCTTCATTCCATTTTCTATGACACCAAGTGTCTCAGAAAATCTCCCGTTGTTTGGATAATCCTCAATGCGAAATCCGATGATCCAAAGCAATAACGAATGCGCTACCGCCTTCTCGATTTATTCCTCCAAGCTACGTTAATCAAATCATCTAGAGGATTACTTTATCAAGGCGTGCGCAGCGAAAGCGTTCATCGGATTTTTTCAGCATGGGAGATTGGCGGAAGGATTCAATCTTTCACTGCTGGATATGCGAGTCTCATGCGTGCTTTGGGTGCCATTTAAAGGGAGAGTGTCAGCGTTATTGCTAAAGGTCGGAGCTTTCAATTGGAATGATTCGTACCCGTACTTCTGGTACGAATGCGTAGGGATAAAAAAGTTGGGATTGAGATCGTTGCTCAAGGTAACTTCCTTCAGGTCATAAGCTATGCGATTATTAACATTTGCCACTAGGTCAAATCTGGTTCCTTCTCCTTCACGTTGTAACCCTTCACGGGCACCAGGTATGGGGTTGCAACTTATTGGCCCTAAGATCTTCTCATAATGGCAATAAAATCGAAGTTAAATCGGGTTTTCTCGTGAGAAAATTGCTGTGGCCCGGGAGGCTCGGTCGCGGAAAAAAACTGTGGTTTTAAATGCATCTCGGATTAAAACAATCGAGTCAAGGCCTCTTTGTGAAGATGTGCCCGATATCCCATGGGGTTCCACAAGCTGTTTCCCTGACTGTGCGATTAAATTCGAGTAAGTTATTTACTCCTTGATTTAATTCTTTTGCAAATGGAACCTACAGACTTTTCTCCGTTTTTAGTAATAATCCCTATATCAGACCTGATGGGGGTTGTTTCATACTATTATGGGTCACGTTCCTGACAGAAAACTAATAAACCTACTTACATACAATGCGCATTATAGAATTGTAGAATAATGCGCAGATATCAACAAATGTGAATTGATTTTTGAAATATAAATATAATGTTAGACTCAGCTATCTTCCTTGCTCGACGAACTTGAATATTAGACATGCTTAAGATATCATTAGTTGTGGCTTCTCCTATGTATCTCAGTCGCAGGACCATCAGTCGATCTCTCGGCTTGGAAACGAAAATAGCTACAGTGGAAACTAGAATGTATTTTTAAAAGCGTCTCGTGCTATACGCCGGAGCACCTGCCTGCCACTCCGACGCCGTAAATTAAAGTAAAGTCGAGTATGAGCTTCATCAGAGAAGGATTGCTAGGTCGCACTACCTTCGCTCCTAATTCGAGCCCAATACAAGTTTGAAGTTGGTTATTTTTTCTGGTGTTGAAAATATGTCCGTTAGGATGCGCTGCTTTAATCAAGCCCGAGAAATTTGGAATTCCAGCGCTCGGAGGGTCGGTGCAAGTTTATGACAGTCTGTGTTTAAAGAATTGAGCGAAAAGCCCAGTGGTAGGTATTATTTGACGGTGCCATGCGCATCCACTGACACAGGCAATGCTGTAACTTAAACGAGTACCTGTGCTATCAGTAACCGAGTCCAAAACATTGGTGCCTGTGAGCTTGAACGGCACTTCAAGCTGATTCGAGATCTTGGGTGGGGTTCTAGTGGAGTTCGATCCTAGCGGCTGGCAGATAAGGTGCGATGTTATTATATATAGTTCCTGTTAATAAATAGGCGAGCGACAACATTTATAACAGCTATAATTATCATAATTATCTCTCGTCCAACGCAATAGTAAATGACTCAGCTGCCGGGTTATAAGGGGCTATTGGTCCTGCATTGCACTTTTTTAAGGCTCACAATAAGGATTTAATAGTGGGAACGGACTCACGAGTTATTGATAGCGCGGAATATCTGGCCGAGGCTGTGCATGTCTGAAGAAGCGAAGGTCCATGCATCGGTGCCAAATTAGTATAATTTTGGTGTTGCCGTATATCACGCAAAAGAATGGGTTTTTGTTGCGATCTTGATGGACGGCTGATTTCTTAGGGCATGGCCAGGGTAAGATATAGCGATCCTGAAAAATAAAGAAAGATACACAGCTCGTTGATAGAGATAAGCGATTTGGCAAGGTGATTGACTTGAGCGGTATGATATCTTCGGAGCCGGAGGCACATCGTGACCAAATTGAGTGGATATTACGCAATTGAAGGGAAGGTGTAGTTTGTATTCGGGGTATGGAGAAGATAGGGCCTCTATTGAAAGATCGAATTCGGGCGCTTTTGATGGAAAAAAAAAAATTGCTCGAGATGCTATGAAAGCAGCTCAAGTACTGCAGTGAAGCGGGCCTGAACGTTGAACGTTCAAGTTGCACAGCAAAGTTTAACTGGGCGGCCTTGAAGCGCAGATTACACAGCTAGGATCGTGATCATGTCGCAGCCGTAAAGGAGTGACTGCAACTCTTCTAGACGCTCGAACGTCAGCTGTCAGGTAATTTGGGCGTGCAGTTTGAAGATCACTACAACCTCGATAGGGTGATTACGCACTTTGTATTATGTGATTAGCAACGAGGTAATTGCGTATAATGAACGGGCTACTTACTCAACACTACTACGCTCGCAAAAATCGGAATGCAGCGCAGGATTTTCGTTAATCGATAATCCAGCGCAGTGTCTCAGGCTGATGTATACGTGTACGTGTCCAGCGACTTCAATGTGGACCAGATTCCAGGAACAGGGTGTTTTAAACGGTATTTGTTGACAAGGCAGGGTTATGCTCCCGTCCTGAGCTATTTCTCTCCGTTTCTCTCTCCGTTTCTCCTCTCCGTTTCTTCTGTCCTGAACATATCCCCGCCGCTGCCACCTCAGTTCTTGCCAAAGGCCGCTCAGGAAGTCACTGCACCGCTTTCTCGCAGCATATCACATGGTCCCGCTGCGCCGCCCAGAAAGGCAATTTCCAATTAAACGCGTAGACGCCTGTGGGTGTCCCGCGCTTTGAACTCCGTTTCGCTCGATATAAGCCACTTCCTTCCCACTTCCGTCTCCCCCTTCACCACCACCATGCCGCCTCTCCAGGTCAAACTTGTCCTGAGAGGTATCAATCCTTGCACTAGACGTGTTACCTTCAAAGATGAACCCAGTTGGATCCAAATGTCGTTCAAGATTCAACACTTGTTCAGTATTCCTACCAACAAAGCCGGCGTTGCGTATACTGACGAGTACGTTATTTATTATTGCTTTCTGTTTGTTTGTCATTGACATTGTCTTTGTTTCTAGTGATGGGTTAGTCTGTTACAAGCTTCTGTGGTTCTAGCGGAACGTTATTGACCTCATTTTGCCACAGGGACGAGATAATTGCCAGCTCAGAAGAAGAACTGAGGGATTGTCTTGAGAACATTCCCCGTGGTTCTGGAGGAGTCATCAAGCTCTTTGTTTGCAATGTCAGCGCCCTCCGCGCTCCTACCCCGTCTCGCTCAACTATTGAAGAACTCGAGGAAATTGAGGCGAATCACAACGACGAGGTCTACCGTAGGCTCTTTGGTAGACCTCCTCCTTCCAACGGCTCCAGTGGTTCTTCCCCGGTCCTTATCGATGCTAGCGACGCAAACTCGGATGAAGCTGAAGGAGAACGTCGCTCTAGATCACGTACGCCCTCCCCTATCCAGCTCGCTCCACCTAGGTATGTTTCTTTCAAATCTCACGCTCTATATTCCATAATCTAATCCCATATTTCAGCGAAGTGATCTCCCCTTCATACTCCCCGCTACCTTCGCAATCTCCATCGCGTCCTTCCCTTCCTTATGTACCAGCGTACAGCCCCCTCGTTCGCTCGCGTTCTGTATCGCCACCCGCACCGCATCTCCCATCACCTCCCGTAGACAGCTTCTTTGGCCTCCAACCCTCCCGCGCAACATCCGTCCCAGCTTCCCAGCGTGCGCCTTCCGTCGCTTCATCCGACGGCGGGTATTCCCCGAGAGATTTCAGTTTCTCACGCGTATCCTCCCGTGCGCCTTCCACCGTGCGCTCACGAGCAGAGTCACCTGTCCGCTTATGGCCTCTTCCTCCACCCCAACCCGGACCCATGCCAAACTGCATCCTCCCGCGTCTACCTTCCCCGCCCGCAGCTGCGCCGTCATCTCCTGAGCCACTCATCCAATACGAGTCTCACCTCCCTATGTCCAGCAGTGGTCCTTCACCGCCGTTCGGACCTCTCATGAATCCAACTAGCTCCGTATCGCCTCCGTATTCTCGCCCCATTTCTCCTAGTGTCTCCGCTCTTAGCATGATCGATGCGCGTGCTCCCGAGTCCGCCGAGCTTATGGAGGATATGTTGGCTCGCTATATTCAGCATCCTTCGTCTCGGTCGAGTTCGTTGCCTGTCAGACGTTATAACCCTTATGGCGGCAACTTTCTTGAGTACGAGGATGAGCCTGAGCCCGAACCCGAAGTGAACGGGAATGTCTTCGGAATCACGCGGCCGACGAGCTTGTTCTCGCCTCCTAGTCCTCCTGGGTATGAGTTTACTTCTCCACCACGAAGGCGGTCAAGGTCGAGCTCGAGGGATCCTATTCCGGCCCATATAATTACTCAAGGTTCAGGCAGGGAAAGGTCTATGTCATGGGAGCGTAGTCCGGCTTCTATATTTATTCAAAGGGAAGCGCGGTCGAGGTCAACGTCAAGATGTTCTATCATCATCCCACAATGCCGGCCGAGGTCAAGGTCGAGGTCAAGGTCGAGATCAAGGTATCGTGATAATCATATTATCATCTCATCAGCGCGACGAAGGTCAAGGTCGTATAGTAGATCAAGGTCACCACTTCGCGTATATAGACAAGTGCCGCGCTCGTATTCACGCTCGTATTCGCCTAGACCTCCCGTCATTATTTCGTCAACAGCAGTATCGGCATCGCCTGCTCCCAATCCTTTTGGGGACCATAATATTCCAAACCAATTTGACTTTTACTCTGCGACAATGGAGGAGAGATCGAGCTCTCGCATCAGTCGTGCACCTACCAGGGAATCAATGTCGAGGGCAAGTTCGGAATCTCGTCATTGTAGGCCTATTATAATGTGTGGTACGGCGTGTGGCCGGAGGGACGGGTCGAGGTCGAATTCAACCTCGAGGTCGAGGCCTCATATTGTGGTACATGGCGGACAACGCAGCCCACGTAGTCCTAGGGCAGACTCGAGCAGAGCTCCTAACATACCGCGCTCTCCCCCCATAATTATCCGTGGTTCATTGAATAGGTATGCAACGTCGAGATCGAGGACTCCTCCCCCAATAATTATTCCTGGGGTTACCAGCCGTCGTCGTTCAGTATCCCCTGGATCCAATGGCTTGTATGATCCCTCTTTCGCACAAGATGATTTAGTGGACCGAGTCACCGGACTCGTAATGGAGCAAACTCAAAACATCAAAGATCACATCAATGTCGAGATTTCACGCGTGCAAACCGAGCTTATGAACACGCTGTTGAATATGACGACTTCGATGCTTAATGCTCGGAGCCAGGAGACGGGGTTAGCCTCGGAAGTGAGGGAGGTCTATAGCGAACTGCAGGGTATGAAGGTGGGGATGACGCAGATTTTGAAGGAGGTGAAGGGGTTGAAGGAGAATATGCAGGAGGGGATGGGGATGGAGGTGAGGGATTTGATTGGGTGTGTAAATGCGGCGAGAGTGGAGGTTGCGAGAGAGGTTAGGGAGATCAGGGAGGAGAGGGAACGGCCTGCGAATGGCGGGTTTGATGATGATAGTGAGGAGGAGGAGAGGGATACGAGGACGGCGGAGGAGATAAGGATGGAGGCGAGGACGCTTAGTCCCCAGCCGTATCGTCCAATGCCGCATTCACCTTCAGGGACGCCCAGCCCGCCTCCACCGCCTCCACCTCAGTATGGTCCCCGTGGATACCCGATACCGCCCCCACTGCACCATAGTCATCCTTTCTATCACGTACATCATATGCCACCACCTCCACCGACGAGGATGCCTAGTCCCCAGCCGCCTCGTCTAATGCTGCATCCACCTTCAAGGACGCCCAGCCCGCCTCCACCGCCTCCACCTCGGTATGGTCCCCGTGCATACCCGATGCCGCCCCCACTGCACCATGGTCATCCTTTCTATCACGTACATCATATGCCACCACCTCCACCGACGAGGACGCCTAGTCCCCAGCCGTCTCGTCCAATGCCGCATTCACCTTCAAGGACGCCCAGCCCACCTCCACCGCCCCCTTCACCCCAGTATGGTCCCCGTGGATACCCGATACCGCCCCCACTGCACCATGGTCATCCTTTCTATCACGTACACCACGGACATCATATGCCACCACCTCCACCACATGGACATCATATGCCGCCGCCGCCGCCGCCGCCTCCTCCTCCACACCCCGTGCCTCCACCTCCACCACCGCATGGACATGGGCCTTTGCCGCCTCCGCCTCCACCTCCGGGTCGCCAATTGTCTCCGCCACATTCACACTACTCACACCTGAACCACGGGCTCCCTCCTCGACCACCTCCACCTCCACATATGCTTAGGCAGTGGGCAGAAGGGCGTATGAGACCTCCACCACATTTACGCAATGGTCACGGACACGGATTTGGTCGGCATGGCTTCGCGCCGTATGTTCCTGGAGGTATGAGGAGAGGTGCTGGGATGCGAGGACAGCCGGAGAATGATCAAGGTGAAGAGATACCGATGATGCA
>KN837107.1:574294-590828 GCA_000827215.1 Sphaerobolus stellatus SS14 | reverse complement strand
GTTGTGGAAGAATCGAGCAGTGAGGATGAGTTGCCTGAGATACCTGGACCGTGAGTGCTGTCTCCTTCGTCTTTTAATTTTTCGTCATCGCTAATATTCTTTCCTTCATTACAGGCCTATTCTTCCCGTCGGATTCGAGCGCAGTCCGGAATCGATTCGTAACTTGAGAGAAGCCGTACTACGCCACGCTTCTGAGGCTCTACCTGTAGATCATAGTCATGAGCTCGATGTGCCGCAGCCGTGAGTATCTTCGTCTCTGTTTCTTTCAGTGTGACTTAGCTAATGTTTCCTTTTCTTCTTGTAGAGCCATTCCTTTCGTCGCACCAACTCGTCGCACTAACCCTTTCCATCAAGGTCTCCATAGAGGAAACACCATCGCCTCCGATCCCACCACCATCCCTGCCTCTCTTCGTCGCACCACTGAAGAATCTCGTATTGTAAGTCTGATCACCCAAAGACTTGAAAACGTACGTTTGCTTTCAATGTTCCTTCCAACTTCCCTAACTAACGACTTTGTTTTATAGATGGGCTACAACACGTCTGCTCACCCTCACTTACTGCCACTCATCATGCGTGAAGTTCGCCGTGCCGCTCTCATGCCTGACAATCCTGTAAACGAAGATGCGATCTTACAGAGGGTCATCAACGAGTTTTATGGAGAGGTTTTGTCCAGGCCTGCTTCTGCCTCGCGCAATGTCAACCCTGGGCCCAGTTCTCCTGTCGAAGCTCAGGAAGTGCCGGGTTTGAGGCGATGGGGAACGTGGCATGGTCATGGAAATGGAAATGAGAATGGTCGTGTGGGCTGGCCTGCCCCTGCGCCTGGCGGATGGGGATGGGGAACGATGCCAGGTGGGTTGGGGAATTAAATGAGAATGATAAGTGATTTTGTGGTTCGTTGGGATTTTCCTTGCGGCGAACTTTGATATATTTGAATATTGTTTTGTAAAGAAAATGAATGTTTGCTTGTACGTATTATGATGATTATGATAGGCAAAATGCCTTGTATTGTTTCAAATATACTGTATTATTTATTGTGTTGGGGGATGTACTCTAGAGAAGGCGACAAATAAATTAACAAAGCTTCAAGATGTATAGGTGTTAGCCGACGATACAAAGTAACGGGCGCTTACTCAAACCTTTTATTCGCGCGGTCAACCCCATAAACCCTTTTCTGCAGCTGAACCTCCTCCTTAGAAATTAAGTAGAAATCTCAAAATCATATCAATTCTATACTAATAAGTACATCTAAAAATTTCAATTTAAATATGTGCTGTACAACAGCGTGGACCGCATTGTCTGTTAATGAAACCTATGTGGCCCGTGCACACTCATTGAGCGCCCGTCAAAGGTATATAGACTGGCGGTCCCGCTTCCCTGTTTCCTCACCACTCTGGCCTTTTGGCTTAGATCAAGTGTAGTATCTGTTCTTTTTAGTTTAACCACTAAAATGACCGCACAGCGGTCACTTATGGTTATCAAATTTTTGCCGCCTCGTCTTTTGACCTCTGCTTGCACGTCGAAGGGCATGATGACCTTGCTATTGCAGTACAGGCTTGTGTCGTCAGGGGATCTCGCTTATGCGATTTCTTTCTTTTTGCTCAATCTTGCGCTGTTGTTCTTTGAAACGCATGCAAGGATTGAGCAAATGGATAGTTTTCATTGGTCATATTGAACTCTAGGATAGAGTTTATTACTATATGTATGTTTCACAATTGCCAATGGATATTACTGTACAAAATCTTCTTTCGCGGTCACTAGTCTTTCTATGTAAAAGCATCCCGTTGATTATAGTATGCTCCATATCTAAGTATAAATTAAGGGAACCTTTAAACATTACTTAGGTTCCCCTCAAAGCTTCTGCCCATGGTTCTATTCGTAGGCTTTGAAAGAGTCGCATGTCCTTTGTCTTGCCTTAAACACCCAGTCCATACGCGGAATATGCCCTATAGTTGAATAATACTTCATTTAGATATTATTAGGAACGGAAAGAAGTAAAACTTACGCGTGTCGTCCCAAAAACAAGAAATGTGGCCAATGCATCTGAAGATTGACGAGCTCAGTTGTGCGTTGCATGCAGAAATATTACCGCCTCCAAACTCACATAGCGACTCGATAACATAGATGGGAATTCGGCCAATACTAGTAGTAGCACTTGGTATACTTAAGATACTCAGCCTACGAAATCCTCCTTAGCTGAAAATATTACGACGGATGCATTAGGACTCACGTTATGGTACCAATATGCAAGAGGGATAATAGCATGAGCCTTGCGGGGAAACTATAGTCGTTTAACAAGGTCATATATCCTCGTGGTCTGCGCTCTAATCCCATAACTTTCTTCATGGTAGACCACGCAGAATAAACAATCATAGCTTGAGAAATAAATTATATTAAAGAAAGGACATTTATAGCATGAATTACGCACCTTCAAAAACAATATCCATCGTGGCAATGATGATCATAAAGGAACCAAGGAACCCATGGCTGTTGGGAGCATGATCGGGAACGTGAATCCAGGGATTTAATTGGGAGGCCAGTAGACTTAATTACTCACAGTACTTTAATACTATGGAAGTCTCTGTTAGAACATGACTCTCCGAGTGGGTTTAAAGACGGCTCCAAATGATTAATAAGAGCCAACTAAGATAAGGAGTTGAATTCTGCATCATCCATGAAAAGATTACGAGACATACTGCTAACGAGGATAGAGACCAGATTAATAACATGGCGTACGGAGCGAAAAGTAGCTGAATGATAGAGCATGTCAGAAGCAAAGTACTTTCCAGCGAAAACGCAACTGCATACGAGGAGCTTCAACCACCGATACTGGGTAATGGGCGAAATAGAACCCTTCAAAGAAGATCGAACCTCCAACCATGTCTAGTATAGAGAGAGATTAGATTCATACTCTGCGTCAAGGTGGAGTACCCTCACGTTAATGGCCAGAATCAGGAAGGCCACCTCGAACCTAATTAACAGGTTTAAGATCGTAGTTAAGTAATATCTACGCTGTACTCACATGGGAGCGAGACCATCCATCAACACTGCTTGGAATAGACACAGCGCCTTAGGCGGATACGGTTCATAGATATTTCCGGTTATTAGTCTACAGGGTAGCATATCATAAGTTTCAGTCAACACGTTTGGCATAGTGAAAGACTTACAAAAGAGACGGAGGAAGCGTCGCAAGGTAAGTGGTGATAAGAAAGTTGAGGAGATATATGTTCTTCCCTTGAGGTACTGATTTGCTAAACAGCAACGTTAGAATAAGCAGCGATAGAAGGATATTCCCTAGGAATAAGATACTGAAATAAACGAGAATTTCTCCAGATGGGCCAGCCATAAGAGAAAGGGTAAATAATGCTTCTCTCCTACTGAACCATGTATAAGTACTACTTATATAGTCGAGATGATCTCCTGTCAACGGCTAGAGGTTGTGAAAATCATAAGCTAGGTACAGATTGATGTTAAATACTTGAATCTTGAATCTTGAATCTTTTTGGTCAGGACCTGTCAGGACTCGGACGGGATCGAAGACCTATCAGGTGGAGAGGGAGTGGCGCTTGGGTCGTATAAAGGCAAAAGATGACTCATGAGATAGCCGAAGCAGACGGGACAGTATTACCATATGGAAATATTATGATAACTAGAGCATCCAGCATCCAGAGGCACAGCTTGATGGGTACGAGGAGCCAATTCCTGACTGTATTGTATACATTGATGGATCTTGAGTTTGAGTACCACAGCCCAGATCGGTCGGCCCTGAAGTTCCGCATGGGCGTCTACATGTGCATCTATTTTTCTTCCCACTACAATTTCAAACACTCTCGTCTGTGTACTACCATGCTTGCACGATCATTTCAGAAGTCGCGCAGATATGGGATGGAGATTCATTTCACAATATTCACAGCGCTATACTAATATACATGCAGAGCAATTGAAGAGAAATTATAGCAAAATTACAGGGATTAAAATCGGCAGTACAGTCTGAAGGAGAAATAACAAGATAGAGGGATATGTTCCGATTCTTCTCATGCTATATGTCTGCAGCTGAGAGAAATGCTGAGATGAATACAGAAGATAGCGAGAGAAGAAGAGAGAGAGGAGGAAGAAAAATCAACGAGGCGGTGGAAGAGCGGGAAAAGGTTTATTATTCTAAGGGAATAAAATCCAGAGTCGATGGTGTCCACTTTGGAGATTGACTGGGCTCGTTGGTGGCAGGGGTACCGTTGTCTGCTTCATCAATCAATGGATCAGCCGTGGATGGAATGTTATCACTTAGGGAAATATGCTAGGAGCCTACGTAAGGGTGCGTATCGGCGTCGTCACTAGCATTCAGAACTTAGTCTGATTCTCTACTAAACCCTCCAGTTTCAGGTACCCATTGCCCGTTGTGCCGCGTTACACTTTTCCTGAGCTCCCTAATCCAACTTGAAGATATCTCTGCGCTGGATTCGAGGGTTATATGCGTGGGGCTGGGTCCGAGGATTATATGCGCATTCAAGGGAAGACCAGTCGACCGCTGTAGAGGAACTGCTCTGTGATTGGGTGAAACTGTTCCAGTATTTGGAACTTGGTGTTCTCTATACGGGTTTCTCGGTATATAAGATGAGATATCAATATCTCGATAACTCCCAATATGCACATTATGATACATCAGAGGACACTCTGGGCTCACAAACCTGCTGGGGCAAGCGTCGGGTGTGGTAATGGGTCTTTCTGCTAGTTGGTGGGCAGCAATCTCTTCATAATTTAGTCCTGACGTCAGCATGGGGAACTTGAGTGAGTGCTCTCTTTCTTGGATCTCCTCGCTCTCCTCCACAATAGTGGGCGGGATTTGCGAGAAAAGGGAAAGAGGCACTTCAACCCGGACTTCGAAGGTTTGCGAGCCTTGTGTAGTAATCACAGATATTGAAGCCTCTTCATCAATAATCACGGATGGGACTTGCGAGAAAAGGGAAACAGGTAATTCAAGCCGGGCTTCGAAAGTTCGCGAGCTTTGTGTTAAAGGAGTCACGAATATTGAAGGTTCTTCATCAACAGTCACAGCCTGAGGAGCCGATTCAAACGCATCACTTGACCTCGAAGAACTTGACCCCGAAGAAGGGGCATGCTGGGCAGCTTGGCCTTCTGAGGTTCGACGACGTTGATTAGGACCCTCTTCTGAAGAGGATATCCGTTTTCTCTTCCTTGTTTCCTCTGGTGTGCCAGAATTTCGTTTGGAATAATAGGCTGATGAACGCGGGATATGAGCCACCTCGCCACTGCTCGAACCACCGGGGTTATCCAGGCGAACTCGTCGGTTTGGACTATCTGGAGAAGGCACACGCTTTCGTTTGTTTATTCCGCGAGGGATATCTGAATTATCCATTGAAGATGCTGGTGCCAGTGAGTGGGTATTGACTTCAGAGGAACGACTGTGATTTTCGTTGGCTGACTGCGCTGCTAGTTCCCCTGTTCCCGTTTTTACAGCATCCTCCACACGCTCAAGGAGATTCTCGAGATGGATACCTTTGAGTAATGCGCCGCGTTCTAATAGCTCTTCGAGTCGTTTCATTTGATTGTGCAATAGGACATGAGGCCTCGGGTCTAGAACTGATTAGACTAGTGGCACAGAGGGTATCATATATGACATACCTTCCGAGAAAGATAGACCGTGATTTCTTCGAGTTTGGGATGAAAAAACTGTATGGGAGGTGGCGATGGCTGGCGAAGGGAAAGTGTGTCGGGAGTTGGAGTGCCTTCTTCCTCTAGGTTCAAGTTGGTCTACGAGCAGACAATAAGTTCATTTGGCTAGTCATAACGACGGAGATATATAGCTCACCAAAATCAAAACCTCCCGCATTATCTAAATCATACGCAGTCTGTTGACGCGGTAGTATAGGATAATGTGTGCGGTCGGGAGACCACTGAACAGTGCTCAAGTAGTAGCCACGCGTATTAAGTGAGTCTGAAGGAGTTCGAGGCATGTTTGGTAGAAAAGAATTAAGGGTGATACACTGGCAGCGTGTCTCGATGGGTGGCGTATACTTGACAGTAAGGTTTCCAGGCGGGGACTCGGAGGGGTTATAATTGGGTGGTAGTCTGCGATAGGTCCCAAATACGTGAATGGATATAAAGTTATTGGGGGAGCTGAAGAAAGGGTAAGGTAATCGACCTGAATATAAGGTGACAATTATGCACAAAGTGTTACTGCACTGGACCTAGCGCCTATTGTACTTGATTTCGGGAACAAGACATCACTCCGATCGCGAAGTCTTGAAGAGAGAATATAATTGAAATATAATATAATGGACTTTTAACGAATATTCACGTTGAATGTCATAATTATATTCTTACAGAAAAATAATACGGTCTAAAGCATATAAAAGCATAGTGTACAGGCATGGCAACAAGATCAAGGTTTCAAGGCATAAGTGTGGTCATAATAAATGTCACAGAAAATATAATAAGAATAAAAATACAAATAGCCAATACGGGAGCAAATCTTGAAAGCATATCATAAAGTGACGGCGTATCCATAGAAAGAGAATGCCGAAAATCCCTCCACCACTGGCAGAACGACTCGTCTGAGGCATGTCTGGACGCTTCTAAATTTTGTTCTTCTATTCGTTGAGAGAGAAACGAAGCATCTAAATTTTAGTCAGCTCAATGCTTTCTAGAGACGTTTAAGAAGTTACCTTCATCAATGGCCGGCCGTCGTATCGTAAAAGGTATGATTCGGCGCTGTAGAGCCTCCAATAATCTCCATAGAAGTCCAATAACCATAGGAAATGCTGGAAAATTTGGAGGCCATGTGGACTGTACTAAATGATCCAAGGTATTTGTTGCTATCGAAGACACACTGCTGCGTGTATGTTGGCTGGAAACGACCGATGCAGATGATAAGTCTTCCTCAACCTCGTACTCGTCGTCCTCATCCTGGACTTGCGCTTGGACATGCTGCTGGTAAACAGGCAATATTGTAGACCATCCACATTTCTCCCGAATGACCTGCACTTGATCTGCTAGCCAGTTTATACTAAGTTGTCGTTCTTGTAAGGCGTGCATGAGTGCCTCGAATGGCGCATCTTCAAGTTCATTGCTATATCGTGAAAGAAGCTCCAGTATGCCGGATTTCATTTGCTTTGTCCAACAGAATCTTTCGCCATCGACTATAGGTGCCAGCTCCATAACGAGCTGGTCCGATAATGACGATACCTGGATAATATATGGGTTGACGTTTGTACGCGGAGGGTGGTATCTTCGTGAACTAGAGGCCAATGAGGCGGATCCAGCTGCATATGGCAGTGAAGTAGATGTTGAAGCGTTCATTAAAGGTAGGAGGCGGTCAAAGCTTTTGGCGTAGATGTTTTGTAGTAGTGGTGTATACACCTCAAGCAGGATAGACACGAGGCTACCACTGTCCCAGTATTATAAAGACCGAGGCTAATTGTTGAGTCATAATAACGAGGAATATATCGAACAACAATCAAGCGAATACGATATTGGTCTGATGGATCGGTGTAGACAAAAGACAATGGGCGCTACATAGACTAACATAGTCCAATACTCCTTTTGTTACGTTGTCAGGTTAGCAACGTCAATGCTTCTATCGGACAACCTGTTACTGCAATTAATAAGCGAGTGCCAATCTCCATGCTTCTATACATACTATAAGTAGGTATCAAACAATACATAGGGAATAATAGACAATGTTGCATAACGTTAATACAGGGTGATACACAGGATATCAAATAGTAGGATTTTAAAGACGAGATTTGCATCGCAGTATTTAGCGTAATTGGGTTCGAAAATATCATAATATTGCATGTAAGGACCTATTTGAAGCTACGATTTTATTTAACTCTAAATCAAAAAAAAGGTCAGATTCGTTTCGTTTCAGCAGAGTTGAAATTAGACATACCAGCGTAAAGCTGCAATCTGTGCAGTCCTGCTTGAATTTCGAGAGAAAAATTAATTATGGCCATTACAAGATAGATCCCCCCAAGGACTAAAAATGGAAATATGATGGGCCATAAAACCACTGCGACAGTTCGCCCCAATCGACGCAACCTGGGGAAGAAACGAACATTTGGTTGTGATGTGGTAGTCAAAATAGATGCTTGAGAGGGCTTTCTAGGTCTTGACACGGCAGATATTATTCCATCGTTGGATGATGTAGCAGTATCTTGTAAGAGAGCCGAAGGCAAGTACGGAAGACGAGCATAAAGGCCTGGTTCCGTCGACGGAGTCAAGGAATCGGTCACGATAACACCCCCACTGGGCGTGGGTGAAGCAAATAATCCGCCTTTTATTCGCATAACATGTTTTAAAGGAGGTACTGTGTGACCTTCACAATTTGAAGGAGGCGATGTTCCTTGAAATGACCTCAAACTAGTCATGGATGGCCCTGGCATGTCGAAAAGGTGTGCGAAACGCGAAAGAATTTGAGACCGTTTCAAGAGTGGGTCCTCTGTATCGCACCTTGCGACTCCGTCTTGGAATATATTTTCATCGACGCTTTCCTGTTCACTATCGCAATCGGGGTCACCGCAGATACATTGTTCTCCTGCTGTAGAAGACTCTGGCACCGTCCCTTCGAAACTCTTGAAAGATCCCGACGTTGTCTCTTGGCGTTCTTGACGCAAAGCGTTCAAATGATGGATAAGCCATTCAATTGATAATTTTCTGGCCTGGAGAGCGTGCTGGATATCGGAAAGCATCTTCTCTCCATCGTAGGCCGTCTTCGCGATCCATAAAACTTCTTGCTTGAATTCATCCGGACAATTGAGACCTTTTCTAGTAATCAACTTGGATAAGATATTTGTCAGTTCATCGAGAACCTTGAGATCGACCGGAATGGCTGATGGGCGGGTAGATGGGCCTGCTGGAGGACCCGTATCAGGTGGCGCTATCGTAGCTCTTGAAGCTCCTGACTGTAACATGGTCGTTGTATGTGGTGTAAGCGAAATAGAAGACTCCCCAAGGTCCAAGGAGACTGAAGCTGCTAGAGATAGAGTGTGACGGAGTCGTCGCAGGAAATTTGTAGTGATCGTCGGATTGTTGAGTTAGACCTCCAACAAACAGAGCAACCAGTATATATGACAGCCATCTATTGTTCAGCGGTAAGAGATAGAATGCGCGTTGAATGAAGAGCCTAGAATGGGATACAAAAAGGTTGAAAGTTCCAAATTCCAAGTTAGGAAGAATTGCTAGCACGGCGGACCGGTCCGAAGACGCCGGCCACGTTTTCGAACTCGAAGTCACAAATTTGTAGTCCACTCGAACTTGACGGCCACTATGAGAGTTACACATCAATCTGCATACGGGATAAGATTGTAAGCCATTATACAACTTTATATGTGGCTAATATACATAAGATGGCAAAGGTAATCAGGAGATTCTTCCTCCATCGTCGAGCCTAGCGGTTGCGAGTCAATTTCAAATAGGAGTCAAAATGGATTGTGGAAAAGGAAATTGAAGCACCATGTTACGATACAAAACTGATAGATCTTGAAAGGTATTCACCGAACTTGGGAGGGGAAGCGGTAGAAGGATTAATTTTCTTCTAAGCGAAAATCGCAAATCGTGGGTCAATAGCGGCAGGATTATTGAATCTGAAGAATAGACATGGTACGTTAAGCAAGCATCTTTGTTCTTTTTAATGATAATGCTTACCGCAGGTTCAGGTTCAACCCGGAAATCGTTACCAATTCGTCTGCAGTCAAGTCGAATTTGGTCGATTGCAGATTCTCATTCAACATGCTTTCGGTGGTGGATTTTGGGAGGACCGCAATACCACGTTGGGTTGACCATCTTAAGAGAACTTGAGCCTGGCCTGCAGAGTTTGAGATGAAATGAGCAATTTATTAGCTTTTCTCTGCCAAACTTTACACTCACTCTTTCCGTGTGCCTGGGCGATACTCGTGATGGTCTCGTGTTGCATCAAGCTGGTCGCGCCCTTTCCCCATCCTATCTCGTAGAAGGACTGAGGACCGAACGAAGAGTAGGCCGTCATTGCCATACCCAGGATTTCCCTTGCGTACTTGACCAGGGGTTCTTGGGTGAGGTAGGGATGGTGTTCGATTTGCAACACTTGAGGCTGATAACGAGCATAGGTATGGACATCGACTAAAAGAGATCCAGAGATGTTGCTAATCAAAGTATAATTAGTGGATTGGCAGGAAGGCCTTGAAATTCTTGACTACCAACCTAATGCCAACGTTTCGAACTAGACCTTCATCCACGAGTTCTTCTACTGCCTTCCAGGTTTCTTGGAGGGGCACATCCTCTGCCAAAGTGTAAGCAATTCGTACATTACATCGAGGAGAACTTGGCTCACCGAGCTCACAGATCGTCTTCGCCTCATCTGCGTGCCATTCAGGCGGATACCGAACCTTGGGGTCAACGTATTTCAAAGAGATGGGAAAATGGACGAGATACAAGTCAAAATCTATAGGGAAGTCAGCAATTGGCAGAAATGGAAGCTGTACGGTTACTCACAGTCCAATCCCCAATGCTCCAACTGCAATTTGGCTGCTTCCTTGACATGTTCATGTCGATGAAACGTGTTCCAGACCTTTGTGGTAATGACTGGAATCCACAAGTCACGGGAAAGGGAGAAGTTCAAAAGCGGAAGTGGAGAAGATGCGAGTGGGAAAGTTGAAAATAGTTTGTTAACGATGAGCGGAAGTGGTCCGCATGAACAACTTACAGATATCTTCCCGCTTCACGATGCCTTCGTCTATCGCACGTTTGACACCTTGACCGGCTTCAATTTCGTTCCCATAGTCGCATGCTCCGTCAATCAGGCGATATCCTAGCTTGATTGCTGTATATATGGTCTGTGGTATGGGGAAGAAAGAAGGAGAGAGGGAAACGTGAGTAAGCAAGCGTCAGAGGTTAAAAGAAGAGATGATCCGTTCATCATCCTCAGGATAACGGGAGCATCTGCCGTGGCGTACTACTCGGTTATCTCTCCACTCTTGGCGGCGGCGACGAAGGATATGGTGGATCGGGGATAATGAAGGGAAGCCTTGTGGGTACGTACATTAGCAGTGGCCGCTTTTGGAATCTACAAGGAAAGATTTAATTAAGGATTCACTTAAGGATCAAGGAATAACGGCAGCGCCACGAAACGGATGAAGAATCAAGCTGTAGCTGCCAAAACCGACTAACCTTCCATGTGCCCAAACTTCCATAACACGAATAATGAAAGTTAATGCTTATTTTGGTAAACGGAAGACTTTGGATTTACCCAACTATCGGCATCTATGTGGACATATGCGGTCAATTATGGATACTCTCGCAGGAATTCGCGGCAGGGTTGATACGAACCTTATCGCCAGTACGCTTCAAAGTCACCGTGGACATGCTTACTGTGCTTTTTTGTTGGCGGATATGAATAAAAATCTGGTCTCGCTTTAGATGGAGAATGGATGCGATCGGAGATATGCAGGTAAGCAATCACGTATTCAGTGGTTGGTAGAATGCTTTAGACTTGAGTTAACGAGGCAAACGAACTCCTCTAGTCGTTGTATATATGTATATTCTTCCCCGAGCCCGGCTTAGAGCCGTGCGCAGGTTGAGAGACTTAGTCGTATACTTTAGGACTTATGACAGGAGAGACGGCGAATTTACGGTACAATTATCGAGCTGAGATAATTCCTACGGGCTAAGCGGAGTCCGTCAGACTTGCTTCCGACATCGCAGTAACATTCGTCGGTGTCAATTTGCGATCAACATTGATGGTCCACTTTAGTCAGTCCCTCGCTCAGTCCCTCGCTCTAGCCTCGACCATGTCACCATGTCCGCTGGTACGCCTACCGAAGACGGGATACAGGCTAATACAAGAAGTAAGGGCATGGGTCTTCAATTCAATCCAGCGATGTCCGATGTCGCATATTCAAGTTTATGCTGGCCTACGAGAGGCCGAATTGGAAGATATGTCGCTACGTACTGCTTCATCTTCCTTTTCGGAAGCAATGGGCTCAGATGGGTGGATAGGCTGCAGACGGAACCATGGGAAGTTCTTCAAGCCCACACTAGGTACGAGCTAGATTGAACCGAGAAGCTGACCGATCTTTTATCCTTTAGGACTCTCCGCTTTTCTTCTTCTTGTACTCCACAAGTACTGGATTTGAAAACCACTCTCCGCTGGCAGAGGAGCAATCAGTGCACCAGAATGCACCATGGGAGCGAACGCTCATCCAAGCACCACTCCATATCTGAAACAAACAAATAAAATCATGAAGTAAATTGATTCCTCGGCTATACCACCTTCATTTTCACGGCGGTGTTTACGTACAATGACCTTGTACGGCGTTGAAACTCCAATGCAGGTAGAGAAGTTGGAGCGGAATCCACTTTACTCAGTAAGCATGTACTAGAACTTCATTACCCTGCATATATTATATAATGGGTGCATTGATCAGCTAGGTATGTACTACATAGATTAGCATCATAGATTAGCAGCATGGATTGCATATTCTCCGCACTCGGAAGTGGGCCAGCGGACTCATCTTACAACTAAGCTTAGCCTGACCCTGCCTGACCTCGAGCTCACGCTTCCGAAGAAGTTTCATGCCGCTAGAGATTCTTGGCGACTGCAGAGTGGCAGATCCAACTTGACTTGGTTACAGAATATGTTTGGGTGCTATTTAATTATCATCTACTTAGTCTGGCAACTGTGATTGACGAGATTACTAGTGATTGAATTCATGGGATCTTTGTGGGACTGCTCATGGTGAGAAGCATGGTCAAGAAGGGAAAATAGTGGCTGAATGGGACGAAGACGGGCGAAAACAATTTGGGGAAAGATTCAAAGAAGCCGGCGACTTGGCCATGTATAACTTTATGCATTCAAAGCAGATTGGTAGCGGGCGAGCAGATTTTTAGCCGAAGATCCACTGACAGATAAATTAAAGAAATAACGGGGAGTGGAGACGGCTTTAAAAGTTGAGCAACGCGTCCTTACTACACATTGACCCCTCTATCCCTTTCCCTGGGTCGTGATCAAACCCTCCGAGCCTCGTCTCGCGTGCAAGTGCCAAGAGCAGTCCGCATGTTCAACTAAATCCGGCCTTTCCTCCGAATGCTTATATAGAACTCAGCCGGACCCTGGGTTTAAAGGCTGAAGGTACTTGAAGATTCAAGGGCTCTCTCTTCTTTCCCGCTTACTGCCCCCCGCATGGCTGCCCGAGAGCTACAGCGAGCGGCCCCTCCGAGTCGATCTCATAGCTCTCTTCGCGCAGGGGGTTTTATACCATGCCTCTATCTACCCATGATTCAGGTACGTTGCTGAGGTGTCCTTGTCATCAACGACGAACTAAGACGCCTTTCTTCCACAGACTGAACGATTCCAAGGCCTTTTTATCGATGGCGCAGCAAAACACGGCCCGGCCCGAAGCACCCGCCGAGTCCGTTGTGCTACTAATTAGTAAGTGTTTATCCTCCTTCTTTTATCCCTTTGCGAACCTTGTTATCAGAAGAGACATATATTGCGTGGCCATTTTACGAAGCTGCAGATTGCAAGCCTGATTTGCTAATTGCGACCGTACCTGCAAAAGTTATTCACGCAACCCGCCACCTCCACGTGGCTCAGCACATACCTACTCGAGAAGTCTTTTTACGCCGTGTGGACCCCCTTGGCCCCTTAACTGCTTTCCATCGTATATTCGATGGTTGAGCTATTCCCGGAACGCACAACACATGAAAACCGTTTGATATAAAAATCTCATTGTCTCTACGTACGTATAATTACAGTGCAAGTCTTGAATCTCTGCTTACTCTGCTTTCTTTTCTCTCTCAGGTATCAATGATGAAATACTAACAAATAACATAGTCCATCCTCAAACTCCAGCACGAACCAAGTGGGCCGGCCTACCGAACCAATAGGAATGATCCTGCTTATGCGAAGATAGCAAGACGGGGGTCGATATCCTTGGGGTCGTTGAAGCTGAATAAAATATGGTAAATTCTCAATTTCTTATAATATTTGAGTAAAATACTGACCGCAAGTTCCTGTTCAAGCCGCTGATGGCCTTAATCTGCTCCTCGGTCAAGTGGAAGTCGGTAGTCTGCAAGTTTTGCTCGAGACGACCTTGGTTGTTGGACTTGGGGACGACAGCAATGCCGCGTTGGGTGGCCCAGCGGAGGAGAATTTGAGCAGGAGCTAATAAACGAGAGAAGAAATTAGAACAAAATCAGTCAGTAGATAGATGAAGGAATGGCAACGCACTTTTATCGTGTGCCTTGGCAATGTCAGCAACGAGGTCATGCTCCAACAAACTTGGGACACCTTGGGCACCACCAAGCTCGTAGAAGGACTGGGGACCGAAGGAGGAGTAGCCGGTGATAGCAAGGCCTAAAACATCCTTGACGTAGTGGACGAGATCCTCCTGGGTCAAGTAGGGGTGGTGCTCGATCTGGAGGACTTGGGGCTCAATGCGGGCGTATTGTAGGAGGTCGTTCAAGAGGGCACCGGCCGTGTTGGAGATACCAATGTTCTTAGCGAGGCCCTCATCGACGAGCTCCTCCATGGCTTTCCAGGTCTCCGATAAAGGAACCTTCTCAAGTTGAACCTCGGTCTTCTCGGGGTTGTTCCACCACTCGGGGGGATAGCGAGTAGCGGGGTCAACATACTTAAGGGCAATGGGGAAGTGGACGAGGAAGAGATCGAAGTCTGGTGGATGGTGGGTTAGGAAGGTACTTGGACATTTATGAGGAAAGTGCGTACATTCAATTCCCCACAGTTCAAGTTGGAACTTGGCCAGCTTCTTGACGTTCTCGTACTTGTGGAAGGTGTTCCACACCTTGGAGGTGATGACTACATGCAATTGCATCGGCTCTCGCTCTAACACAGTACAAGGACATGGCACTTACAAAGCTCTTCTCGCTTGACAAGCCCATCCTGGATGGCGCGTCGCACACCGTCTCCAGCCTCCTTCTCGTTACCGTAATCACCTGCACCATCGAAGAGACGGTAGCCAGTCTTGATTGCGTTGTAAACGGTCTATAGCAGGCAGATTAGGTTGTGCGCTCGGCGATTGTCACGGTGGTGGACTTACGTCGGCGGTGGAAGACCTGGTGACCTAAAAATTTGCATGTTTGTTATTATCGTGTATCATAGACGTTGTTGAAGATGATCTGAACATACCTTCCAGAGACCGAAGCTTTATCGATTGAAAGATCAGTCAGGATCGCTGCAATGAAATGGAATCGAGATGCGGCACATACCCAACAAGTGGCATCTATATGCGCGAATTTAATGAATGTGGACATCGTCGAGCTCGATGAGTAACACACCTTCTGTCCAGTCCTCTTCAAAGTAATGGCGGCCATTTGTATATGTGGATAGAGCAAGTAAGTGGGAAGAGCAAAAGAACTCTGCAGAAAGTAAGCTGCATTTTGGAATAAATACGCGGAAAAACCTTGGGGGAACACGTCTCGGTCCGGGCCTGGGAAACGCCATGTGACCATGACGTTTGATCACCCGTGCGAACTTTTGCGCTTTTCTGTGCTACCCACTGAACCTATATGCGGGGTGCGCGCGAGCATTTCATTGATCTGTCACGCAAATACGTGAGCTAAGAATTCCTTCGAATATGCAGTAAACTGTCCTCGACAAAATTACTGCCTGAAAAAAAAGTAAAAACAGCTCGCTCAGACCCGGAACGCCCCCCGAAATGGCAAGCCAAGTGAGAATCGACAGTTGTCATCAATTGGACAACTCTCTGCTGACCTGTTTACACTCGATCTCGCCATGTGTCGCTGTTCTCGACCAAATCGATTTACAAATCGCTCTATTTCGCCCTGGTTGTCTGTGCTTAATCACATCGATGGAGGAGATTTCCGCGGCCAAGCACAGCTCAAGACGGTGGGCAGCCTCGCGTGGCATCCACTGTGAGACAATTATGGCACCAACATGAGGTGTGGCGACATAAGACATATATACCGTTTTCTTTATTAATTTGGGAACTTCTAAAGGCTTCGGAAGAAGACAAGAAGGTGAAAAGAAGGACGGAGATAGTGCTGGCATGCCACCTATCTCGAGATAAAGGGATAATGGCGGATGAAGAGGCGTTCTTCGTTTTCTTATCGATGATGGAAAGCACAGGCCATATTCAAAGCAAGGTGAGTAATCATATAAGGTCAGCTGTCTCGCTGGTCGGTTTCGATCACTTCGAGCTCGACGGCAAGCTCAGGCTATAAAGCTTTTCGCAAGAGTCCCAGTACTAGTACTAGTGCTCGAGTGGGATTGTTTAATAGACCGTTAAGTTCTGTCATACGGCTATTTACAGCTCAATAATACATGTGTATTCATTGACAATGTTCTACTCAAAAGCGCAACCCCTCGGAGAATGACGATGTCTCAATTATAAACTCAGTGATCGTGCCCCGCCTCCATGGAGAACGAAACCGCCCCCGCCCCATCGATTACGAATTATTTGGGGCCCCAAAAATTCCCCAAATTCCCCATATCCTTTTGTTAATTATTTAATGAGCGGGCTTGCAGACGAAACTTGCGAATTTATTCAGCGAAGGAGTCCTA
>KN837107.1:513914-524498 GCA_000827215.1 Sphaerobolus stellatus SS14 | reverse complement strand
AGGTGGGATTGACAAGGTACGTCGCACTTTCCATGAGGCGTACCAACTGATATATAAAGCTGATTTGTTCGGAATCAGCATTAGGTATGCATGATGCTAAGTAGAAGATAAGGTACCGGTGCGATTGTATCGCGGAAAGAAGCAAGCGTCTAAAATCATTCTCTCACGACGTTTTCCCCCGGAGATATTCATAAGTAGTGGCAAATAGATACAAATTCTAGTTTGGTATCTTTTTATAATCTTACTTATAAAGGAGGATATTCAAAATCACAGGTTCAGATGGACGACTATGGGATGGACGGCTGAAACTGCAGGTTATATTATCCAATAAATAATTAAAAATTCCAGACAAGATGCCCAGGCGCCGCACCCGTCAGAGAGTACGGGAGGATTAACTGCCAATATAACTCCATAAAGTCATCCAAACGGCTCTGTAGACGTGTCACACCTATGTGACCCGTCCGTGACTACCAGACACATAGACACGACACATGTACATAAGGACACATAACATACCTTGCCTCCGTACCACGACCGTCCTCACCTTCACAGCTCATAATGACCAAATTCATTGACAATAATGTGCTCTACGCGTTCAATATTCACAGTAATAAGGAGACTACTAACCGGTTGCGCGGTATGGCCTGTAAGAGTTCCATTAGGGTGGAAATTGACTCGTCTGAGTTCGAGCATAAAACGACAAATGATTATAGCAGGCAAGCAAAGGTCGTTCATATGAGTAATTATTCAATATTGGATAACGAACAGATGATCAAGGAAATAGCTTACGCCGTATTAAATGTTCCATCAACTCCACTGAGGGTTGGGTACGAAGTTGATGTTAGATCTGGTCTTCATCAATAGCGTCTGCTTACTCTTCCAAACTATAGGGGTAGAAATGAAGCGTCAGAAAATGCACGACAGAATAGTAGCCACATTACTTAATTACTTGAAAGGCAGAGTATCTGCCAGATTCCAGAGACCAATGGTACTGAAAGTTGGGATTATAAATTTAAGCTTTATAGATTGATGGCAGGTGGAAGACTGACCTAAAATGCAGAACACCTGTCGAATATTCAACGAACGTCGATTAGTGGTTTGTGAGAGCTTCAATACAGCATGCATGGAATCACCTTGCTGTAAGAGTAATTGAGCCAGCGATAGAGGCTGAACAATGGGATATGATATCTTCAATTCCATTCCTTTGGACCATGCACCGTAGACAGTCGTCGCAAGAACAGCGGCGTTAAACATCAAAAGGGAAGCCGTGTTGAGCCAGTCTGGTTGAACGGGAAAGCGTAAAATCTGTATGATGTAGCTCAACTTCTAAATGCTCACTTCTAGGAAAACAGTCAGACGAGAATATTACCACTAATATTACTGTACTTACAGTACAATAATAGGTCCAGAAGGGGACTTGCAACCTCCAAATATTATCAATATCTTTCGACGGATCAGTACTATCTCTGAACAAAAGATACTCAGTTCTACGTACCACAGTAAAAGTGAAATAAGAAAGGAATAGAAAGCCTAACATTACTTTTACCCATGGCCGTAACCCTGATACAGCATGGGCTCTTAATCCAAGGAGGCCTACGGGGGTATCAAAAAGATTATTATAAGTTTAAACCGTAATCGAGGAACTACGTACCAAAAACACCAAAAGCAGGCACTCTATCCCATATAGTCACTGTATAACTTAGAATATCACAGGTAGTAGCCTATGAAATTTTAACTTGGAAATTCTACGCTGGGACAAAATAATAAGGCGACGTACGTCTAAAGGCACCTTATTAGCAGAGAGCAAGGAGCTCCCCATCCCCACAACAGTTATGTCGATAATCACACTATAACGAGTTAACAGGTACAATATTGCACCAAGTCTAAGTTTTCCCTCCATACGAATTTTAGTTCGCTTGGGAACGTCAGGAAGGTGTCATAGACAAGCAGCGCTATGAACAATCCATTCAATCACAAAGAAGAAGGGTTTGGGATGCTTATTCAACCTACTTAACGCCGCAAATTGAACGTAGACATGGGCGAACCTTGATTAAAAAAATAGAAAATGATTCAAGAACCAAAAAAAAAACCCCATAATCAACAATCACGTACGAGTCAGAATATTCCTGAGCAACTTGCAGTGTTATGGACATATTAGCCTAACCTGAAGTGGAAGAAGCTGTCATGAAAGCATGTAGCATGCAAAGAAAAACGAACTCAGATAAACTCGTTTAAGTATTACATTGTCTGTGGCTGAGCCTGAAATAATTATAAGGTAACCCATCTCAGTTGCTAGCAAGTACGCATGTTGGCTGTTAAAATCAGCTTCACCTACCTATTTAAGGGCTTCTACTCACAGAAACAGCCTAGAATGACCGAGCTCGCGTCGCCGGAGAAGTACATATTTGATAATGTACAGACGTGGCATTTTTCTACATGTCTTCAGATATCTTTAGTATATGTAAATTCTATTGTGTCTTGAGAGCATTACCCGGATAGATGGGAGGTAGTGCGCGCGCACATCATAATGGTTACGACCTTACATGTAAAGAGTTAAAATCAGAATTGTCGCAAGAAGATCGAATCACGACATCACGGAACTGAGGTTTTCCAAAAATCACAGGTGTCAGCCAATTATAGCTAACCAGAGTAATAAATACATACTGAAGAAAGAATATTAGGGGCATAAACGAGTCAAAGAACTTGGGACCAATATAGCACATAGAGTGAATAGGAATCACCCTACCACTGAATGTCGGTTCGACACAGACTGGCACTGGCGCTCTCGACTCAGAGAGTGTATTGACACACAGCTTGACATGAGACTGACAGAACATTGGATTGTTATGTGAGCTAACTAGTATTTTTTATTGTGAGTATAATCACTAGCACTTGATAGTGCCAGGCTTACCGAATGATCGAATCAGATCGGATTCGACATGCTGTGCAAAAGATTTCAATCAGGGGACTGGAGGGCACTGGGTAGTTTCACATGCTCTGAGTGGAGCCGCTCACCAGAACTTCGATGTAAAAGGACCGCATCGTATGCTGAATACACGTGTATCCTGACGCGTCTATAATTCGTCGTTGAACGTCTACTCTGGTCGCAAGGTAGCGTCCCATCTATATAGCAGACAAACAAGCAAGTCTCAAACAACTCGCTGAGATAGAATTTAGAATGGAGATACTTTAATTAAGCTGAGATCAAGCGTCTCCGTGGGAAAATAGCGACGGAGCCTTAAGCTTTCACTTCGCTTTAGCTTCTGTCTCTTACCTACCTGTTACAGCTGGAATTATTTTCCTTCAGTGGAAAGACTAATTATTAATTATTAATCCTTGTTAACAAAATGAAAACTATTAAGAGAGGTCATCGCTTTCAGGGCAAGTAGAGAAGGCAACCGCTTTCAGCGCACGAAATTGCGGAGAGTTGAGCCAAGCATCTGCTGCAGCTACTTCTTGAGTGCCATGGAGGATGATAAGGACTTCATTATATACCGTTCCCATGTGTGCTGATTTAATTGTAGATAGACAATGCTGTATCAGGTACATGTCCTTGTGTTCGTTAAGTTTGCATTGCATAGACCGAGGTGGTGATTTCCCCACCGAGCCTTCCATGACGCTCAAGTTTGCTGGAGTCTACATCTCTGAATTCATTTTTAACCTATATGATATGCTGGTTGTAACTACATAGAAGACCTTAAACCTGCTGTTATATACGTTCTGTATCTGTCATGCTAGTCCCCATCCTCCTTGGCAGAAGAAACGCGGCCAATTTATATACAAGAGTAGTCTGATGTCCGCATGCAAGTATATGTCAATCCATATACATTAGGGACGATTCGCAACGAGATTATCTAGTCGGCTAAGCTCGGCTAAGGCCCCACCACCAATTATATGTGGAGAATCTATAGATAATCTAATTGCGAATCGTCCCTACTAACTAGATTACCAATGGTGGAAATAGTGGTGTCGTTCAAAATATCTGATGAGTAGCTTCCAATAGGGAGCACGTGCTGTCAGGGTCTTGCAACCGCTTGTATGTACTTGTGGAGCTTGCACATGTTCGTCATTGCCTTGTAGTTACACAAGGGAATACAAGCGGTAATATTCTTTTATGACTTTTAGTGATGCAGACGTCGTCGCAAGATCATCGACTCTACCGTTTCAATCTGCTACCTCATGGTCATCACAGAACTTCCCGAAGACGTTTTATCAGACATCCTGGGCCAGCTACCATATGAAGATGTTTGTTCCTGTCGTCTGGTAAGTCATACTGCATGATATTAGTACCATCAAGTGTTGACAGTGTATTTCTCCAGGCATGTCGTTTGTTCAATGCTTTGGTGAATGGAACTCCCTCGATACAGTACAACTCGGAACTGGATAAAGCAGGATTTGTAGACACAGGAGCTTGTTCAGATCTGTGTCTTGTGGACCGATTGAAGGAGCTCAGAGCTGTTCAGAAAAATTGGGCCACCTTGAGTTTCAGAGGGCGTTACATAGTTCCTGAAATTACAGGAACTATAGCTTGGGACTTGGTTGGAGGGATTCTTGCATATTTATGCCGGAGTTTAGATGACAGGAATGGCCTCTCGTTCATCCAGCTTCGTTCAACCGCACAAGATTGCCGGGAACCTCGAATATGGACGCATGAAGATATTGGACTGGCCAATCTTCGTGATTTTACTATATATCCCGCTCAAGATCTTGTTGTACTCGTTTCTATGACACAGCCAACACGGTATGCTTTGTTGGAAACACTGTAATATCCATGAAGTAGATTATTTACAACATTTTCTACAGAAAAACGGATATTCACTTCCTGAGTATAAATACGGGAAAGTCACATCCGGAAGCTCAGCAGCCCATGGTTTGGTGCGAGCCTGATGAACGGAATGGATATGATCACCTTGTCATTCGCGTTTTTGGGGAATTTGCGGGCATCTTGTTTGGAAATTGGGTGGGACGCGAGCAATTATTTATATGGAATTGGAAGAGTGGAGTCCTCGTATCGGTCAGTTTTCCATATTCAAGGTATTCTGCTGGCACTGACAGTCAACTTCCGTAGTTCTTGGAATCTCCAGAGCACATAATTTTCGGTTCATTCGGATTCCTGACGAAACGTCACTTTATTGTACTGTTTTATGACCGCGGTGGACATACGGCCATGGGACCCTCTCTCAAGGTTTATGATTTCTCCCAACCTGTCAATACTCATCCAGAACCAAAGCTGCACCGTACATTTCAACTTCCCTTGCTTAGCCCTGATTTCGATATCTCGCGTATAATCATACGTTGCTGTCCCTTTTCAGAGACGGAAAATATTTGCAAGAATAGGCCTCCCGGTTATCCTTTCTATACAGCCGCTTCTTCTTGGATAGTTGGCATTAATCTGTCAGTAACTGATGAATTTGACAGATACTATGGTTTAATGCTGTTTTTCTTTCCCTCTACACTATTGAATGGTGTATACTCTTCATGGCAGGAGAGCGTCGAATGGGAATCATGGGGGCCCAAAGGAACGAGGATGCTCCCGCTCGAAGCGTCCTGGATCGACTATACGTATGGTACAAGGTTTGGAACATTTTCAAGGAGAGAGGATTGCATTTATGTCTATGATTTTAATCCGAAGATCCTATATCCAAGTGAGCAATGATTGGTCCTACCAAATGTTAACCTGCATCATAACCTGAGCGCTTCGTGTAGAGCTTACGGCCGATTCTAGTATTACCGACGATGTCGAAAAAATGCTTCAGGAGCTCGTAGGCGAAGAAGTGCGCATATTCGCCAATCCAGTTAAAACGTCGTTACCCTTCAATCTCCAGAAGACTAAAACTTCAGAGAGATATGGCTACAGTACCCTTATGATTGATGAAAACTGCCTTATTGGATTGGTTGAAGATATTACAACCTTTAACGTTGAGGTATGTCATGTCTTAATCTGAAACAAAGGAAAGAAATTGATGCTGTCCCAGAAGCGCGAAATCCTTTACATTTGAGTGCAGTACCGGACTAGGAGCTTGACCTCCAGCACCTCCACTGAAGCTTTATTTCTCTCGGTCTTCTCAAGCGATGTATCGACAGTCATCGCTCTATCAGGGGTTTAGACAGTTTTCTTGGACATTTTCTTTCTTGTCCTTCAATGCTCCGTACCACGTCGCTATTTCGTTCGAGCTTGTAGTTGTTCAGGCAGTCGTTCTTTTCGATACTAGTATTTGTTACACGCGCAATCCTTTCTTGCCTTTACTTATAAATCAAGCGTGTATTATTGACTGTATTACGAACTCTCAGCTACGGTACTTATGAAGGCTATCTAGTACAAATATTATACGCAAGAACCATGCAATAGGCATTACATTGCCGCACACCATGATGAGAGGATCCCAAGTTAGAGGAAATTCTGTTGTAAATACATACATAAGACTCCGTAAAATATTTCAGAGTATATCATTTCCAAATTCGTTGAGAATAATTTGTTCCACGCGTTCAAAGATCACGGCAATGCGGCCAGTGCTAACCATTCGGGTGCTATGTCCTGTGAGCGTCCCATTAGGATGGGAGTTCGCTCTCAGCAGATCAAGCATAAAGCGGCAAACGATTATGACCGAAAATCTATAGAGATTCAGATAAAATAGTGTCAGGGGACGTACAGTCAATGAGTCGAAGAAACAGCTCACGCTCTGTTAACTACCTCATCTATCTGTTGGAGGTCTGGCTGCCACCTGGTTCAGCCTATCTCAATTGATACTTTACTGATGCTTACTTACTCGTAAAAACTTAGAAATTAGGTGTTAGAAAGCCCATAAGAAGTTCACAGTCCATATTAATTAGATACCTTGTCGCACACCAAATCTATCAAATCCCAGAGACCAATGAGGCTGAAACTTAAGTTTGAGATATAATCTTTACGTAGAAAGACAATGAATAAACTACCTGAAATGCAGAACACCTATTGGATGATTGAAATTTCCGTCAATCGTTTTCCGTGGAGTTTCATTAATACAGCCTACATACCTTGCCGTAATAGTAATTGTGCCAAGGGCAAAGGTTGAGTTATGGAATATAATATTTTTAAATCTATTCCTCGGGACCATGTCCCATAAGCAGTCGCTGCAGTAACGGCTGCATTAAACAGTAGGGGAAAGATTTGTTGGACCCAGTCTATCGGCGCGGAACGTCTAAGACTTAATCGAAACTCTGCGATTCATTGCTCACTTCTACTAGCATACGCCAGTCAGTGAATGTTGACAATAAATCACAGTGCTTACAATATAATTGAAGCAGATGAAATAGGGGTGCTACAAGCTCCGAAGACCACTAAGGATGCCTTTCCGTAGTCCATCAATCTTCTGAACAGTAAAAAATGGTATCCATATACGTGCCAGATTAATGGTGAAGTAAGAAAGAAATAGAAGCCCGAGCATCATTTTCACCCGTCGTCGTAGTCTGACCACAGCATATGCTCTCAATCCAAGTAGACCTAGTACAGCATGCGACGGAGTAAATGTCACGGTACGATAATGGCAGAAGGATTACTCACCGAGAACACCAAAAACGGGCAGACTATCCAATATATCCACTGTATAACTTATAATATTACAGGTAGTGGTCTATGGAATTTCAAATTGAGAATGCTCCGCTCAGACTGTTGAACATACCTCCAAAGAGACCTTATAGGTAGAGAGTAAGGAACTTCCTATTCCCACAACAGTTATGTCTAAGATGGCACTATATCGAGTGAAGAGGTACAATATTGTGCCAAGTTTAAGTTTGCCTTTCCATACAAATTTTAATTCGCTTGGAAAGGTAAGGAGTGTATCATAGACAAGCAGCGCTGTGAAGAGACCATTTGAATAAATCAATTGTTCTAAGGTAGCTTTAAAGATAGTGTTCAACATACTGAGCGCCGCAAATTGGACGTATACATGGGCGAACCTTTGTAAATGATTCAGAAACAAAACAGAACATTGTATCGAATAACCACGTACGAGGCAGAGGTCTCCTGAGCAAGGGTTTGCAATGTTGAGTTAGAAGAACTAGCCATGGTGGAGTAGTACAGAGAACATAAACGCAGAGTTTTAATATCCATTGGTCTCAGGCTTCTGCTGACCCTGCGAAAGCGAATATATCTCGCTTGCTATCATCAAGTGATCAAGTGCGTTGGAACGCATGTTGAGTAGCATCTATTATGTCTACCTATCCATCCACTCCCATAGTAAGCCTGAACTTAGATGATTGCCAGACCTGCGCCGACTCGGAGACCTTGTACCTACTATTTCATGACGACTGCGGGGTTTTCAGTCTTAATACTCTCTGGCTTCGGCCTCCCCAATCTTGGGGGCTCGTCTCACCATTATCATTTTTTTTTCCCCACTGTGGCTCATAATCTTCGATACGGACAAACCCACTATTAGAGTAGATCTTCAATTTAGGACAGTTACTGTATAGGCATAAAATGGTCTGAATTGTAACTATAAAAGTGGATGTAATCAACCAATCAGGTTTTCAGATATTTACTAAGGCCATTACTACGTAGATAGAGTGTACCGAGGTGATGACTTGGAAGGCTGCTGTCTAATACAGCCTCACTGAGTGTCGATCCAAGGTATTGACAGGACCACAGTGTATTCCTCGAGAACGATGCGAGAGTTACATGATGATGACGGTAGGGTTAAACGATATATGATAAAGCTACTAGTGCGTCTACGGTTATGTCATCGAAGCGGGACCTGAATATAAGTGTAGTGAGCCGGCAGGCTTACATGACTGCCACTTGAAAGGGAAAAGATTAGAGTTGTCCCTTGAAGGAAGATGTGTCTTCCTTCAAGTACGTGGCCTTTCGGCATTGCCCTACTGTGGCTTTCTTATGGCTGTGCTGCGGTTGCTTCCTGACTATGAATGAGTGTTTTCCCTTTAACATGGCCCTTTGTCCTATTTAGTCACCGCTCGGCAGGTGGCGCGGCACAATATGTCTCCCGCTCGGCTCGGCTCGGCTCGTGTCCACATGGACCCCCTTCCTCTCTCTCTCACCTCACTTCGCCTGCTCCACTTTGCATTAATGTAGAGTTTCACTTTTAAAGCCGTTTCCACAATTCCAGTTTTCCAGCTAAATACTACATAAGTATGTCTTTCAGCTTACTACTTATATTCAAATTCCTCATTGGCGGGCAAGGCTCGAGCTGCGTAGTTTGACTCCAGATAAAAGAAGAGACCACATGGTTACGACAGATTCCCGCGTCCTGTATGTATACTGAAAGGGGGGCTCAGGTCTATATATTTTCTTAACTTAAGTACTCTTCGGGGTTGATTGAGACTTATACGACAGCCTGATGCAAATGTAACACTCATGTGACGTTTTTGCTTCTATACAATGATCTTATCAGAGGTAACCCAAAGTACGTCATATTTTAATGATCAAGTGAAGAAACTAATGGTATCACAGAACCAATCGGTGTCCTTTATCTCCGAGCCTATCTGGAGACTGGCAGTGCAGAACAATCAATTCTCATCTTACTGTTGCAATTACCCTACAAACGAGTCTTATTAGCTACATACTTAATCATCTATGAGAGTGTCAGAGAGGTCACCAAACGATATCAGAATCAGCATGCTTTACTGTTTGAACGATAAAAATCGGTTTCTTAACTGCTAAGCGGGTACACCAGTGCTCTGCTTCAACAGCAAAGAGTCTTCATATTTTTCAAATTCATGCGTGCGCGGCCACTGTATTTGGAAGAATTTGAGGCGCAGAGAATATAATAGCATGATCGCACGTATTCTCTCCCCTCAAGGTTTGAGATCTGATCACGGCTTGAGAACGAGAAGACTGAGGGCGGCTTAGTGCATGAATTGCCTTCCTACTTATTCATTGTATGACTTGCCTCAAAAATATTAAAAAAACGCATACGGGTAGATAAATCCTAAATAAGCATTGTGTCTTCAGGTATTTATGATTCTGTTGTCCTCTATACATTTGAAGGGCTCCACTGGCAAGCTTCTACGTTCTGTTACAATGATCACGTAAAATAAGGAAGCCCGCTCCGTCTCTACCCTGTCAACGAACGGTATTACGTTCGGAACCTATTGATGAATAATCGGATACTTGCAATATACTTTCAAAGTATCCTAGGGGTTTCCGCAGGATAGCGGGAGAAGGGTCAGGAAGGCTATCTCGGTCATTAATAATAATTGAAATGGGAATGTCGCAAAAATCCAAAGTACCTAATGAATCATACCAGGAAATCAAAAGGTGTGCTAGGAATTGCCGGGCATCGTCAGAGCCTGGTCAGCCTGATATAGTTCATTCGGCACTTTGGATTTTTGCGACAGAGGGACGGCCATCTAGCCCTCGGCTGTAAGAAGGGATTATTATGGCTATATGCGCTGGATATGCGGGAACATGGCGCAAAGGAGGCTGCATAATGAAGTGCAAAAAGTGCGAAAAGTTTACATTAAACGAGGATTGAAACTCGTGGCTGGTCGATGACAATGACCAAGTTTACCACTACCATTTACTGTTTAGTACCGACGGGGCGCTCCCATGGTCTATGTGTTAGAATATGTGACCTTGACATGTCCTAATAT
>KN837107.1:415741-438073 GCA_000827215.1 Sphaerobolus stellatus SS14 | reverse complement strand
GTCTGAATTGGGGCAATATATATCATGTGGCCTATTGTATGACATCATAATAGCCCCACACTAGCTCCACATCACTACTTTGATGACATCATAGTGGATACTGAGCCTAAATCTATTAGTTATTGTCCAGGAAAACACTGGTCAAAAAACTGTCCACATGATGTGTCAGAATAGAATATTCATATCTCCTTCATTTCTTCACCAAAAAGCACGAGGATTGGATAGACTTATAGCCATGATAATAGGCTATGTTTGATACACTGGCATCATGATCTTATTCACTCTTGGTCACCCACAATACTGCAATTTCTTTGAAACAAGCAAACATGTGGACAGTTTTTTGAGCGACTGTAGGGAACACAGATGTCACGGCAATAAAACTAACCACAGGCATAGGCGACATATTGATATTCAATATATATTGTGACAGCGCATCCTCTAATTGTATTTATAGAGTACAGCAATATCTAAGACATCGGAACACCAAATCATGCATACCTAAGCGCTGGTGAGAGGTCTACTGCGCGCACTCGATATTGTGCCAACAACAAATTAAAAATTAAAAAATTAAAACCATAGAATATTGGAGATGATATTTGGGCACATTTCTATTGTCTTAATTTTTGAAAATTTGTCTCAATAAAAATGTTATTTACCAAAAAAGTTTTTTTTTTTAGAAAAGGTTCAAAACTCTTCTTTGAGCCATTTGGAGCATTTATTCTTTTGAGCCTTCGAAGATTTTGGCTGCTTACATAAGTGATTAGCATGCACTTAAACAGGTGCTCAGAAAACTCTGAAGGGCACTGTGGCACTCAGTGCCCTAATTTCAAGTGTGAAGACATTACAGCTGCTTGCTGCTGCCGCTGTGTGCTCTTCAAGCAGCCAGATTTCCAGAACCAGAAGCCTGCTATTTTTGAGCTTGTATAAAGCCATGGTCACATTGTATTTTTTTATCCAAAATTCCACTGTAAGCTCAATTTCATAGAGCAATGCTGGGGATATGCCAAAATGCATTACCGAATGCTTCTCTTGACAAAGAATGAGGCAGAAATAGAAAAGAATGTTATAGCTTCTTTGGACAAGGTAGATATAAATAAAATTCGAAGGTAATAATAATTTTCTTGCCATAATTTGGTCATTCATGGTATAATTCAGATTTGCAAATCAGTCAGCATGGTTTATAGATGCATATAGGCATGGCTTGACTGGAGCTCAGGCTGTTTGGGCAAATAAAAAATATAAGGGACACAGGGTTCTTCCAAACACTATCATGGAGAGTTAGAGAAGACCAATGTATTTAATTGATTTGTTAAAATAATTTTGCTTGAGTATTTACAGGTCTATAGCCCCAGAATTGACTTGGGGTTAGGGTAACTTGAAAAATTTTGCCGCCTTAACCCTAACCCCAGTGCTTAGTAAGCGGGCACTTAGGTATACATGATTTGGCATTCCGATGTCTTACAGGAAGCGGAAACTAGCAGCAACATCACAGGACAGGAACAACTGATATGGCTTGGCGACTTCAACTGGCACCATTCAAACTGGGACGAGCCAAGAAATGCCCATCTTTTCACAAAAGCGAATTTGGACGAGGCAGAGATACTGATCAACGTGACTGTGAAATTAGACATGCAAATGGTCCTACCAAAACACATTCCAACTTTGCACACAATGTCCACTGGAAACCTCACAAGACCAGACAATGTTTTTGCCACAAGCGACATTGCCGACAACATAATAAGATGCAGAACAGTACCAGAAGAACAACCAACACATACAGATCATTTCCCAATCAAAATTATATTAGACGTCAACCTTCATATCAAGGAACAACAGCGTACAAGAAATTTTCACAACGTCGACTGGGCCGACTTCAACGACTTCCTAAAGGAAAAACTGGTGAACCTAGATACCAGTGAGGAAATCAGGAATGCGGAAGAATTCGAGGAGAGAAGGCTAAAGCTGGAGAAGGCCATCATAGAAACCATAGAAGCCACGGTTCCAACAAACACGCCATCAAAATACATGAAGTGCTGGTGGACCAAGGAACTGACACAGCTTAGAATAATAATGAGAAGACTCGCAAGACAGGTGTATCCAAGGAAAAATGAGACGAGGCATGCAGTGCACAGCAAGTTCAAAGAGGCGAGAAACAAGTACACAAACACTATCAAGACTACGAAGAGGCATCATTGGGAAGCTTTCCTAGAGCAACTCAGTGAGGAAACAGTATGGACTGCACATAAATACACAGCAAGCGACCCGTCTGATGGTACAAGAGCAAAAATGCCAATTCTTGAAGTCAGAAGCGACGGAGGAACAACGATACGAGCAGAAGACAACATAGACAAGGCAAAGATTTTGTTAAACTCATTCTTCCCACCCCCGGACACGTGCATCGAAGCAGAACGAGCCACGAACATCTTCCCAGAACTGAAGTTCCAGTTTAGCCCAATACAGAATGAGCAAATAACCCAAAAATTAAGGAAGTTGAACCCATACAAGGCACCAGGGCCCAACGGAATTATGAATGTAATTCTCGTCAAATGTGCAGACCAGCTAACAACGCACATAGGACCATTGTTTCAAGCAACGTTCTCCCTCAAGTATTACCCAAAAGCATGGCGGGACACCAACACATTAGTACTTAGGAAGCCAGGAAAAACGGAATACACAAGCCCAGGATCCTACCGACCAATAGCTCTATTGGACACCATAGGCAAAGTTCTATCTGTGTGTGTTGCAGAGGACATAGTGAAATCAGCAGAAATAGCAGGCGTACTTCCAGAGAACCAATTCGGAAATCAATCAGGCAGAACCACAACAGACGCACTACATTACACTGCCAAGTACATACGGGACACGTGGAAAAGAGGACAGGTAGTCAGTGCACTGTTTTTGGACATCAAAGGTGCTTTCCCAAGTGTCATCCCGGAACAACTAACACACAATATGTGCATGCGAGGAGTCCCCAATGAGTACTGTCAATGGATATTTAACAGGATAACAGAACACAACACTCAAATCTAGTTTGACGACTTCAAATCACAACTGCTATGAATACCGAGAGGATTGGATCAAGGGTGCCCACTATCGGGAATCGCGTACTTATTCTACAACACAGACTTAGCTGACATCGCACAACGAAACAAAGGAGAAGACGCCATTATATTCGCAGATGACACAACATTCCTGGCTACAGGAAAAGATTTTCAAAAAGCGAATGGGAAGCTACGAAGGATGATGGAAAGACGTAAAGGAGGAAACAATTGGGCTAAGTCCCATCAATGCCAATTCTCGATGGAAAAATTCGCACTAATTGGTTTCAGCAGGAGACGAGAACAAGAAAGAGGGCAAGAAAAGAAAACAAAACCATTAACCCGTCCATCTATCGAGATACAAGGGCACGAAATCCAACCGTCCAAAAGCCACAAGTTCTTAGGGATGATACTCGACCAAGAGTTACGATTCAAAGAACACGCAAACTATGCGCTTGCAAAAGGCACGAAGTGGCTTAACCAATACAGAAGATTAGGCCAAACAAAGCGAGGGATCCCGCCAGGATTCATGCAGAAATATTATCTAACAATAGCTGTCCCAAAAACGCTATACGCGGCGAGCGTATTCCTACTACCATCCTCCAAGGATAAAAAAGGTACCAAAGGATTTATCAACAAACTCACACAGATACAGCGACAAGCAGCATTAGCCATCACTGGAGCACTAAGCACCACAGCCACTGACGTATTGGAAGCACATGCAAACCTCTTACCATTTCATCTGCTAGTATCAAAGGTCGTACACAGGGAAGCGATCCGGGCATGCACACTACCACCAAAGCATCCACTCCACAGTCATGTTAAACAAGCAGCCAAAAGACCCATCAAACAACACGCATCTCCACTACATGACATACTACATTTGTACCGACTCAAGCCAAGCAACATCGAAACTATTCATGCAACATGGGGCAGATCAAAATGGAATGCAGAGCACAAGATCAGCATAGCAAGCAACAAGGATGAGGCGATGCAGGAGGATGCGCAAGATCACGCAAGGTTCAAGGTGTACTCAGACGGATCAGCCATCGATGGGAGCGTGGGGGCCGCGACAGTCTTATACGAGAATGGAAGGAAAGTAGCTACAAGATGGAAGAAGCTGGGACTGATCGAAGAACATACAGTGTTTGAAGCTGAACTAGTGGGAGCAATGATGGCAGCGCACATGCTTAAGACCCATGCAACAGGAAGCAAAACATCAATAGGGCTAGACAACCAGGCAGTGATCAAAGCATCCATCGCAGATAAAGCCAATCCAGGACAGCCACTCATGATAGCGCTGAACAAGCAAATACATCTGTGCCAGCCAACGTCAGTCACAATCAGATGGGTGCCAGGACACGAAGGGCATACAGGCAATGAAGAGAGCGACATCGAAGTGAAGAAGGCAGCAAAAGGAGAGAGAGAGAGACACTGGAACATTTACTACCGAAAATCCTACGAGGACAAATCCCTGCAAGTGCATTGGCCATGAAACAACAGCACACATCACAGCTAAAAGCAATCGCAAGGAAAACATTCGAAGGTACTGCAAGATATGCCACTATAAGCAGAATTGACACCACAGCACCATCTTCAAGATTCATGAAGCAATGCGCGGGGATACCGAGACGAAATATGGCAATACTGGTACAGTTACAGACAGGTCACACACAGCTCAACAAACACTTGTATCGCATCAAGCGGGCTCCAACTAACATATGTCCAGCATGTAAGAGAACCTGAAACCGTACACCATTATCTATTCAGGTGCAAAGCTTATGACAAGCTAAGAAGACAAGTCTTTCGCAGGCACGGGCATGATGCGTGGTCAGATAAGTTTCTGCTATCCAATCCAGACGCACTCCCAGCACTTTTCAGATATATCAATGGCACGAGAAGATTCATGGACGTAACAGGTCCGCTGAAGATAACACAGGAAGAGAACAAGGGAACAAATCGATGGCGAAAATAGGCGAGAAAAACACAATAAAAAACAAAACATAGGTGGAAGGAAAGGACGGAAGGGCACAGAGAGGAGCATCGAAGAGAAGAGGGAGAGGGTAGAGAACAGGTCGGGAATAAAGACGAGAGAGACGAAGAAGCAAGAATCGAGACCCAAAATGAAAAATCGACGAAAACTCATACATGCCCACAAGGGTAACAACCAACTCCCCGCCTCCAACAGGCACGGATCCAGCTCTAGCACAATGCCTCAGGGCGTGCTATGAAGTATGTGCAGGGACAGACAGGGATTAGTTAGAGCACCAGCAGAACCTGTAAACGCGCAGCTAAATGTCTTACATAGGGCAAGGCCCCAAATAGATATAAATGGATTATAAAAAATAAAAATAAAAAAACAATGCAGTCAGAACAGAAATCAAAGAGAAATACTATGCGATTGCAATCAAATGTAAAGTATTTCGCGCTCCTGAGATGGATCATCAAATAACTCCTAAAACATATTAGTTTATTCGCTTTATCAGAATAAAAGCATGACGTACAGTATATCTCGCCTTTAATGCAATAATGCAGTTTTCATCTATCATGACGGCCTGGTAATAGCTCTCCGAGTCATGCTCTCCATTCTTCCGCAAGGTGAAAGGTAACGAAGTTTTGACTGGATTGACGAATATGCGGACTTCTTTACCTATGAGAAATTGCAGCATTCTTTCGATACCATCTTCCTCGTCGTCATTGGTAATATTAATATCCGCTGGCTCTACACGAAGTAGTCAATGATAATGTGGTAGATTAAAACTCGTTAATCACTCACTCCGACACATAGTCATCGGATTAAAATTATAGACAAGAAAACAATTTTCCCTCCGTGAAAGCGTCGCGAACCTTGTACCATAGGTACAATTCATCCAGGTGACTTCGTATCTTTCCACTGGCAGCATCCTCGTTCCTTTGGGGCCCATGATACCCATGCAATTTTTGAAGATTGTTTATCATTCAACAGTGTAGACAAGAAAAAAAGCAGCATTGAACCATAGCTTTTGTCCGTTTCATCAGTCACTTCCAGAGTAACGCTGATTATCCGAGAAGAAGGGGAGGTATAGAAAGGATAGTAACCAGAAGGCATAGAGTCGGAACCTGTATCTTCTACCTCTGAAAGGGGACAATCTTGTATGATTATATCTGAGATATTGAAATTGGCCTTCAGCAACGGAAGTTGAAACACATGTTCCAGCTTTGGTTCTAGTCGAGTATTGACAGGCTGAGGGAAACCGTAAACTTTGAGAGGGTTCCACCGTTTGTTCACCAATATGATAAAACAGCACAATTAAATGATCTTTCGTCGAGAATCCGAATGAAACTATGCGCTCAGCTGCTAAGAACTAAGAGATTCGACGTTATTAGTGTCAACAAAAGGAAAACTAACCGATACAAGGATTCCACTCTTCCAATTCCATATATATAATTGATCCCCAGGTCCGTTTGAGAGGCCTTGAAAGAGGATACCTACAATTTCTCCCAAAGAACGAACGACGACGCCAAAAGCGTCCCAGCCCGCGTACCCAGCCTCGCAGCAAATAATGGGCTGCTGAGCTTCCGGATGCGGGCGCCCTGTATTTATACTACGGACGTGAATTTCCATTTCTGCGCTGAAAATCGTTGTGAATAATCTATTCACGAATATTATACCAAAACATACTGTGTCGGCCAACTATGAATTTGTTCAACTAATATAATAACATCTTGAGCGGGATCTATAGTGAAGCCACGAAGATGGGATAGTCCGATATCTTCATGAGCCCATATTCGAGGTTCCCAACAATCCTGTACCGTTGGAAGAAGCTGCATGAAGGTGATGCCCTTCTAATTCTACGTTAGCTGCGATACGGTGAATGGTATGCAAGCATCCCTCCAGCCAATACCCAATATTGCCAAGAAAAAGATCCAGGAGATTTAGGAATCATGGAACGACCCCTAAAATTCAATGTGGCCCAGTTTTTCTGAACAATTCTGAGTCCTTCAGTCGGTCCACAAGAGATAATTTTGATGAAGATCCTATATCCACAAGACCTACTCTATCCAATTCTGATTTGTATTATATTGAAGGAGTTTCTTGTACCAAAGTATTGAACAAACGACATGCCTGAAATGAAGATCCAGTTAGCACTTAAAAGTTAATCTTTTTCAGCAGAACTTGCCAGACGACACGAACAAACATCTTTATACGATAGCTGGCCTATAATCTCTACCAGCGTATCTTGAGGAAGCGCAGTAACTAACATGGTGATAGGAAAACACTTGCAGTTCGTGGAAAGAAGAAAGGAATGTTGACATGCTTAGGTCCCGAGACTCCCAACGTCAGGCGGCCCGTAACCTGATGCAACAGACGCCGATGAACGCTTGAATAACGAACGGTCACGGTTGTGCGCAGTGTGTCACTTCACTAGTAGTCAAACTGTCAATCACTTCTCATCACTCTATGGAGAGCATACAAACGATTTACGCTGCCTCTTAAAATTAATAATGATGCAGGATGTTGAACCAATATCGGACAACTTGAAGTATTTCACCTGCTAAATCATATGGTTGATCGCTGGGCGGAGATCCTGAGGCCTTGTCATTTCTCCTACTCCATTTTCCAAAATTCATTCATGAGAAGTAAACCATCTAAGTATCACTAGTAGACTTCCTATAACCGGCATCTGTGCCTATTGACAAATAAATGACATAATGCCTCGTATCAATCAATACAATACGAACTATGTATTATAAATCAACATGGTCATGTAGTACTAACTATTATCTCACCCAGGCATATGCATAGCATATTTTATGACAGAAATTATCCCATAGATTTCTTCCGTTTTAGCAACCACAGCTGGACTGGAGTCCACCGACTGCGTCACGGTGGCCTTCGCTGTCGAAACAGATCGGACTTGCGGATGTGCCTTCCCATTCTTTGGCGTAGAAGATATATGATTAGAACCATTCCGATGAGGATGCGCGCTATTCGCCGCGGCTTTCGAGACTCCATTCTCGTTAGCAAGCTTATGCGATGGAGTCGGTTTCACGACAGCTGAAATAGAAGGTTGAGTTACACCGGAAAGATCAAGGTTGGACAAATACGTACTATGATCAAACAGGAAGTCACGCACTGCGTGACTTCTGTTCAGTACCAAACGGGGCCTACTGCTGACGTGACTTGTTTTCTAAAATTACCTAATAAATCCACAAAAAATTCCCCTATCCTCACTTTGATGCCTACTCAAAGCGCTGGGCTTATAAGAGGGTGCGCAGGTTCCGGTTTGCTGCGTGACTTCTCGTCTGGTGATAGTACTGCTAAATGTCTGGTCACGAAACAAGTCGATAAAGTCATTTCTTCTTCCGAGAATGTACGTGTAGCTTCAGTGACCGTTGTTGTTTCAGCATCTCCCATGATCGTATCTTCATCCTCTAGCTCTTCAGGCTCTTCCTCCGCCGATGGGCTATCCTTTGGTCGCAGCCTCACTAATACCTCCACGAGCGGACCGTACAACGTCTGTGGTAAAAGGTAATATGGTGCATTAAGGACCTTGTTGGACTTGACGATAATTGACGAAGGGCCCTCTCGTATGCCTTCAGGTGCTGCTTGAGGCGTCGTCAAGCTAACATCCAACGAAGAGGCATCTTGGAACAAGTGTCCTTGTGGTCCAGTGTCCTTCGAATTGCTCCTGATGATTGCTCCTTCATCTTCTAGGATCGTGACACGATCGCCTCGCCTATTAAGACGGTTTTCTAGTCCTGACCGATAACGACGAGGGTGTATTGCGGTCCAGTGCCAGCTAACGGATACCATAGGGCATTTCATAAACGGAACGGTAGCGAAGCGCTACCTAAAGGAGTGCAATTCGAAACGCCGAATTTCGCACAGCAGGATTATCTTGGCTGTAGTAAGTTACTACGAAGGTATCGTCTTTGGGATGGGATGCTTACTATTTGATATACGGAGCCTGGTAGAGCGTCCTGCCACCGAACTGTAAAATATTCGATAGGAATATGATCCATAGTATGAAAACTAGAACATACCTAATCCTGCTATCAGAACACACAGCGAGATCCGCTAGCACGATACAGTAAGACGCGTCCGCTAGCTCCAATGAATATCACATCCGAGATATTCCGCTTCTGGGGGGTCTTCAGCGTAAGCCGTTGAACATTTGTAGACAACTCGTAGACAACTGCTGTAGAGCCAAATGCGACTGCAAGGAGTGATCCATCAGGTAAACAAGCGGCGCAGTGCGGAACTTGCGAGCGACCCTGTGTCGACCGACATACCCAAAAGACTAGAAAACGCACATATTAAGAAACATGATTTGACAAGAAAATGAACGAACTCACCCTCTTTCTCGCCCGACTTGCCGGAAACCGTCCTGACTTGCCATACCTTCCCGTTGCCATCCTCCTCCTGTTGACGCCAAGTATAGCGGCCGCAGCAGCAAATAGTGCCTTGTGAATGCCACGCGGGCGATCTATTCGACTATTAAGATTCCATGTTGACGATGGAACATCCCATTGTCAGGTCTTAAAGTACGCCTCACGCTCGAAGTCGCAATCAGGCCCTCGAGCGTCAATTGTCGCCAACTACAATCCCTCGGGTCTAATCACAGCCTTTTCAACCCGGGAGGGATCGAGAGGCTTCTTTCCGTGAGACGCGGTTAGATGATGAGACCTCAATCTCAGATATTAATGTGGAAGTATGAGGGAGAATATGCGAGTAAGGATGATTGATGCGATGATGGTAAAATGACAATCGATGCTAATGTGTGGAATAAAATAGGAGCAGGACCAGATGACCAGGTTTTAGGATCTTGAGCGGGAGATTAGTATATGTCGAATGTCGAGAGCTTTATTTGCTTACCATGTTTGACACGGGCGAAACTTCTAGCAATCCTAACCGTTGCAGAACTAATAGAAACAATAGTGGCATCTGACAGAACCAAAAGATATTCTTCATCGGAAGTCTGATGACTTGCAACAGAGATAGTCGATATCGGCGCGCGAACGAACTCTGCCAAATAACCACAAACGGCTTCCTCACCACCGCTCAATAAATATGCTCCATTGCCAGAAAACGATAGCGACGAGACTACATGAGCATGCCAGGGCATCGTTGCAGTCTTCGCGCGCCATTCCAGTCCTTCGGAAGCGGATTCCATAAGGGCTGGATCTAGACAATACCATAACCGGATCTGTCCAATATTGCCACCGGTTGCAATGTAATCCTCTGTCGGGTGGAACGTAAGACATACAAGCATCTCGTTTGAAACGAATTATATGAACCAGAGTTGGGCGAGGTTGTTGAGCAGACGTGTGCCTTTGTTCCTTCAATGACCACTAACCACTCTCCGGAGAGAGAAATTGTCATAGCAATGGTTCTCCGCATCTTTCAAATCTCCTTCAGCAATTTGATAGCTTGCTTTTCGGTGCCCTTCTTGGCCTTCAAGCTGAAGCGGTAAATTTTGGAAGACTCGTTTTCACTGGTGTCTATAGGGCGTGCATGAGTAATAAGATCAGAAATCGTATAGATTCTAACGTACTAAGCTCGCTTTCGCTTATCATGATTTGTCGATACGAAGAGGTAGTCAGGCGAGGACTCGTGAAGACACATGGGTTATCGATTCGCCGATGTCGACTGTACTCAACAGAACAGCCTCTAGGTAATCCCATGGTTTGATACGTCCATCTAAGGATGCATGCAGTCTAGAGTTGGTAAGCATTCTGCGGAATTATGATCGCCGCCGTAATATCGTCGATATGCACCTCCCCAACATCCGACGACGAAGAACCAGTCCCAGAGCCAGAAGACGACAATGTTGAAACAACTTGACCAGTCGTAATCGAGTACATTTTACTGACGATCCCGCAAATAAAAAGAAATAGCTGTTTAAAAGTATTTGTTAGATTAGTCCGAGGCAGAAGGGACCACACCACGCACCGACAGTCAGGAGTGAAGATTGGAAACCTATTGCTCGCACCGCTGTCCGTGCGGGATTTGCATTCCCATGGTTTGATTTCCCCTTCAGATAATCCTTCAGCTTTTGCTGCAGCCCTCTGAGTCGCGTTCTGCGCCTTACCTAGTACATGTTCCTTTGCCTTTGCCTTGCGTCGTTCTTCCTTCTTCTCGGCTTTCTCTTCTTCCACGTTGGATATTGGGGCTTGCGTTGTTGAAATCATCGACGACGGGACCAATCTGAACATTGTCGAAGAACACAGGTAACGAAACGTCATTGGTGTTCAAGATGATGTTTGCAGCGTCATGGTAAAAGGGTGCGGATGAACTCGCTGTCGTTCGTACCACCACTTCCGGCGATATTGACCTTGTTTAGGCTAACGTGTCTGTTGAAGCCGTTTACATCACCGATGGACGAGGTGGCATTGAAAAGAATACTGGAGATCCTGCGAAGACCTTAAGCGGTGATATGGAGAGCAGAAGCACTTAATACTCACGTCTTTCCGACAATGTTTGTCGTACCATTGAGAACGACGCGCATCATTGTTGAAGGAAGTCAGAGAATATCTGGTCAACGTCCATATTAAAAACAATGGCAGGCTTCGCGTTCAAGTATTGCAGACCTTGGAAGCTAGTCTCGAAATGAATTCGATATCCGTAAATGTGAAAACACCAATGTCGGTGCTGGCATCGGTATTAGTGGCCGAGATAAGCGGAAGATTTCCGATTTTGACGTCGTCGTGTCAGTCAAGAAGTGCTGGAATACCGAGTGCTCGTTGTTGGAGACGGTGAAAGGATATCGCTGAAGGTGGATGTCACGGGTGTCGATGTCGGTTCTGGACGGATCCTTGGGAGTACGCGAAGGACCCGACCATTAATCAAAGCCATGATGTCATGCGAAAGAGCGACGATAGAAGGCGAACGGAATCTGGAAGGCAGCAGTCGCCGCATTATAGCTGTTCGCAGGATCATGGACAGTATCCTCAATGAAATCCAGTTCTAATTGATTCAAGAGGATGCCCTTAACGACTTGAAGCTTGCCTTGATGACAATGAGAAAGAAAGTAATTGAGTAAATGCCTTGTCAACGAAAGTCAACTCCTGGATGGGTGTATAATCAATATGTTTGGAATAAACAAGTGAAAGGCATATAGGCTCACAGGAAGATAGAGTCTTGATCATTATGACGATTAATCGCTCATGTGCGTATTATCTGCGTCAGGGCTGGCACATAGTTGATTCCACCCAATGCCACAATTGCGCGTCAATTGGAGTGACAAGTATCTTCGGCAGGCTGACAATGTAAGATCGTAGTAGGATCCAAGTTCATGTTGAGGTCCAAATTCAGCGAATCAATGGTCCTCTTACCGGCAGTAACGAAGTTGGCGTTGATATTGGTGCTGCTCGTACTGAGGATGAGACCATGAAATTGTGAGGTCACTGAAAGGATTCACGAGCGCGACTGGGACGTGCGCGATCGTGTCGGTTATATCGATGGTGGAGAGGACTAAATAAGAAACAATGGTTAAATATGAAAGAGAGATGACGCAGTGTAGTATACGTACTCTACAGAAACGGTGTCAATGAGGCTGCTATTCAAAGCCGGGAGGGTAGCAGCTGCTCAGTCTTGAACGCGTCGAGGGAAGTACTTTGCGTGCCGCTGAGGAAGCCAGCACCGTGGAATCCAGTAATACTGATGTCCACATTCTTTCCACCAATGAAATCGCTAAAAGTCTGTTGACCTTGCGAGTTGTGAAGCTGCCGGTCGTGGAGGCTGCTGTTGAGCGTAATGTTGATGCTGCCTTATGTGTTCGTGGGGCTCAGGACGCTGCTATCGGAGGTGGATTCTCCAAATATCGTGGTGAGGTCCAACGATGGCGTTGTTCTGCGCGATGACGAAGAAGTTGTGAATCTGCGAGATTTTGACATTGAAGCCGAACTTGCATAACTCTGTTCACAAACATACGCATTAGTCGATAACTCGATATATAACGTAAAATAAACACTCACTAAATGCCGCAAAGACCGGATCAGAGTCCGTCGTAGAAGCATACGCACCTTCAGGCGTAAACGTCTGGCAGGTTCGGGAATCCAATATCGATCGCCTCGATGGGGTTTACAGGCTCAGCGGGGATGAAAGGTACGTTCAGGCTCAAAGACTGCAAGCCCTGAAACAGCTATAATACGTCTCCGCTATCCTCTTGGGTTAATGCACTTTGCGCAACGACGGTACTGCCAGGCTCGCTGTAGAGGCAGTTGGAGAAAGATTCCCGAATGATGACCAAGGTTTTTGGGTCAGTTTGCTAGGTCAGATGACCGTTGAGGGTAATGTGGATGACACTCGGTTGCTGTAATAGAGGTTAGAAGGGAGAAGAGTAACGGGAAGGTGTGGACGTACGATCTGCGAGTGAACGCTTTCACCTTGGCCGAGGTAAAGGCCCTTGTAGGTGAGGGTGAGGTTAAACACAGCAAAGCCAAAATATGCATTGAAGGGACTATAAGAACCAGATACGCGTTAGAAACTTCGAGTCTATACAAAATACGCAAACACGTACCCTGTCTTGGGCTGTTCAGCTGGTTCGTCACGGTAAATTCGATTCCACCGCCAGACGATCAGTAGGAAACTGCAGTTAAATACGTCAGAAAACTATGAGAATAAGATGTGATAAAACGGTTACATCATACCTCGAAATTAACAAGCTTGACGTTACCACCAAAGTGGTTCTGAGAGGCGGAAGTAAAATCATATTTTAGCGCTTACCGTATTCAACGACACTCCCGCAGGTGCGCGACGTATAAACTCAAAGCAAAAATACGGGCATTATTCTCCGCCCTGAAGAACGCATCATTCAAAAGATAAATATTAAGAACAATCTGGTTGAGCCTCATGCATTTCGCAACGGGGAACTTCATGGCATTTACTCGGATGTCACTGCTCTCAGTGCTCTAGAGATTTCATGCGAAGTTCTTGTCTGCAATCAAAGCGGTAAAGTCTCCAAAATTTTCTCAAGTGGCGACTGGATGTATTTGAATGGCTGAATATAGCTTCCCAGGATTAACTGGCGAAGTAAATGCAGAGAGTCCCACCATATTGTCGTCTTCTACTCAGCGGAAGACAGAAATATTTATAACTCATCTCAGATCAGGAATAAAATATGGTCATACAGTACTATGGAATACAAGCATCGTGGTATTACAACATGGTAATGTAGCAAAGGTCCAATAGAAGATTAATTGACGAATGTACGCAATTACTAGACAGAACCCTAGTCCAAGAACGGAAGCCCTGAGCCCCGAAAGGAAAAGAAAAGAATCCCATAAACCCTCCTCAACTAACCATTAACATTATCAGGTGCTCCAACGCCAATAAAAGTCATATTTCCAAGCCCAGCTTCTTTGACGCCTTTCACAACGGTATTAATTTCTTGGATGAAGGTAACATGGCCACTGGTACTGGCCCCAACGATTATTCCACAAGGTTTCCCTGGACGCTTAAGGTTATTGTTTTGGTCGATGTCATCAATCTCGTGTGCATAGATCACTGCACCTGCATCCCCTGGATATGCGAATGCTCCGCCCCAAGGGTACGAAAGTACAGCCCAGTCCTCCCGACGCACTCCAAGGCCGTCTCGGGGAAGGCGGTATATGGATTTGACTCCATTTACGGTTCCAAGTGTACGTCCGGTGGTACGACCTGATTTGGATACTGTAAGTATAGGAGCGATCTCTTGGGTTGTTGCTTGCTTGGAAAACCCGAATCTGAATGGCCAGTGTATTCCTCGCTTGCCCATTGCCGCGACTGCATTTACTGCTGATTCGCGGACTACTTCCACTATGGCCCATTCATTCGATGGTTGCGCAATGGTGTTTAGGATTCCATTGGGTTTGGGAGTACTCCCATCCCAGACCGTTTCAAACGTGATACCCTCCTTTGAGGTCATTGCTGTAATGTTCGCTTCTACGGGATCCCTGGACGAAGCAACTACTCGAGCAAATTCGAATGTCTTCAAGAGCTCTCGGCGTCTTCGAGCTACTGCTGCTGCTTGTTGTGCGTCTCGTCTAAGTAACTCTTGTGAGTCTTGGTCTTCTTTCGTCTGGGAAATTGTGCGGTCTGAAACGCTAGGTTGTGAAACCACAGCTCCTTTGTATAATCTAATGCCATCTCCGCTCCCCATATTTAATGGGACCGTCAAGGCATAGATGCTCTTCGGGTTGGAGCTCAAGTGTACGTATGACCCCAGAGAAAAAGAATGCCTTGGATCCGCGACTAGTCCAACGGATGCACCGGGTAATGGAAAGTCCTTCTGTATCGCAGTGTTGCTGAATGGCTGCCGACGTCGTTCGACATTGTTTGAAGAGGTGGCAGGATATTTCTCGTAAAGGAAAATAGGGATAGTGTTGTTCAAGCTCGCCAGAAATGGCTCTATGCGACCTGGACTGACCATCCCTACCATTAGAACGGGTTGGGAGGTATTTGCCAGTGAGTCATCGCTTCTCTGCCTAAGTTCCATTGTCAATGTTTTCTCTCATCGCCAGAGAAGTTCAGAGGCTTACCCAAAAAGGTTTATTTCATATGGTTCATCCGCGGTTATAACTTTCTCGATTTGATCTGCAATAGCGTTCATTATCTCTGTAGCGCGAGGAACTGCATAATGATCGGCTGAAAGAGGCTGATACAAATGGTCCCCATCTTTGAATGCGGGATCCTTGTCTACCACTTTCACGAATCTAGAAGACTTAGGATACCCCTGATCAAATTCGAAATTAGTGACTGAGCTCCTTAATAGTTTAAAGTTCACTTACAAACCTATCGCGACTCATAGAGAAGAGGGTATGTGGAAATGAGAGGAAAGGAGAGCTGGGAACAGATGGAGTGTGGTCAAGTTATCATCTTAAGAAAATAGCCTCGTCGTCATACCGGTTTGGGTTTCGAGCATTCTCATAGATCGCTCAGACATGCAGTCGTGCAACAGTCGTGTGACAAGCCCAAGCCGTAGTCACCATCTTTCCATCGCAACCACTGTGTAGCGATAGCAGCGCATCCGGACAGAAGTCGGTCTTGTCCAGTGATCTTCATGTACCTTGGACGAAGGATCGCTTCTTTGGCTTTTATATATTAGAACCGGCGTGTTCGGTGTGCGGAAGAACATTAAGGAGTCCTTTCAAAGACCATGTTCAGAGAAAAATTGTTCATACTGAGAACGTAGGACTAACATACAGGAAACGATATGAAATTCTACCCCATCTATCACTAACTCTTCTTGAATTTCAAAATCTGCTATTGTTGTTCACCTGTATACCAAGTTCTATGAACCCCCACTAGGAAGTAAACGCCCGATAAAAGCTTGGCGAGGCCATTTTGCACATAATATTCAATGATTCAATACCGTAGGTTGGCATGCATGCTGCCTGCAGCCCGTTTCTTGAGCTTGCTGTATGTTGATGCCAGTGGGAAGTCTTCTGATACACGATATCGATGGTCGATGGAGTCGAGAGAGGCAGTGGATCCGGCTTCGGCTTCGGCTTGAACGTCTTAGACTCACCCCAATATGTTCGAACAAACATCCCAAGAAAGCCGCGATCCACCTCGTGATATCTAAACCAACTTCTCCGAGTCCCCAAGGATGGTTCGGCGAACTCGCACATGATGGCTGAGGATTCTTGTTTGGTAGTTTGGTGTCCATATAGGGCTCTGAGCTCCTGGTGCGTGAGCGGTGGCTTCATTACAGATACAGTCTTAAACTTACAAAGTATCTTCACAGGGTATTGTCTTCTACATCTGTCGATGCCTTCTTGCAGTTCGGTGCCTTCGGACATCTCAATAGTCACTTAACGGATGGGCGGTCGGATTGTTGATTCCATGCCTGCCTTCCGCCTTCGTGGATGTTGCGTGCGCAGTTCAGAAGTTCGAGTTGACATTTCAGTAACTCACGGAGGAAGGATAAACAATACGTCAATGGAACACAAACGAATATTATTAGCTGAAGCGAGTAAGTTAAAGTTTATCTCCGTTTCAGCCACGTAAACCTAAACAGACAGAATTCGACAAAGTTCCCTGACCATGACCGGGTCAGTCTTATTGTTTAGATTGTGGTATACGGATACGCAAGCTTACTATTTGATGAACGTTGAAACAGCCAGTAGCTGGCTGGCTCTGGCTGGGCGATGGGTCATGTGCGCTTAAATGGCACTTCAGCCCTCTGTGCTACTATATAATAAGCTTTCAGCTTCAGTAAGCAAGTAATCGTTATTTTACATCATAACATGAACTAACCAGTAACAATACATAAGTCCGTTTAATAGGTACCACGGCCGGTGAACACCTTGAAGACAACACTACAAAGGAAGCTACTAGTAGGTAGCACTAGTAGTGTGCGTTGCATGATGCATGGGAACTAGAGCATGCATGGAATAGTCATTGTAAGTGCCATTATATCTTATAAGGTAGTTGACACTTTCCTGGTTGATTCGAGGAAGTATTGCCTTGCAATGGCATCCGGTATCCTCCATCGCAACAATTCTGCGCGGCTGAAGGGGAACGGTATGATAGCGGCATCTACTGTATCCTCTAATGTTCCTTGTGCTATAGCCGATATGTCATTGGCAATTGAGGACGACTCTATAACGGACCGTCCGGGACTGCTAGCCTAAGGATCCAACGGATACCACGACCAGACTCCGAGGCATAGGATAACTTCGTCTTACATTGATGAGGATACACTCATGGATCCATCGACGTGCGCCATGTATTCCGCAAAGTTCGCAGTCGGTGAACCCCTGATAGGTTGGCAGCGAAATGTTGGCCAACAAACAATGACTACTTAAGGGAATTAGAACCTTTATCGGGTGTGTAAAGAGCTTCATACCGGTACTGTGATTACAAGCACATTCTCCACGAATTCTGCAGCCTGAAGCATTTAGAAGAAGATCGAGTGTCTCAGGCTTCTGCAACTGCAGCGTCCTCTTCTCCGCTTCCTGTGCCAGCGGCATCATCCATATAGCAGTATCTTTAACCTGTGGAATTATCTGGTAATTGTCAACATTTTGGTTATGCGGATGAGTACTATGTTCCATAGAGCTTTCGAGGTGAGATAGGACCCGAGAAGTGAAACATTTGCTGTTGAGGTTGCATCTAGATCGTATGAGGGGCACGTTAAGCCAGGCTTAACTCTATTCTTGCACAGCTGAAGTCCGTCCATTCGCACCCTTCGTCTCCGGGATACCTCTAATCTAGACATCGGCGTTCATCGCAGAGTCTGAACCCGCTACGTCTATTTGATTGGGTTTATGGCGAACGAAGAAAGGCTGCTAAAGACAATTAGGATTTGTGTAAGTGTTGTTATTGAAGGCTTCATACCGGTATAACGATTGAGGCATTAGAGCAAGAACTCTGCGGTGAGGTCTTGGGCTTCTGCAATGCGCCGTCCTCTTCTTCCGCTATATGTCAGCGCATGATCCACTGATATCAATCCATGACCACCCACAGATTGTCCAGGTGTCTGGAAATTATGAAACTTTTGTTGCGTGGACTAGGGCGGAAACTCGAAGACGAGAGGTTATTTACAAGCTCTCAGGCCCAGGCTAGGTGAATGAAGGATTCTTGGTGAGCGGTCCATTGAAACATCCTATTTGGGAAACATTAAATCGTGATTAGCTCCCTTGTACGGTTGGAGTGGCTGGGAAAAGAATAACGCCGCCGGGGTGCCAGTGATAGCGGTGCCAGTGACAGAATCCTCCACATATGGTATAGATTTTCCCTCGCTACTAGTCTATATTTTGAATACGCTGAACTGTATATTTCAGCCGAAGCACATCAAATGAAGCATAAAGAAAAGCCCCTTTCCCTGCGAGTTCTGAAAACAGAACGATGTACTAGTCACCGGTACGGTGAACCCCGTTCATCCTTCCTTCCGCTTCTGCACGACCATCGTTCTTGGCCTCGCCGTCACGATCTAATAATCGTTCATCATGGAAGAACAACCAACGTCTCCCTACGTTGTACCTTGTTCTATTTTTTTTAATCTTCGGAAGGGAAGTCCGATTTATGACCAAATATTTAAGCAATATTAATTATTGAAACTCGCATATATCAGTGCCGATACATCATTTCCTCGTGGATTTCTTTCCTTGACTCTTGGCCTGTTTGTTCCCTTTGGACAACCTCGAGAGAAGATGGTCAAATTATAATCCATAATTATTGGAATTTTACATGCATCTCCTGAAACTTCCGAACCAAATTTATTACAAGCCTTGGGTAACTCTAACGGCATGGGGGAGATCGGACCGGCGCGCAATGCTCTATCAGCTCGCTTTTTGACACGGCCGTCCATCAGCCATATTCGAACAGATGGGGGCTTGGTTCCCTTCATTACCTGATGCGGCCGATAGAGGAAAGCCTGTCAACAGAAGTTACTTCGCGTCCAAGCACCCGAGAATCGGTTCATCTGCAAAAATCATATTCATCGGTAGCTGCGAAATTTGCGGGGCCACTTGGAATCAAGAAAGCTCGCGTTCAGCCCGAGCGCGAATGAGCCATCCTCCTTTAGCGAACCACATGGCCAGATACCCATCGGGTAGTGACGAAAGTGAAAGGAGTGAAAACAACGGTGCGACGGCGGAGAAAAAACGGGCTGATCCGCGGAAATATAAGGTAGTAGATCTTCTGACATTGCGATCGAACGACTCTGGACGTATCTTCCCAGAATATGATGTACTCAGCACGTTGATATACGAACGGTACGTAAATTCAAATATTGGATTGCGTTCAAGTTCCATGAAGCCTGAAGCTCCATATGTACGGACCGCAACAGAGTCAACTAGGACCTACACCTAAATTTGGCCTGACTTCGTTTGAACGGATTCTTAGTACAATATCATCGTTCAAAGTACCAACCATTGGAGATTCGAATGATGGGCTCCAAAAATCGTTCAGCATATTCCAAAGGATACTATATATCTGCACCTCGTTTTGATTTTCTCAAGGCTCATTCTTCACTCGCTCCCCACTTTATACAACTAAAGCTTAACATGAGTTATCATGCCACTGACCCATCACACAATAGGGATGCACCTTTCGTATGCCATTCACAATCTCCTCGACTTTTTCTTCAATGCTAAAATTATTTTTAGACGTTTCAAGAGACTGGGCAAATGCCGTTTATTGGGTCCGAGGAACCCCGACAGCACCTTCCTCACGACCAACCTTTTACCCATGACTTCACTAACGGCTCTAACGTGAGCTATTACTGGTAGATATCGGAGACTTTCTGTCAACTAACATATCCCACAGTTAACTCAATACTATACCGGTGATAGCGATGATCATTACAGTGCTTACAATGATCAAATCGTCCTTGAACACTCTACTGGTATGAAGCCTCTTAAACCGATTAATATTGTTGGAAATCAATGATACCTATCAGATGAAGCTAACAATGCGCATTTGATATCGCAGTATTCGAGTCAAGCGCTCTTCCCCACTCAACCCCTGGACCGCACTGCTTCTTTCGGTGCTCCTCTCGTATATTTTCAGAGTCGATATGCCATGTATTATTCTGACAGCATCTGTAGGTACCTCACGGGACACCATTGCCCATCAGACCAGATCCTAGTCAACTTCAACAACCTCACTTCAGGCAACTATATGTCGACTTCAATGTTACCAGGGAGCTAGATGTGTGTCATCACTACTAGCTAGCGAAGATACTTCTTACTTATCTTACAGTCAAATCAATATGGAAGTCAAAGCGCTGTCTCTAATCAACAGCTTATCATCATAGCTAGTGAGTAGGTTCATCTAGTATTAACTAGTTTAACCCAATATCTTCTGCACAGACGGAGCTATCGGCTCTTCTGGAAGGACTTATCTCGCTCTTCCTAGTATATCCACATCCACCCCATTCATCGCTTCTACTCAGGAATGGATATCCTCCTCAGCCTTGATGCTTGGTTCGTCCTCCGAGCCACGCAATGTAGACGGATCCGGGCCGGCTCTACAACAAACCCATTCTGATGTATGTGACAATTATTCTAGTTTTTGTTTCTTGCATTAACTGCAGGTGCAATATAGTCGAAGCCTGTAAGCTGTAAATTTGTATCTGTAAACTGGGATGCCAAGTATGCTTCTAATTCTTTTGACTGGGCAACTATCTGATACGTCCGACAGTGGCCTTCGAGTGGGGGCCTTCTGTTATTCATGTGACTGGTATGTCTCTATTTTCGATTTGTTACTCAGCTGATCCGTATCGTACTAGTGGCCTTCGAACTACGGAGTCAAGAAAGATCAACGAGCATATTTACTATGGTGGCGATCTCCGTTTATTTATCTGTCATAACTGGTAAATGTTTTAGTATATTTATTTTGTTTACGTAATAGCCATTCTATATTCTAGTGAAAATTATTTCACGTATTTTGAACTCAAACAGCACGTAGCAGGGTGCATCGCTGGCGTATGTAGAAAGTCACACTGGAAGGGTATGTCTTTCAGTTACATCATGCGACATGTTTGCTAGTATATTGAACGTAAATCCATTAGCCTCAAATCTACCAAAGCATTGTATTTATATGGTGAATCAACAGAAATTCCACTGCCAATCGTGGTGGGTATTATCTTATTATCTTTCACATGTGTTTCACCTTGCTTATACATTGCATTTATTCAGCAAGAGTGGAGTATTCAAGCACTGGCATAGCGCAGTTCGCCATGCTTTAAGCAAGGGAAGAAATGTCAAATGGAGATGTTCCATATGGTATGTAATATTGCTTCAAACTTATTGTCTATAGCTTAAACATTACTGTGTATACAGCGAGGGATCTACTGGCCATTCCCCTTTATTTTCGAGATCTGATGTGGCGCACGCACATTTGAAAAAGAAACATGGCGAATTTCATGGACATTGACCATATTTGATTCTAAGAAAATAGAATACCGAGCTTTAGAACGAGGTGTAATCTTCTCTGTGTAATGATCTTCGCACTGGCTTCATAAAATATCTGTACCTGCTGATTTGATGGTGTTTATAAATATGTCGGAATAAAATTTCTGGTGAGCAGGTACTTGGATCATTCGCGTAGCTAACATGGAAGTTATTTGGCATGCTTTGATTAGATATGTAGGTGACATGGAACGAGGTTTAATAACGAATGACGTCGAAGTACAAAAGGGGAAAGGGCCGTAATGGCGGATGTACTAAGAATTGAACCTTACTGGCCAGGCGTTCAGTTTACCGAAGTAGATCGAAGTCCCAAAGGGTCGAGATTTAAATCATCAATCCACCATTTTATTTATTCCATCACTGGCCAGGCGTTCAGTTTACCGAAGTAGATCGAATTCCCAAGGGGTCG
>KN837107.1:403071-415641 GCA_000827215.1 Sphaerobolus stellatus SS14 | reverse complement strand
TTTAAATCATCAATCCACCATTTTATTTATTCCATCACTGGCCAGGCGTTCAGTTTACCGAAGTAGATCAAATTCCCAAGGGGTCGAGCTTTAAATCATCAATCTACCATTTTATTTATTCCATCGCTGGCCAGGCGTTCAGTTTACCGAAGTAGATCGAAGTCCCAAAGGGTCGAGATTCAAATCATCAATCCACCATTTTATTTATTCAATATCCCGGTGTCGTTCTATATCAGTAATCTGAGTCTGCATAAGTTTACATAGCTGTCATGTCGACGGTAATGGATCGTTCTTATAGTAATTATCTGGACCCTGAAGGTTGGAATAATAATACAGATTATTGATTGGTTTACCACGTTCTCCTCTAATAGCCTTTGGTTCGTTCATCAATCACTTATTGAGTCAGCGTTCGAGTGATAGTAGAAACACGGGGATACGGTGTTTGAACGGTCTCGACGCCAAAATATAACGTTCGATTATTCTTCCGAGATGTACGGCCACGGCGTAAGCTTTGTCTTGTGGGGTTAAAAGCAGGAGCAAAAGCGCAAATCCTTATCCCAAATGGCAGAGGAGGCTCAGCCCAACGCTTACCACCCTCTGCAAGCTTGCAGACCTGACAAGGTATTGCTGCTTAACTCCCTGTATGCTTGTGTTCTAATAACTTAAATGAGAATTAAGCCGTACAATCCTAATCAAGTCTCACAATTTCATGTTCGCATAATGAAGAACTTCAAAACTGGTGAACATAGTTGTTTAACGTGGTACGCACTAATATAGAAATTCTAAGCAATAACCGTGTCTTATTTGCTTTTATTCAGTAAGAAGAGTTTCAAAAGTATCAGAGATGCGAACGCGCATGCATTTAAAGATGTTAGGCTGTTCATATGCCCTGCCCATACATGGTCATCACATTATCTACCTTCCATTATTATACTCGGCTGAACATCACTCTATATAGCGGAAAAGGATTTACCTCTGCGAATAAGCTGAAGACACACATCAATGGACACCAGGATCATGATTTTCGCTGCAGTAAGTGATTTTGATCCAGCGTCTATTTCGCACCTAAGCTCGTGTTCAAGGAATCATTGGGAGCGTCAGCGGGGCAAGCATGGCCACGGCTGTCGTTCACGAGGTGTCTCCCATTATAGATGGGCTTCCTCTAGGCTGCACGGAATCCCTCAAGTATTATTGCCGCTGGTAAATATCTCAAAGCTTATGCAATGGATATACAACTTACTATATCTGATATCGCAGCACAAAGACGTTTAGCAGCTCTCATAACGCCAAACAACATGTCATTCACGAGTCTCATATTTACTTTTGTGGCTTCTGGTAAAGTCCAATGCGTTTCTGAGAGTTTTTATTACCCCTTATGCTGGCTTATATAGCCCTACGCTTTGCAAACGCTCGGATTTGGCGGAGAATCACGTCCATGATCACTGTAGAGCAGGTAATGTAGATCCGGAGTTGATACAACGAGTGTATGATTCAGCTGAGTTCCGGAAGGTGTCATTGTGAGACCCTGCTGTTCGACTTGAACGTGTAAATAATAATTTTGTCATTTGGAATAACAATATACCCCTAAAAACGGGCATACATTTCTCAGTATTACTTGGCTGTAGTATCCGTGGGTTCTTGTAACTTGAACAGTGTCCATACGATAATCCAATAAACGTTCGAAAGGGCTGTAAGTAGGGCTTGGTAAGTATAAAAAAGTCTGAGTGCTTGGTGAGGATTATTTTCGCTCACATGTTTTATCGTGATTATCATGCAGGTCACAAATGTTGTCGGATAGTACAAGCTCTTGCATCTGAGTATGGAAGAGACCGCGCTGTGGAGTGCTGACAACGAGCAGAGGTTGACGCGCCCTAGGAGATGCACTGGCAGGAGACCAATCTGGTGGTCCAAACGGTTGGGGGTGGCTTGTTGGTACTGGATCGGCGAGATTAATCGGTATATTTTGCCAAGGATCCTGACTGTTGGATTGTGATGATGGTTCCGGAAAATCGCATTCCTGATGATGCAACCTTGCTTACTAGTTAGTGCATATGTAACCTCTTCCGAGTCAGCAATCTTCGTCATCTCCGTTCCTTCTCGCTCGACTTGGCCACTGACTCGTAGACGGCGGAGACCAGAATTCAATCGCCAACATGCATGGACATGTGAGCATCTAACCTTGAACAGTGAGGAAATCGCATACCGTTAATCTTTGGTTTATCTCCATTCTCAGGCTACCTACGCAAGCCTAAACAGACATGATCTCCTGTTGCAGAAGGTATGGTAACCTTGCATCTACGTCTTACAGGCTTTTGACTTGCATTGTTACAAGTAGCTTCGTGAGCTGATGGATGGCCAAGATTGTTTGGAGAACGTTGAACCAGAACAATGAAAACTTTAGCCAGCGGCGCTTAATACTGCTGACGTAGCAGGCCTTCGTGCTACCAGACAATGCGGTATGAGCTTTCAGCAAGCAATCATCTTATATTTTGAACATGCTAACCTATATTATCTTCCTTAATAGCCATAGGCTCCTTAGGTGGTAGATTGGTGGACGAGGTGCCTGTTGCTGAGGCCGCTACCGTAGCGTGACACTAGCGTCCTACGGCTACTGTTCCGTAAAGTACGGAACCTAAGCATGCTAATAGCTATGGTTGTTATATAGCAGTTGCAAGCGTTCTCCTGATGGAGGAGTCTGTCGAATCAAGAAGCAGTGGCTTGCGGCATCCGGTATTCTTCATCGCGACTATTCTGCAGACGAGGGACGGCCTAGGAAGGAGAATGATATGGTTGCCAATGGTGTGTTTTCAATGTCTTCTAACCATCCTTGTATTACAAAGGATATAACAAAGGATTGGACGACTTCGTCATGTAGCTTGCACTGACGAGAACTGAATCCTGCGTCCATTTGGTACCCATCTCGGGCGACATCATTAACGTTCCAGGCATCCTAGCACAGCGCAAATCCGACCATGTATTAAAGGACGTCCATAGCGGGTAAGTCAGTGGTAGGCTCCTTCGACTGGGTATTGGCAAATGGGCAATGCCTGCTAAAAGTAATTGGTAACCGGACACTATTGATGCTATTATAAGGATTCATACCCGTATTACTCTGCAAGGTCGTCTCAGAGTTCATAGACATTTCGAGCCAGATAAGTTGTCTTAAACTTCTGCAATGCGCCGTTCTCTTCTTCGCTCTCCATCAGCAGCATCGTCCACTGAAAATGTATAAGCACTTGTAGTAATCTGTAAACTGTCGGCGTTTTGGTTGTATGGATGAGGGCGGGAACGTTGAAGGTGGGGCTACAGTATAGTGGACACTCAAGCGGCTGGTGAGTGAAGGAGTCTTGGTTGATGATCCGACACCAACAAAATATCGTATTTGCGGTGGTGGTGCATTGGCCGGACTAGGTCGCAAGAATGGAAATGCCGAGGCTGTGACATTTTAATCCATGTTTAACCCTTTTACAGTTGAAGCCGCTGGAGAATGATGAGGACGAGGGAACTTGAAAGCCGATAGAGGTGAGTCCATATTCGCCGCGCAACAACTGCCACTGATACCACTAGATCCATATATGATACAGTCTTCCCCAGTAACCCACGCAATCGTCTGGAAACTGTCGGGATTTGCTTGTGTTGAGGGCGGGAACTTCAAGGAAGGCGACGAGTTATATATAGCCGCTCAGACGACAAGGTGAGTGAAGCAGCTTTGGTTAATACACCATTGAAGTTTCGCGAAATGCGGCATATTAAGCCATGCTGAGCTATCTTGCAAAGTTGAAGCGGCTGGAGGAGGAGGGAGGGAAGCCGGTGTAGGTCTCATACCTTCCCATAGTCAGGTTCTCGATCCGTGACACCGGGTGCCAGTGGCACTAGATCTTCCCATATGGTACGCCTTTCGCTAGCGCCTATAACATTTACTAATACAATGTACAATAGCGTGAATCTTTGACCGAATTCTGAACCTAGAACGCTCAGACATCTGTTGTACATCCCGCCAATCCGATAATTATGGAGCATTCATTGTATACGAACGGCTGATGGTCATGCGCCGCCTCTTGACGGCATCTGCTTTCCCCGCCATTACGGCTGCTATCGCCGTACCATTCATTATCATGACCAACGTGCAATGGTTTACCGTCACCATCCAGGGTTGCGTTCAAGGCATGTCATGCCGGAGCTTCTCACCCCGTTCTTCCTCCCGTTCAATTTGTTATTTATGTATATTCGCTAACACAAGGAAGCCTGATCTCCTCACTGGTGAGATACTTCAGATTTTTTTCTTAGTTTACGCCGCAGGTTTTTTTTTTGGCCAGGAAGTTGAACCGAGCACTGCCACCAGCTAATGATTACAATTCAGCTTTGATATCGCAGCCAGTGGACTTGACGGTCTATAGAACTAATCAGATGACATGCGACTCTGAGATGTGTTAAATAGTGTACTTTTCCTTCTTTTCTTTCTTTTTTTTTGTATGCCAGTCAATTAAATTTCAGTGTCAGGGTCGGCTTGGAGAGGGTGTTACTTCACTGGGTGATAGCCATTGGAGATGCATCTGTTCCTGCTGTTCAATCTTGATTATTCATGCTGGATTGTGTCATCCGTAGCGGCATGGTTTTTACTATCACAGTTGCTTCGGAAAGGTAACACCTAACTCCTCAAAATACTGTAAATATTAGCAAATGAAAACTATTTTTATTTTATTTATTCTTTATTTTACTTTTGGCAGATCATAGTGCTACACTATTGGATACATAGTGAATGCAAGAATCCAACGTAGCATTGAACAGATTTCCCATATTGAGATGATCGCAGCGTGGCAGTCATAAGGCGAGTCCGAGTCCTAAACTGGAGAGATCATGGTTGCAACTTGCAAATTGCTCGCAAAGAAAATACTCTAGTTTGAACGGAGATACGTCACACGTCGCGACGCGGAGCTTTCTTCAACAACCTTTTATGGTGTTAGAAATCGAGAGCGGAAAGAATTAAGTCCCGATTAGGAAGGATGGGCTCGAAGAGGTTCGAGGGAGAGGGGGAAATGACCGACGCGACGACAACGGAGTTTCAAATCGAAGGATGCGAAAAACCGTCAACTCGGAACACGAAGCCGTTCGCCTAATCTGGGGTGGTACAGGGAAGGTTTCGGACTCGATACGACCATAGGAAGGCTCTTCGATGGGTTCCAGTGAACATGTGAGAGTGCTCCTTCCGGTGGAGAGGTCCGCCGCGTGCCAGTTCTAAACTTATCGGTTGCACTTTATTTGACAGATATGATAGAGCTGCATATTGAAGAACGAACACTTGAACGGTGACTGATGACAGTACGACGTCACACTTTCCTCTCCTCCCTCCTCATATATCATATATAAACTCGATGTTTAAGCATTTCCGAAATCCACACAGTTCTTTCATTCGGGGTTCCACGCAGGTCCACGAACCATGTCATGGTTCGGAATCTGCAATGACGTGGGCGGAGCAGCTTTTCCTAACCAGAGCAATCTACTGTACACCCATGCCACGAACTCGAGTCGTTCTTTGGATGATCCTTCAGTACGTATTCTCATATGTATCATGCACATTTCTGACGCTGAAATTATCTGAATCTTTAGGAGTTTTCCGCTCCCGCGCAAACTACCATTTCACCTCATCCTGTGAATCGACCTCAAGGATCTTTCGTCGGCCAACTTGAACGCATTGTCAGTCAATATACCTACGGCACTGACAGTCATCAGCGAGATCAAATCACTCATCGGGATGAACAGCCTGCCTTAGCTAGCGGCTACTATCCAGACCACAATGTTATCCATTCACGACCTGAGGATCGCTCAACCCTTCCACTAAGCAATACACACTACGCTGTTCCTACGGACTCCACTCATTCTTCCTCTGTGCGTTTCATGAATCATCTTCGTCATGGTGGATACTGAAATATATCTAGATACCCTATCCCACTGCCCAAACCTACATGCCCCGTTCTCCTATCCATCAGCGCATTCCACGCCCTTATAGCCAACTTCCCTCCAACGTCCACCAATCCCCCGTCAATTTCATCAATAATACAAATGTGAGTTATCCGTGGTATTTATTAGTATATCTACTTCACGCGTTTTCCAGTCAAACCAATATGCGAATCATAATGCCGGTCATTGTGGAAGTCGAATCACTAATCATCAATATCCTATCAGTGTTCCTGGTAATGCTCGCTCATCGGTTATCCAGTGGCATAAAGCTAATGATTTTTATTCAGATGGAACTGCCGCTGGCCCTCCTCGAAGGAGTGACTTATCTGGTCCATATCTGGCAACGCCTTGCAACACTTATGCGTCGATAGTCGCAGGGGTTAGCACAGATTTAACTACGCAGGCCTCCACCGGTGTGACCTATGTTCGACACCTTTCTCCGCCGCATAGCAACATGGTAAGAACCCTTCGCGTTCTGCGCTGTAACGACACTAATTTCAGATAAATCATCAGCAGCGTAATTTTCCCAATACTCCAGCCCCCCACTTTCACCAAGCACCTAAGATCATTTCTCCTCAAACTTCTACTCCCTTTACAGGCACACAGGACTGGTCTCGCCCCTCTTCTTCGATCCGAAGTCCGCATTCTGCAAGTGAGTCACCCGATTCAGATGCACCAGCTCTACAACGAAGTCACTCCGATGTAAGTCACCATTAATTTACTTATTTCCGTTTAAATGACCGCTGCATATTTAAAGCATGGAAGCTGTAAAAATGTAAAGGTTTTCATTGTCTTTGGTTATGTCGTTGGTTACATCTGTGATTGGTATGTTCATTTTTTCTGACATGGCACGCAACTAATCCCTTTTATAGTGGCTTTCCAACTTTCAGCTCAAAAGAGATCCAGGAACATGTGGGAAAAGATCTTCGGCCATTTTTCTGCCGGGGCTGGTAAATCTTATATTGAGTCTATTAATTTTGTTTAAAAGTTATTATATGATCTAGTGGTCTCCATTTCAAACATTTGGAACTCCGGGACCACGAGGGAAGATTCCCGGGATGTGGAAACTTAAATTGTATGTCTTTTACCCCGCGATGACCTGCTCTCTGTATTGAACGCAAAGCAGTAGTTTCAGAGCATTCCGATGTTAGCAATCATTACGTATTCAGAGAGGGCAAAGAGGGATTTCGCTGCATAAACCGGGAGTGGTGGGTATTGTCATCTCACGTCGAGAACGTTTTTCGTTTTGCTTACTTATACATGCCTCATCCAGCGACTCAAACGGATTTAAGGAGCAGCGGAGTGCCTATCGGCATGCTACAACTAAGAGTACCAATGCCGTCAAATGGGAATGCTCTCTATGGTATGTTTGTTTGAATAAACTGTTTTCGTTCATTTACTTATGATGAGAAATATTCATCTTTACAGTGATGAGTCGAAAGGCGATCAGCGCTTTTTCTCCAGACACGATGTCATAAAAAACCACCTAAAAACGCAACATTAGACAGTTTGTGCAAAAGTCCCGGCGCTCCTGTGGGGTTTTTTCACGTTGCGCAGTTGGGGCTATTTTTGGTGGTGAAGTGGCTTTGGAGCGAACCCGGCTAGCCCCAGCTCTAAGGTGGAGTCTAGTTGCACAACGAAAAAAATGCCCCACAGAAGCGCCGGGGCTTTTGCACAAACTGTCTGTTTTCAAAAGCGAATGTAACAAACCAGGCTCTAATGCGGCGAATTTTTTTGACTACTAGATACCAAAGTATTACAAAGGGTGATTGCAATATAGTAACTTTGGTATAAGGTGAAGTCGTGAATACGAGTGGCAAAGCGATCACAGTTACTGGGGGCGCCGAACGGTGAACACTAAACATAGTAAGACCAGAGTCTCACCCTCAGGCTCTCCGTCTCTCTAGCTGTCCTCCGATGTTTGGTCGCTCAGTAGCAGTCGGCATATTCTTGACCAGAGACGTGTATTGGACCTTGAAGGAAATGTTTCACTATGTCCCATCTGTCATTACAGCGAATGGGCGTGGTCGTACACGGGTCGATTTTAGCCACGCGGTGATGCTAGTGCGTTCTACCATCTGGTCGCCATCTAGCGCGATAAGTCTGCGTATAAAGCTGCCCTTTTCGTCTTGCCCGGAAGAATTCGCACAGAAAAAGAAAAGAAAAGAGAAGAGAAGTATTCTGTCTAGGTAATTTCAACTCATCCGTGACCTGAATGATTCTTCTCTTCTTTTTCTTCTTTCTTAATATTTCTTTTATTGGACAAAGAACGTATCCGGCGTCCGAGTCATCAAGCCTGGAGAAGCAGCGCAAAATTTCGGTACTTATTTTTGGATTGCACTTGATACATAAGGCCGTCCATGTCAATAATAATGCGCTTTCTCCCTCATGTCACGCAGGGTTGCTTACCTCCAGGTCATGGAGTTCAAATTGGGATCCTCAGACTAGGTAAATGGCGAACAATTAATTTTTCCGATAAGTCCATACTAAACGTCCATGGATCTTGAAATCGCCTCCATCTCATCAGGTACCAACCGATGTTGTTGACGGACTTAGCTGAGGCCGTGTTCTATTTCAATGTTTTGGCTGCCACTACTAATAGCTATATCGTCTCTCTAAAATATGTTTTGTTGATAATTTAATACCCTAAAGAGCACGATGACATGGAGGAATAGAAAATGTTTTTACTGTTTGGATAGCTGCATTTTACTTTACTAACAGTGGAACGTACTACTTGCCTGGCTCCGCAGTCATTCACTCGTGTATCAACAGCATTATCTGACAGATTGAGACAACCATTCGAAGATGAGAACCAGATGGATCCCACTGACCGACGGTTCAGCACGGCCTTTCCCTTTGCCTTACGTACTTCCCATTGCTATATTCACATAATGGTTTCGCTGTGATGCCGTTTTACTATGTAATAGGTTGTGTCGTTAACCAAAAGCTACCATCTATATCTTCCAGAAAAATAGCATGCTTATATGAGAGCACTGGGTCGCTGTACCCGAGTTTTGGCTAGCAGTCATAGCAGCGTTTAAACTAAGAGAGCCTCGGGCTGTCCGCCTTTTCCTGGTCATTAGGAAGATTCGGAATATAGACCTAACAGAGTTACGACAAGCCAAAGATTAGCAAGATGGCTAAGGTTTCGTTTCAAGGATGTGTATACTTACTCACTTTCGGATTCACTACTAAATCGCATGCATGCCATCGTTCCTAGGTCCTTTACAACCAATAGGGATGTCAATTTGACGTGACACATCAGGAAAGTTGGCAAGTGGCGCTTAGTTTTCTGTAGAACTACAGATTCTACGAAACGTCTACGGAAACAATGCCCAGCTAGCGTCGCTAGGCTCTCGCCTAAGTCGCAAAGTCAACTCAGCATGGGATTCTGAGGAGGATTCAAAGTAAGCGACGATAATAAAGAATCATGATTATTACTTACTACGATGTATACTATACCCAGGACTACTCAAGAGTCAAGATGCTCTCGCGAGGAAGTTGCGAGCACGACAAAGCGCGAAGGCCGACGATGAGTCAGCAAAGCCTCCCATTGGTTAGCAGCGTTTGCCCGGGTGGCCAACGCTCCTCAATTGAATGGACAAAGTTTCCCGTTCCGTGTTGGAGCTCCGATCCTTTCCCCTTCCCAGGGTTCAGTCGATCGTTACCCTCCCGATTGACGCCCACTCCCAAATCTCGGCGCCGAGGCTTCTATCAAGCCAAATCCCCCGCAAACCTCGTAGGCACTATTTTACGCTACGATTTGGCTACGATTTCGAAATACATAGATAAGAGCAAATATGGCTACTAATACTATAGTTACATGCAAGTAAAGAACGTGAATAGTTAAATTAACAAATATATGTACCGTAGTTAGCTGATGACCGAGTCAATATGTGCTGAGCTAAGGACGTTGCACTGACGGGGCTCAGTGGCATTTAAGGAAGGAAACAAATAAAAAAATGAGACTCTTTCAAAATCATTTCAATATGAGAGTGAGTGTACGAAGTGTGGGTATCATTTAAACAAATCCAATCCAATCCGAATGCAGCACTGAGAACGGAACCTGTGTATATGCGATGCGCTGTAAAGGTGGGGACAGTCGTGGTACGGAGGCAAGAGATATGTTGTGGGTCGCTATGTACAAGTGTGTGTCTACATATGTGTATCACAGGACGTGTCACGAGAGTGTCACGTTCATACTCCCACCGGGGAAGGGGAAGGGGGAGGGGCGCGGGGGAGAATGAGGATGTGGAAGGATGATAATAAACTGTTATACATGCTGAAGAAGAATAAAAGGGGGAGAATGAGGATGTGGAAAGGTCAGAAAGGAGTGTGGGTGGTTGCAGTTGATTGGGGTGGTTGGGTGGGGGTAATAGGAGAAATAAATGATTGTCCCGTGAACGAGTCGCAATGGTGACTGAAGTTGAAGGACTCCGAAGCTTGATTGTCAAGCATACACTGGATGAGGAAGAGGAGTAGGGGTTTGTCTTGACAGGAGAGGATGATGAGGAGTTGAGGGTGTTCAATCCGCCATGGGGTTAAGGTGGAGGGAGGGAGGGAGGGGATAGGAGTGCATACAATGGGAACAGAAACATCAGTGGCGGTCAACATGACAGCCAGAAACAACGGAAACGGAAACATTGGTGGCGGTCAACATGGCAGCCAGAAACAACGGAAACAGGAACATTGGTGGCAGTCAACATGACAGCCGGAAACAGAACAGGCGGGGGCGAAAGGATCCGGATTGGGAACAGCGGTGACAAAGGGTGGAGGGCAGTCGGGGATATTGATGGCGGTCAACATGACAGCCGGAAACAACGGAAACGGAAACATTGGTGGCGGTCAACATGGCAGCCAGAAACAACGGAAGCGGGAACATCGGTGGTGGTCAACATGACAGCCTAAAACAACGGAAACAGGAACATCGGTGGTGGTCAACATGACAGCCGGAAATAGAACAGGCGGGGGCGAAAAGATTGGGATTGGGAATGAAAGCAGCCAAAGGATCGGGTGGAGGGCGGTCGGGGATAGTGAGGGTGAAGCCGGGGATAGTGAGATGGGAGAGGATAACGGGAACAGAACATCGGTGGTAGTCAACATGACAGCCAGAAACAACAGAAACAGGAACATCGGTGGCAGTCAACATGACAGGCGGAAGCAGAACAGGCGGAAGCGAAAGGATTGGGATTGGGAATGACGGCGGCAAAAGGATCGGGTGGGCAGTCGGGGATAGTGTGGTGGGAGAGGATTCGGGGTTGAGGCGGAAACATACATGATGTGGCATCTTGCCACACGGGAATGGAATGTCGATATTTCATCAAAAGGTGTGGGAGTTAGTCGGACATCGAGGATACGGAGCAACACTCCAGTGGGTAGCGTTGGTGGGAGCTTGCAGTGAGTCAATCCAGTGGTATGATGCATTGGTGTAAATGGATTAAACGGATTGAACGATGGGCGGCGGATATGCGGATGCTGAAGGAATTGGGGTGGGGGATGTCTGTCAAGACGTCGAATGATGTGGAGGGTGTGTAGACATTGTGGGATGCATGTGTGTGTGCAGGTATGAAGGCATTCGGGGTCCCATCCCTTCAGAGGAGAGTAGGCATCGACATCCCACTCTCGTCACCATGTAAAGGTGGGGACAGTCGTGGTACGGAGGCAAGAGATATGTTGTGAGTCGCTATGTACAAGTGTGTGTCTACATATGTGTATTACACGAGAGTGTCACGTTCACAGCGCCAACCGGAGGCATGGCAGAGAAGATAAATTCAAAGAATACCCGTAAGCGGGTTAAATTAACGGGAATTAATGCTTGATTTTTGCGACCACTTAGGGAGAGTTAACAGCGGATCCTGACCCTGGATGTAAGGGAGGCTGCTCATACTCGGCCTATGCATTGGGAAGATAGCCCCAGTTATGCACCACCGTATGAGTCATAAACCTTTCTTTTAGTACCGTAAATTTATCTTACTTCACCAGAAAAAGCGCAGACAAAAAAAATATAACAAGTTCTATCAAATATAACGAGGCATACAGGTGATACCGCGACTTTTCAGAAGAATAAGAAATTGGAGGGAAAAGGAGTTGTGGGGGAATTGGCTGGCATTAGTCCTTCTCAATTCTGTCCCGCAACTTTGCTCCGAAATGAGCTTCGGCATGGTGACTAAGGCCGGAGGCCAACCTGTCGGATGCTTCGGAACGTGCTAGAATTGAGTACGTTATCCCGCAATTGTCCCGCAATACTATACAGCTGCATACGTAAGCTATAACACTGTCCCGATGTTTGACGTGTGACGCCTGCGACTTCTACGTGATGAGCGCGCCGCCCCCCCCACCGCCACCTGCCAATCACTGGCACACGCCTGGATATAGTTCTGTGATGCAGACACCTGCCCGCCAACCCACACTCCCGCCTCTCAACCACCTATATGTGCCTCCCCATGCCCGTTATCCTTCCCAAGGTGGTAACCGATCTCACCAGTATCTTCCGCCACCTTCAACACCCGACTCATCTTCGCCATATTCCCATGAACTCAACCAGGGGCTTAATTTTATGGTAGATGAGCAGGGTAGACGTGTATCCCCACGCCGCAACCGCTTCTCAACCGA
>KN837107.1:367537-380037 GCA_000827215.1 Sphaerobolus stellatus SS14 | reverse complement strand
ATCAAGGTGGTTACTATCTAATGTTCCTCGACTTCACACTCGTCTGCCTGCCGGCAGCACATTGTCGGTCGAAATGGTCATATGGTTAGCGATGGCTCGTTTATCATCGTTCAGTAGATTCGGGCTGATCCTGTCGTTCCAGCCAGTTATCTATCCCTGAGAATTTTTCAAAGAAGGTCGGATCGAAGTCACCAGTTCTAATCAAGTTTCCACCAAGTTTCCACCCTCCACCGTCCGTTGAGCGTTGCAAATCTAACGTCCAGGATGCCGCAATACATTTTTGGATTGGAACGAGAAGGAAATGATGGTCCATTAGTCTCCTTCCAGTGAGGTGGTTGGCATTACCTTACGTTTAGGGAACAGCTACGTGTGTATCATATTCTCTCTTTCATATCGTTCAACTTGACGGCCATCTCTGTTAAAACCGTGTTAGAGCAGTTGGCGCATCAACCATATGGATTCAAAGGAGAGGCACATTATACGAGTCGGACTTCTTCTTCAGCATGTTTATCCCTTCTTTTCCAGTTACCATCCTTTCTTAGGGGATATTCATGGCAGAACGGCGGGAATCGAACGACGGTTAGAACCATCTGGACGGCGGTAACGCAACCGTCCCAGATTTTCTATCGACTTGCGTCCAGCAGGACTAAGCAAAGGTATAAAACACTTGCCTTGCTTGTCAGACTCCAATATGCTCCAGAAGAATCCTACTATCCCCAATGGCAGCTCCGCATCCTCAGCACTCCCTTCTTACAATGTGTTGTAAATCCGATAATGTATGTTTAATTCCACGTGTAACTCAGGCTCTAATAGTTACAATGGCAAATTAGCCCTTCAATCCAAGACACGTTTCCCCACATCACCCTCGAATAATGCCACCTGCGAAAAACGGGATGTATTGGTGTAGAACTTGATGCGTACTTCAATATTCTCAATTTGAATACTAAACGTCTCTTAATTGTTTTTGCTCAGTTATATATTTCTCGACAATATTCGGCAAGCGAACGATCATGCATTTCCCAGTAACCAAATGAAGATCTTCAGATGTCCCTGGGCCATAGAGTCAGTTATCTTCTATAATAACGATCTGCTATAAATCCTAATATTATACAGACAAGCTGAACATGAAAGGTTTGCCTCTGAAAATCTTCTGAAGAGACACCTCGCCACTGGACACTGCGCTCAGGAATACCGCCGCAAATATGGTCACAAATATGGTGATTCAATCTTTTGGTTACTCGATATATATGGTTGACTTACTCGTATTAAAGGGATACCACCTAGGTTGAATATCAGTTTACACACGGAAGGCCATGTAATCTTACCGATTATACCTGAGGATCACATTTCAGTCGAGTTTCCCCATAAAGCGTACAAATGTATCTGGTGATTCTTTGAAGATCTATTTTCAGGGACACAACTAACTGTACATTGTCTTATTTCGTAGCGGTTCTGGGGTTCTTTTTGGGCATGCTCATAACGCAAAACTTCACGTCATGCACGAGTGTTTTATATATGCTTGCTTCAGCTGGTAAATCTTTTTGTTTTCAGAAAGTTTGTATGTTCTTATGCTGGCTTATAATGGTAATGAGCGTTGCAAACGGCTGGAACAGGCGATGAATCATTGTCGCGCGGCTGCTCCAAGCTAGTATAATGTCTATTTCGGGTACGAGGCTTTAATATTTCTGTAGTTAGGAATGTCGATTAAATAAATCCACAGCTGAGCTTACTAGTACTAGATCCATTCTCCTTCATTCCTCTCCTAAGGTAGCTTCGGCAGTAGTATACGTAGTTGCTTTACATGATTCTCGCTATGCTCGACTTGAATATGTAAAGTTTTCCACTTCATTGCTATATATATATATTTAGGTTCTTTTGCCGCTTCGATGGATGAATGGACAAGAGCGTACATTATCATCCCCAAATTCGTCTCCTGGACGTTCGATAGTAAAACAAATGAGATGGTTCTTCCCGGTACTATAAAACCTTTTATAACAAGACAGAAATTGACCGGATTTGACATTAAATTTGGCACAAATTTTTGAATTCAAAGATGCCTGCGTATATGTGAAGCTGATTTGATCGATTCGGACATAGTCCACTGTGTGCCACTGCTTATATTTATACTACGCCATCGTTCAGAATTACTTAAATAATTAATATGGTACATAATCAGAGACAGGGCCGTGAAGCAACTTGACCCGGATCCGAACAAGAAGATTCAGGTGGTTGAATATCTAATACTATAATAGAAAAACTGCCAGAAATAATAATAGTCTGCGGGACGTGGTAATAAGGTGAAGTCGTCAACGTGATGGTGGGAAATAATATGGCATTTTCGGATATTGGGCGTCTGCGATGTCGAAAAGCCCGACCAGCGTCGGCAGGTGCTGCCGCCTGTTTTCCAGCCGTCAACATCTCATCTTGTTATCTTGGCACTTGGTACCGGTCAAAGCACTGGCCAGTCGAAGCGTGCGAAAGCATTCTCAGAGCGAAAGTATGACACAAAACCATCCATCAAGGCGGTTGGGTCACGCCATCCAATGTTCCTCCCTAACTTGCAACTTGAACACATTGCCGTTTGATCAAAACGGTCATATGGGTGGTTAGCGATGGTTAGTTTACCATCTTTCAGCAAATTCGAGCTGATCCTGTCGTTCAAGACAGGTTTATCAATATTTCCCTGAGAAGTTTTCACGGATTGGAGTCACCAGCTCCCTTTCAAGCTTCCATCATCCACCGTCATTAGACGATTATATCTCACTAGCAGTGCAGATTTTATGAGACCATGGACCAAAGATCCTATATCGTTGTGAGTTTTTCGCGATTGATGCATGCACCCCTAATGACACAGTACATTTCTGGATTGGAACGAGAAGGATGATGGTCCATCAGTCTCCTTCCAATTAAGTAGTCACTTGCGCTACTTTACTGTGGGGGAACAAACACGTATGTGTCATATTCTCCCCTTGCATATCGTTCAACTTGACGGCCACCTCTGTTCAAACGGTGACAGAAGAGTTCGCGATCATTATCCCACATCCGAGTCAGCCCTGTTGATTCAAAGGAGAGACGTATGATATGAGATTCTGCTTCGGCATATTTGTCCTTCCCTTTCCGGTCACCGTCCTTTCTTGGAGGATATTATTCATAGCAGAACGGGGGGGATTTGAACGATGGTTAGAACCATCTGGACGACGGTAAGGCCATCTGAGCGACGATAAGGCCATCTGAACGGCGGTAGCGCAACCGTCCCAGGTATTCCATCAACCATACCTCCTTGCATTCAGCTGGACTCAAAGAAGTTTAAAAGAATGCCGTGTTATCTTCATTGACAGCTCCAAATCCTCAGCGACGCTTTACTATGCCCTGTAAACTCCAAAATGTATGCTCAACTTCGCCTATAGTTTCGTCTCTAACAATCATAATGGGGAATTAGCCCTTCAATCCTCAGCAGGTTTCCTCCAATCACCCCCAATTGGTGCGACTGGAAGATGGTAATTATCGATGTACGACTTGGTACGTACTTCGTCAATCGAACTTGAATATTCATTATTGTCTTATTTCTTTTTTTTTCAGTTGTCAAACTTTCCAAGATATTGAGAGAGCAAATTACCATGCAGTTGGCCAATTCGGGATCTTTGTATGTTATACATGGTCAGTTACTCCTTCTGTATGACGATTTTCTACATGACTTATCGCATATTATATAGCCGACGTGGGTTTACCTCTGCAAGTTCTCTAAATAAACACATCACATCGGGGTGCCCTTACGAGTTGGTGTCGACCTTTAATTGTGAACATAAGTCCGGCTATTTATTACTCAATGTATACTTACTCGTGTTTAAGTGTCACTACCCAAACTACCAAGGGAAGGTCATGTACTCTTACCTAAAAACCAACCTCAGGGTCATATTTCAGGGGAGATTCTAACTGACCAAAAAGGGTATATGTGCATCTGGTGAGTCTCTGAAGATCTCTTCTCAAAAACACATAACTGACTGGCATTGTCTGATACAGCGGGGCTGGATTTAGTGAGCCGAATGCAGCTCACAACGGCAAACTTCACATCATGCGGGAGTGTTACATCTACGCTTGCCTTGTCTGGTAAGCCTTTTTTTTCTCAATTTATTTCATATTTATCTTCTAACGCTGCGTTATAATAGTGGTGAGCGTTGCAAACGACAGGGAGAAGCGAAGGATCACTGTGCGGACGGTTCGAGTCGCCGCCGCCGCCGTACTCAGGCTCGCACAGATATTCCAAGCTATAATAGGTATTTCCGGTACGTAGGTGTAACTTATTTAATTCAGAATGACAATTTAAAAAAAGAGCCTTTATAATTAGGAGGAGGTGAGGCAGGGCCCCCAACGCCGAATTCATTACAGCGGAGCCTACCACTAGATCCATTCTCCCATTTCTCTCCTTTCTTAGGCAGTTTCGGTGGCAGTATACGTCGTCGTCGTTTTATATGAGTCTCGATATGCCCGACTTGAAATGTAAAGATTTTCTCTTCCAGATCGATATATGATATATATTTCTATTTTCGTTTATTTCGTCGTTTCGATGGATAAATAAATGCACACGAGCGTACATTAGTTACCCTCAAATTCATGCCCAGTGACTGGAGGATAACGCTGCCACCAAGGTGGCACTCACATTCTAACGCTCCTTATACTACAGATAATATGGAATTTATCTTCCGTCTTGCACTGATGAGGATTCGTTTTTGCGTTTCTTCCTTGCCACTCTTCTGAATCATTTTCGGGAGGTTCGCAGCGGGTACTTAATCAGGACTGAGGATTCTGTCCGAGTTGGGTAATGATGAACGGACGTTATCTGCTAAAGGTAATTTGAAGATTTATGGAACGGTTACGTAGTATAGAGAGTGCGTGTTTAGAATCTAATCCTGAGGGCTACCAGTCCGTGCTACTGGTGCTACGAATTTTGCCTCTAATTAGTCTTTAGACAGGTGTTTAAAGAAAAGCTGTCTTCGACTTCTGCCACTGGAGCTGCATTATCCTCTCTTCCGTGAATTTTGTTGGTATTAGTCACTGGCTGCCAGTATTTTAGTTATGTAGAGTGTAGAGTTTGCCAAGGGGCTAGAGTTATATATATATGGAGCGGGAAAGGTGATGGAGGGATCCTTTGAAGCATCCTGTTTATGGCACATTAATACGAGTCCTGCTAACGTTGTACAGTTGAAGTTATCTGGATGAAGGGGAGTAATGGAATGGGATGAGGGAGCGGGGAACTCGGGGAGACCTGAGAGGGAAGCCTCTAAGCGATTCTATTCGGATACAAGTTGTCACCTATCTGATCTCCTCGGGTCACATTAGCATGGTGAAGTCTTCCCTCCGTTACACCGTGTGTACTGCATTTAAAATCCAAAGCGTTTTCCAACTGCGATGTGAATCGAAGCTACTACACCAAGTGTCAAATCTGAAGACATAAAGCCTGGTGGACGCGGTGGTGCCAGTTCGTGGCAGAAGAGTCTCAGCGACGAGAAGTATTCCTTGTCTACTTGACTTAGAAATAAGTAACCCATCTGCATATCCGATAATAGTGGGTCGGTACTACGTCATCTTTACCCTCATCCTCTATAGTAAATTAATTACGACCGATGTTGGAATTTTTTGAAATATGCCACTGTATATTAAATCACTCTATAACTCACAGCTTGGGATTATTGTGTCACAATGATCCGAAGCTGATGCCAGGGACATTGCAGCCGTTTCCCCTCTCTTATGCTTATCAATGCCGTTATTCTCTTAAATACAGTTAATTTCATATATTTACTAATATAAATAATTAAACAAGTCCACAGAAATCACTTCCCAATCTGCTTCTCAGTAGTTCCTTTGTCGTCACGTTATATTCGAGGAGCCCTTAAGCTGACATTATGTTCTGCTGTTAAATGCGTCACCAGTGCATCAAGGCTCCTGAAATAGCGCTGATGGCCTTTGGACGCATCGCTGTAAAGAGGATATTGTAGCCACGATAAATAAAACCATTTATTCCAAAATAATAATAAGAACATGCCATAAAGAACATTGCCATCTAAAGGCACCATTGCCATGAGTTCCTGCATATTGGGAAGCCGTTCGCTCATCCATAAATAAACGTTCTCCGCTAGATGAGGTACGAATCAGTCGGGTGCCAACAAGCAAGTACTTGAAGCAGTAGAAATATACCTATCATTGACACATGTATAACGAATGCCAGTCTTTACAAATTTATGGTACCTTGACTATTCAGCAGTTAATGCAAGCGAAAATAAATTAATCATGAGACTTACATTTGAACTACCTCGTCGTAGAGCCGGCCCGGGTCTGGGTGGCTCAGAAGATGCACTAAATATCGTGGGGACTGGCGAAGTCCACTCCTGCGTAATTTGGGAGGAATCCTGAGGAGAAAAGATCTGCTCTTGATGGAACTGTGTGCCTAGGCTTTCATAGGATGCTGGATGAGTGGTATCTTGAAGGTCTCTGGAGTACTGCCAGTGAGAAATAAACATCAGTGTCAGTGTAAGCACACAATAGGAAAGCTTTCTTACTGTGCTACCAGATGGTGTGAAAACTTCGTCATTATAGGTCGCGGTCGCTGTAGTGGAAGATAGATTATTGACGCTTCCGGCCGCCGTCGGTGTGTCTCTGACATAAGTTTCACTGTTACCCAGGAGGGTTTGGATGTAGTAAGCTTGCTCAAGTGGACGAGGGTGCCTGATAGGATGTGCCATGTTTTGCGCAGTGGCATGTGTCTATAGATGATTTCAGGATAGGTCCTCGTGAAGATAATTTCAGGCGCGTACCATGTCAGCGGGCAAATAATGAGCAGAGTCTATCGAACAATTGTACTGCCAGTGATCGCTTTCAAGACGAGTTGGATGATCAGAAGAAGCTCTCCACGAATGAGATTCTTGCATGTTGTGTGGGATGAGAAACCATTAGTATGCGTTACGCGGGTATTTGTAGGATACCGACGAGATAAAATATTTATAGGATACTTCTGACGAAAATATAAGCTTGCGCAACCTAGCCCCATTCCGAAGACGTTAACACAGCCTAAAGCTTCTAATACTCGCAGTAGATGGATGCATAGTTGGGTATGGCCATTGCATCATTACCATTGCCAAACTCAGATGGGGAAGATTAGTGAAAAATAGTACATTGTACACAGGATCGCCCGTCAATCATCTACCCCTGGCATATTTGAATAAGTATCAGAGATATGGAAGACCTTTTGAAGGAGCCGTCTGCGATCGCAACGTGCAAACCTATTTTTGTGAAAATCTCCAAAATTTCTGGTTTGCAACCTGAAAGATTCCCGTTTACGATCGCCCGTCGTATTCGTAAAATTTCTGCTCCATAGTGCGTCCGTCAGCTTGCATGCACCCGGCCGCCTCTGATAGCTGCCTAAAGAATCTTCAATCTTCTCGGGTATGAAATAGGCAAGAAGATGCTTAGATATGGCTTCACTGATAGTCCGTGATTGTCAAAGGATCATCTTTCCTGCAAAATCCATACTTAGTCTTGTAGACAGTTGCGCTCTTGAGGGCGGCTAAATTTGGGCCGAGATTGAAAAGAAAGGACCAGTCTGGACTTTATTCAAGCTCCGCTTGTAAAATCAAGTACACAGAACAGCTATACTATCATACACACAGGTATACTTAACTCCAATACAATACTACGAAGGCGATATTCGGCGCTTCAGTGCTCAGCTGCGGTTTCCCTCGCATAGTAATTCACAGCGATCTTCGCAAAGCCGTGATGGATAGGATGATGTGCGCTGCCCTTCTTACCTTCCATCTTCCTCCTACTCCTCCATCCCAGTGGGATTGGCCAAGGTTCAGGTGGCCACCACCGTCCAGGCGAACTCTCACATGTTCATGCCTTTTCCGCAAATGGTAATCTGTAGGATTTGAAGCAATTTGCAGTACCACTCTATGAGCTGGCTCGCCCTCCTTTTCCCTCATCTATTGGAAATGCGGAACCATCGCCGTGGCGGAACATAGATATGTGAAACTCAAGTGAATCTTCACCTAGGCTGTTGTGAAGCAGTTATGTATGTGCAAATAAATACACTCATATTCATCCATTGACGGTTCAGAAGGGTCTTAATAAAATTCTTTTAGGCATTAGGGGAAACATAACGCATTTTACGGTTGGATGCGTGCATTGCAACCATCAGATACTCCCAGTCTTACCCCATAGCTTACGACATCGTTGCTTGACTAGGAGTACATTACTGCCTTATCATAGAGCCTCATTATCATTGAGGTTCTGATATTTACTCGAAAGCGGAGCTTAGGTGAGACTCGAATATTGGCTGGAAATTGACCGTGGCCGTCGACCGTCGATCGCCTACAACATTCATTTGATCCTTCTCGTGCCGTCCTCGTCCCCCTCTCTGCCTTCCTTGCTGGCCCCTCTATTGCTGTTGAAGAATGTTGACTCCTAGCCACCACCCTGCCTCTTTCGACCTGTGTAATGCAAGAGTGCACCGGCACTCGAACTGCGGTCTCGATTCTCCACTGGGCCACCGCGTAGCCCAGTATCTCTGAGGACTACATTTAATGACTCCCGGTGAACAGTGCATAGTATACGTATAGATTCACGATGTTCAGTTGAGGGATCAACCGCTTGAGAGACATCATATGTACCCCATCAGCAATTAAGGAGAATGATAAGTGTACGTCGCACCAGTGCCATGTTCAGCATAAGGTCTGATATTATAAAATAAGGTACAGTTTAAAGCGCTATCATAGCTTTACATTGATGTATAGCTTCTATTCTTAACTTACAAGTATATCATATGTAGATTGTCCTTTCCATAGGCTTATGCAACTTCGCTGCCCGTTCTCATTCCACACAACATGCAACAAGACCGTAATCCTCCTGGTGCCTTTCCTAACCACTCAACTCATCCTCAACCCAATGACCATTACAATCACGCCATAGATTTTACTCATTCTTTCCGCGCTAATTCTGTACGTCTCCTATGGTCTTCACCGTGCCAGTTCTTAAAATCATCTTCAGATGCCTAGCCTCACTGCGCCGCAAAGAAGTCCTATCGGAGACTCTGGCCAGCTTCGGCAACTTTACATTGGCCAATTCTCCCTCAACCGCGTCGGTCAGCCTCACATCAACTTCGACAATAATCCAAATGTGAGTTGTCAATGCTAATTATCAAGACTTCATATTGTGCGCTTTGACGTTGATATCAATTTCGCAAATCAAGTATCACTGGGAGTACAATGGGAGTTTTGAGGATACTATCTCTCTAGCGTTTTCTGAAAGAGAGACTCACTTCCACTGGCATCAAGAGTCGACCCTTTCTCCTCAATCCCCCGCGCATATTACGCAGGACATTGAATGGACTTCCACCGCTTCCAAAATGGTTGATCCATCCTCTAGTGAGCCAGCCGATGCCATAGCCATACCGCGTCTACAGCAGGGCCATTCTCATGTAAGTTACCATCAAATTAAATCATTTTGTTTCCATTGACTGTTGTATAGTCCGAGTCCGAGTCTATACGTATAGTGAAGGCTGTCATTTTTTATATATGCGACTGGTATATTCCTTTTTTGTTGTCGACTTAGTATCCAACTAACCCGTATTCTAGTGGCCATGAAACTGACAAGCAGAGAGATATGCACGGTCACGTTTATGGAGAGCTTCGTGTGTTTTTCTGTCCGAACTGGTAAGCATATTTATCTTGTTTTGTTTGCATAATAATCATTACGCACTCTAGTGCTCGTTTTTTCAACCAGTTGGAGTTCGAAGGTCACGAAAGAGAATTCCCTGGCGGCGAATGTGGAAACTCACAGTGTATGTCTCTTATTCCCCGCATGTCGTAAGGCTTGCTATATTGATTGCAAACTCATTAATCCTAGCCTCAGAATCTTCCGCCGTTCGAAGCGATCTCCCAGATCACTATATTTACAGTGCGAACCCAGATGAACTCCGTTGCAACTGGTGGGAATCGTCATCTTACGTCTAAAACGTATTTTCCCTTGCTTATGCATACCTTATCCAGTGGGGAATATTCATTTAAGAATCCGCGATCTGCTGACCGACATGCAAAGAGTAAGGGCAGCGAAGCTCCTAAGTGGGAATGTTTACTCTGGTATGTTTGTCCGAATAGACAGCTGCTGTTTTCGTTAATTTAAGATGGCTGAAATATCATGTTTACAGCGATGAGTCCAAAGGCAGACATCAACGCAGCACTTCTAGAGATGATACCATGATGAACCATTTAAGAAAGAAACATCGTGTCTATGTGAAGCTCGAAGCACCCTCCATTGGAACAAAACGATAAAGGAGCCAGGCTCCCGTTGGTTGGATTGGGGAAACTGGCGTGGATATCATACTGTTGCCCTCATGTTAACCTGAACCTTAAATTTTATGTGCTAGTACTTCTCTAATGTATTTCAGTAAGTATGGGTTAATATACGACTTTATAATTAAAGGTCGGCAATGACCCATCGCATCATATCTATATTTCTTTATCCGCGTAAATAAAGTGATAAAAAAGAAACCACTGTTGGAATAATTGAGGGATAATCTGGCTGAGAACGATAACGATCAGAAAGACCAAGTTCGGAATGTGAGGGAGTTCACGTGCCTAGTACCAATACTGGCACTCGTCCAATTCCGGCAATGGAACGCTCGTTCAGAGAGATGGCTGATCAGATGGAAGAAAGATCAGACTCCAGAGCTCCACTCCTAAATTTAATGCAGTCCCTCGAGTTTCCGTCGCGATTAAGTCACTCTGAGTCAGTGACAGTACTTCTAAACTGTAGAACGGATACCCACCCGTGCATCAATCGTGATCAGTTCATATTTCATCCACGGGTGAGATTCTAACTTCCGTGAACTCTTGTGGAACCGGATGGTGCCAGACTGCCAGTGGTTCTATCTTTTACTTACGTCGTTCAAGGTCTTCCAACCAAATTCTCGAGGAAAAGCCCTAGGTGATACTATTAGACACGTGGACACCGGACTCGACCGTTCAAGTTCGAACGATGATCAGGTATCATACACGTTCTGGCAAATACAGTGCCATTCCACTGGCACATTGTATGAATGAGGGACGGATCCACTGACACCGTTTCCGAGGAATATAGTATAAGTACAGTACGGGACGTCTACATTCAATCCACTCCTGCAAAAGTCTTATCTCCAATGGAAGTTCCCAACCAGAGTCATGAGCCCTTAGGCTCTGCCCAACGTTGTACACTCGATAAGGTATGTGCAATACCATATCTTTTATGATCCAATAATTCATATGATGGGAAACAAGTCATACGGTTCAAAAAATATTTTCGAGACTCATGTCCGACTCGACGACAATACGAAATATTTATGTGGTATGGCATGGTACGTACTAGCGTAGACATTCTAAATACTAGCCATGTGGTCTTATTTTGCTCATTTCAGTGGACAGCATTTCAAAAATATTCGGCATACAAACGGACATCTATTCATACTATGTCCTGCATGGTCAGTTCATTACCTTCTACTATTATATGCTCCGTTATACATTGTAATTGTGTAAAGCGAAAAAGGGTTTACCTCTGAACGTAAACTCAAAAAACATATCACGATTGATAACTGTTCTTGCGAAGTTCACAGCAGTAAGTCAATTTTGTATGCCTCATTTATCTCTAGTTCGAGTCTGACTTAGAGTTTACTAAGTGATAATGAGTAAGCTAGTGACATGGCAGGTCCATCACGACAAGGATTTCATGAAGTCTTTTCCATTATAGGTAGGCTTCCTCTAGACCCGAAGCAATGTCTCAAGCAGTATTGCCTTTGGTAAATATATGAAAATTTATGACTTGAATACATAACTAACTATGTCTATCGCAGCGGCGCAAGGCTCAACTATACTCATAACGCTAAGATGTCTGTCCTTCACGAGGTTTATATTTACCGTTGCTGCGTCTGGTAAGTCCACTAGTGAATTTCTGTGAATTTCTGTCTTCTTATGCTGGATTATATAGTCCTAAGGTATGCAAAGACCGGACCAGGGGGTGAATCGCATTAATCACTATAAACTTTAAGGTAACTAGGGTGATCCTGATTTGATGCAAAGAGTGTATGATGCGATTTACTAGTGCACGCTTCTCCGATACAAGCATTGCTTTCTACGATTCTCACTGCACCCAACTTCAATGAACATAAGACTCCTTGCTAAATATTACTCATTTTTTATTCCTCCATGGATGAAACTATAATTAGCTGACGAGTCTGAACTCTGAACTCGCTCAGTGGTCGCTCAGTGGCTGCTCAGTGGCTGCTGCCTGGGTAGATGTGGTACTATTAAAAAAAGACTTTGTCCTTCTGCGAACTCAATGAGTTTGCCACTATTCTCATAATTCAATTTCCAATAAACCGTCGTCATCTAAACGTTAAGATACAACGGGAAGAAAGTCTTCTGATATGCTTCTGCATCGTTAACACGGGGGAACGGTATATCCGCCGACGGCTTCGGTCT
>KN837107.1:356949-367062 GCA_000827215.1 Sphaerobolus stellatus SS14 | reverse complement strand
GCCTTATAAAGCTCAGCCGCGTACATCGCAGCAGGATTATCACAGACGGCTTGATGGTTCCGAAGAATATTGTCGAGGAGATTTGGGTCAGAATTTCCTACATATATGTCATCAATTGATTGAATTAGAATAATATTAACAGGACTCGGATGACATGATTATTCCAGCCCTTACCGTCCCCAATCTTCGCCCAAGTTTCAAAGTCCTTGCCGCTTCTCTCGACAATGTTTGTCCAATGATAACATGGTCCCAATCCAAGAATTTCCAATGCATCGCGAAGACTTGATGTCTATGAGATATGGTCAATATAACAGGAGAGAAAAAAATCCGTAGCAAGCGGGTTACCCCTGTTCTGCATAAACCTAGACAGATGACTTTAACTAGTGCAGGATTTGGCCGGGAGGTACTGACGAAGTCGCCCATGCTCTTTGCAAAAATAGAAGGTAGTTATGGGACTCACTACGCATTTCCCTCCACCGTCACTTATAAAGAACAGTATATATTCAAGTTGCTTCATTGAGTATCTGAATATTCAACGGCGCCTTTACAGAGTGACACTCAAACCATTGATACAGTAGACACAATGGGGCCAAATGTATATATGAGACGTGTGGCCTTCTTCAAGAATACAAATTCAACAGTCTATTGCTATTGTCTGCATGGCAAACATACAAATCCGAAGAATAGGGGATGTCAGAGTGGCCGTTTAACGGTCGTTTCTGACGCTGTTTAAACCTCCGTTTCTGACAAACCGAAACTTCCATAAACCGTTGTAGCCCGTCCAGATCGACACAGGATTGTAGAGAGAGGCTTGGAACGGGTGTAGAAACGACTTGCGTAAAACGCTCGAAACGATCGAAGCGGCTCCGAGAGGCGTTTCAGCCGTTTCAAGCCGTTTCGCGCGAGTTGAACCGACTTCTTAAACGGAGTCAGAAACGGCCGTGAAACGCCCTACTCTGACATCCCCTAATACCGATCGGCTTTATCTAAATATCACGATTGATATACCTTACGCCTAAGTAGAAGATGGAAAACCATGAGTTGAATTGATCCTGCCCGCTAGCCTGGGATTACTGTCTTTTACTCAGCCGCGCTACGCCAATAACGTAGGATTTGATTTTGGCAGACTTTTCCGATATCGTTATTCAGCAGTACTCAGTCAGCTTCGCTGAATCATACAAATGGGTTCAAACAAAGTGTTGGGGGCGGAACTTTTACTGATCTTTATCCGGTGCCTGCAGCGGCCGCCGATCGCGACCTGACTCTACACGTGATGATGATGTCTGACTGCGCCTCCTCCGGACGGCGGCCCTGTAATCTATCCCACTTCCATGCAGCATGAGATTTTTAGTCTGTAGAGTCGTATAACCTGGCTCTTTCCTGGCTGGAAGACGCGGATGATGTGGAGCCCAAGAATTATATCTGATTAAATACGGTAAAACGATTGTCCTGGATGGATAAATTAACCATTCTAAGAGTCGAATAAGTAAGGAGCAAGAATGAACCGTGGTTCTATTCGTAACCTAAATAAATACACCAATATTAATACACGAGGACTCCAAATGGGCGACGAGAAAAATAAGAGGATATATGCTTATTCACAATTGCTTGGTATGATGGTTGTATGTAGGTTATAAGTATGTACACGGATCATGATGAATATCCTCAAGCCTCGCCAACAAAGACACCGGCCGCGCCCATTCCCAACCCAATGCACATAGACGTAACCAGAATCTAGCATAATAAAATTAAACCCGAGTAATGAAATAGGGACATCAAAGAACGACTCACCTTGCCACCCCTCCTATTAAGCTCTGACAAACCAGTGGCAACTTGTCTCGCTCCTGTGGCGCGTGAAGTCGAAATTACAAATAAGCATTGCGTTCCAACGCCAGAAATTTAGAAATACTCATCTAAAGGATGTCCGAGAGCGATAGCACCGCCGTTAACGTTGACCTTTTCGAGGTCTAGGCCGAGTTTACGTACGCAGTAAACATACATGGATGCGAAGGCTTCGTTAATCTGAAGGATTTCATCAATTAATTAATTAATTGACAGAAAGTCTTAGAAAGGAAAGGAAAATACTTGCCTCGAATAGATCAACATCGTCAACGGTCAATCCCGTTAATTCGAGGACACGGGGAATTACGATACTAGGGCCGATGCCCATAATACGTGGAGCGAGCCCTGCGAAAGGACAATTAGCCCGATCTCCTTACGAACTCAAATCCAATTTTGAATACAAACATACTTACCTGCGACGGCAGTAGTGACGTATTTTCCGGCAATAGGCAAACCGAGTTCTTCCGCTTTGCGTCTTGTCATTAAAAGAACAACGGCAGCGCCGTCTGTGATTTGGCTAGCGTTTCCGCCGGTTGTCTTGCCTCCACCCCATTGGGAGAACGCTGGGCGAATTCTCCCAAGGGCCTCAGCCGTGGTTCCATAGCGGATACCGTCGTCTTTCGTTACTGTAATTCGGGTACGAACGCCTGTCTTCGGGTCTTTAGAAAATGCCTCCAGAGGGACAATTTCCTTATCAAATAATCCAGTCTTCTGAGCGTTTTCTGCACGTTGATATGAACTGCGGTTAGTAAGAAAATATCAGTCAGCAAACAACGTGCATGCCATTTGAGAAGACATTAAAGATATTTTGGGAGAGTGCACATACAGCGCTGCGAACTTGTCCATATCTTCACGGGGGATATTGAAATCTTCGGCAACATTCTCGCTCGTCCATCCCATCGGCTGCCAGAGATATATATAGCAGGGATAATTAAGCGATACAAATAGACGCACCTGCACACAATCTTTGGCCACATTGTGGTTCATAATCTCTTCGCTAAGTTCCGGAGAGCCCTTATCGGGGTTGCCTGTCATACTCTCGACACCAACAGCGAGACCTATTTGAATCTGGCCGGCACGAATTTGATTCGCAACGACAGTGACAGCCATGAGACCGCTGGAGCAGAATCGGTTCACGACCTGAACCGGCGTCGTCTCAGGAATTCCAGCGGCCAAAGCAGCTGCACGTGCTTCATAGGCTGCCCCGGGGGGTAGAACAGTACCAACGGTGATATCTTCAATCAGGGCGGGGTCTATTCCAGATTTAGTTATCGCAGCCTGTCGGATTAACCCGATCCGTCAGTGATAAAGCATTCCCATTCATTAAATTTTGAATATGGACCTTGAACATAGATGTAAGAAGTTCATCGCTCCTGTAATTCCATATGAAAACTAGTTAGAAATATCAAATCTGACGCTACAATGTGCCTACCTTGTATCTTTAAATCCACCTTTCCGTGCCTTGGTTAGAGGCGATCGAACAGCAAGTGTAATAACCACATCATCAGGTTTTTTCTGGAGCAACGCAGTACGGCCTGTAGGAGCAGAGATGAGCTGAGAAGTGAGCTGTTTAATGCGTTCCATGGTGGTTCAAAGTAAGGATACACTGTTCACTTGACCTAATATTGATGATGAGACGGGGATGAAGACCCGGCATTCACGTGACAGTAATGCGTCACGCGCCTTGCCGTTGATGCCGATGTGACTAATCAGTCCACACGTTGTCTGCCGAACAGCAGCCGAAAGTTCTGCCGAATTCTTACTCATCATCCACGGGGATAGTCTAATTTTAGCTATCTATAACGTAGTACGCAGGGCGAGGAGCATGTAAAAGGGCTCCAGGTGAGAAACTAAAAGGTGACCTCACCACCGCTGCCACTTCCCCTATGGTAAGCCTGGAGAAGAACCCTTCCGTTCAGGATGACAAAGTCGTCGACGACGGCTCTCAGGAGTCCGATTCCGTCGTCGGCGAGGAGAAAAGCAAGGTCGACGATGTTGAGAAACCACAAATGTTGAGATACGATCCGGTGCCATGGTGTGTGCTCAAGGTTTTACTTTATTTTATTTTTCCTTACAAACAACTTCGATGTTTGCAGGTACAAACGCGTTCCATTTACCACCATGGAAGCGGACCCGCCGCCAGCATCCTTGGATGATGCGCCACTGACCCCAGAAGCAACGGCCTCGATTTTCTCGATTATAACCTTCAGTTGGATTACCTCTATGTTGAGTCTCGGTTATGCACGTCCCTTAGAGCCAACCGATCTGTGGAAATTGGAAGACAAACGTTCGGCCGCATTTATCTCTGAGAAAATTTTGGCCTCGTTTGAAAAACGATTGAAGGCCGCCGAGGAGTATAATGCTAAACTCGATAGTGGGGAAATTGGTCCTGGCTGGCGTAAACTCTGGTGGACCATTCGTGGCAATAGAGAAGCTAAAGAGAAGCAATGGCGAGAGAAAGACGGCCGTAAGAAAGCTAGCTTGGTACTTGCTATGAATTCTAGTATTGCTTGGTGGTTTTGGTCTGGAGGCGTATGTTCTTTCACTTCTATTACATTATGTATCTCTAATAGTGTGGCGTCAATAGATCTTCAAGGTTGTTGGCGATACTTCACAAATCACAAGTCCTTTGGTGATAAAGGTGTGATTGTATGTCATTCATCTACTATTTGAGATTAAATGACTCGTTCAGGCGATCATCAACTTTGCGACGAAATCATTCAATGTCCATAAGGGCGTAAGCCCCGGACCCGCACCACCTCTAGGCCAGGGCATCGGTCTCGCAATCGGTCTTTTATGTATGCAAATGGTATCCTCAATATGCCAGCATCAATTTTTCTACAGGTCATTATCAAGCGGTATGTCATCTCATTTTAAAAATAAGAAATTACGAAAACAATACTAAATTTACATTTCTCTTTTTCTTCCCTAGGTGTTCTTCTTCGAGGCGGTTTGATTCACGCGGTCTACCAGCGCTCCCTCCACCTCACAAGTCGGGCTCGTTCCACGCTGACAAACGGCAAATTAGTCAACCATATCTCCACGGATATCTCACGCATTGACTTTGCCTGCGGTTACTTCCACATGGGCTGGGCTGCTCCAATCCAAATGACCATTTGTTTGATTTTGCTTTTGATAAATATAGGTCCTTCTGCGTTGGCCGGATTCGGTTTATTCATGATTGGAAGCCCGCTCCAGACGAGGGTTATGAGGCAGCAATTTAGAATTAGGAAGAAGAGCATGGTCTTCACGGATAAGAGAGCCAAATTGTTGCAGGAATTGCTTGGGAATATGAGAATTCTCAAGTTCTTCGCTTGGGAGGTGCGTATTGTGCTTTTAATTTCAATTATCACGACTGACATAATTATTTAGAACCCCTTCTTAGAGCGCATCGGTGAACTGCGTAACAAGGAAATTAAGTATGTCGAAATGGCCTTATTTCGCCAATTTATCTTACATGAATTTACAGAGGAATTCGTTCTCTTCTTATTATCCGTGCAGCAAACAACGCAGCGGCATCCAGTTTGCCGACCCTTGCAGCTGTCTTATCCTTCGTCGTCTATTCGCTTACCGGACATCCCATCGAAGCTGCCGTCATTTTCAGTTCCCTGACTCTCTTCCAGTTATTGAGGCTCCCCCTGATGTTCCTGCGTACGTCAAATAATTTTACATCAACCCGTTACTGAATATTTCTTTTTCAAAACAGCCCTCGCCGCCAGTTCCTCCGCCGACGCATGGAACGCTATCGGTCGTCTCGAAGACGTCTTCACCGCCGAATTGCTCACCGAAACCCGAGTCATCAACCACTCTCTTCCCTCCGCAGTCGAAGTCGACCATGCAGACTTCACCTGGGATGGCGTACCCCCGGAAGAAGTCAGCGAGAAGAAAGGCAAAAAGCGTGGTGGCGATAAGCGCGGTGGCAAGAATCCGGGTCCTGTCGAGGCTCCTAAGCTCATTGACCCTGAGAATGCGTTCAAGTTGAAGGATGTCAATTTAACTATTCCTAGGGGCACGCTTTGTGCGATTGTCGGGCCTGTTGGATCGGGTAAATCGTCTTTGTTGCAGGGATTGATTGGGGAAATGAGAAGGGAGAAGGGGAATGTGACATTTGGTGGGTCAGTTGGGTATTGTCAGCAGTCGGCTTGGATTCAGGTGTGTGGGATTTTTACGTTATGGTTTTGACATTGACTTTTGATGGTGCGGTTATTAGAATGCAACTATTCGTGAGAACATTTGCTTCGGAAGACCATTTGAGGAGACTCGGGTAGGATTATATCTTTCAAGTATTTCTTTGTTATTATTTTTCTGACACGCCTCTAGTACTGGAATGCCGTTCGCGATTCCTGTTTAGGTCAAGATTTGGATATGCTGCCTCACGGTGACCAAACTGAGGTCGGAGAAAAGGTAAGAAGGAAAAATCTATAACATATTATCGCCTTTTAAAATCATTCTCTCCTTTGGCAGGGTATTTCTCTATCCGGTGGTCAAAAGCAGCGTCTCAATATCTGCCGTGCCCTCTACTGCGACACCGACATCACAATCTTCGACGACCCTCTATCCGCTCTCGACGCCCACGTCGGAAAGTCCGTCTTCCAAAACGTTTTCAAACAAGCCATGGAAGGCAAGACTCGCATTCTCGTCACCCACGGGCTTCATTTCCTCCCTGAGGTCGATTACATTATCACCATGTTCGATGGCCGTATCGTCGAGCGAGGAACGTACCAAGACTTGATCGAGCACAATGGACCGTTTGCGAAGTTCGTTGCTGAGTTTGGTGGAAAGGAGGAGAAAGAGGAGAAGAAGGGCGAGGAGGCGGGTATTGGGCCCGGCGGTGAGCAGGAGGGGAAGAGGAAGATTGGCAAGGCTGGAGGAAAGTTGATGCAGGCGGAGGAGAGGAGCAAGGGAGCTGTCAGCAACGAGATTTATGCGTCGTATTTCAAGGCTGGACGAGGAGGAATCATGCTTCCGCTTTGTGCACTCAGTATTATATTCATGCAGGGCGCACAGGTTATGACTTCGTATTGGCTGGTATATTGGCAAGAACTGTAAGTCTTTTTTTTTAACAGATCGGCTCCGTTAGCTCATGATATTTCAGGAAATGGAAGGAACCATCAGGCTTCTACGTGAGTAATACGATGGGATCTCTTTTTTATTCGAGCTAGCATACTGATTGTTTTTTTGGACTCCAGATGGGCATATATGCTGGTTTGGGTTTTGCACAAACTATTGGAATGTTCGGAATGGGTGCTTCCTTCGCGTTTTTGACATACTTTGCTTCTAGGAATCTTCATCGGGTATGTGTTTCATTATATTCTAAACAACATTCGACTAACCACTTTGTAGGATGCCATCAGGCGAGTGATGCATGCCCCAATGAGTTTCTTTGATACCACGGTACGTCTTCAATAGATTACTATCGAATTTCGTAAAGCTGACTTTTTCATAGCCTCTCGGTCGTGTCATGAATCGTTTCTCCAAAGGTAAGTCTCATTTCATCTTCCAATATCAATACCTGTGATGAATAAAATCTTCTAGATTTCGATACCGTCGACAATCTTTTGGGCGATTCACTGCGAATGCTCACGGTAACAACCTCTTCCATCACGGGAGCAATCATCTTGATCGCCATTATCCTGCCATACTTCTTGGTGGCTGTTGGGGCTATCAGTGTTTGTTACGTCTATGCTGCTATTTTCTATCGGTCTAGTGCTCGAGAATTGAAGGTATGTTACCAAATATTTATTTTTACTGTACGCGATTGATACTGACTTGCTTTTCTAGCGTCTTGGTAGGCATAATTTCATGCCAAATCTTAGAGTCTTTTTCTAAATCTCTTATTAATTTACAGATGCTATCCTTCGTTCGGACATGTACAGTCACTTCTCTGAATCGCTGAGTGGATTGGCGACAATTCGTATGTCCAATGCTCTTATTTTATCTTTCCCGCCTAATATTCCTTTCACTGTAGGTGCCTACGGTGAAACCGGCCGGTTCCTTTCTGAAAATGAAAGGCGGACAGATATTGAAAACAGGTATTTATTTATTGAAGAAAATAATGGAATGCTCCCTCACAGCTAATGTTCATAGGGCATACTGGCTCACGGTAACAAATCAACGTTGGCTGGGTCAGTTTGAAGTGATACAAGTGGTTCTTCAATTCTTCTCATCAGCTTTTTCAGGAATTCGCCTTGATTTCTTAGGAACTCTTCTGACCTTCGTGGTCGCCATCCTTACAGTTGCCACCCGGTTCTCTATCTCACCGTCCCAAACTGGTGTGACGCTCTCATACATTTTGAGTGTCCAGCAAGCATTTGGATTCGCCGTCCGTCAAAGTGCCGAGGTCGAGAATAACATGAATGTATGAATCCTTTTTGTTCGGAGTATTTTCTCTCCACTGATGAATATTTCTTTATATCAGGGTGTCGAACGCGTTGTCTATTATGCCAATGATATCCCGCAAGATCCTGAATACGAGCGTCCTGAGAATGCGCCCCCGAAGGAATGGCCAAGTGAAGGTTCTATTGAATTCAAGAACACCGTGATGGCCTACCGTCCCGGACTTCCTCCCGTTTTGAAGGGACTGAGCATGACTGTTAAAGGCGGAGAGAAAATCGGTATAGTTGGACGGTAAGTATCAAGTTACCCATCATTGTTCTTTTTCACTGATTATAATACTTGATTTCTTAGGACTGGTGCTGGAAAGTCTTCTATTATGACTGCACTTTTCCGGCTTGTTGAACTCCAATCTGGAACGATCCATATCGATGGCGTTGATATATCTACACTTGGTTTGGCCGATTTACGTCGTCGGTTATCTAGTAAGATCGAGGTCCTTCGTTGCTAGTGATACCTTCACATTGACATTAATTTTTAGTGATACCCCAAGATCCTGTACTTTTTAATGGAACGTTACGTACGAATTTAGACCCATTCGGACTTCATGGTATGTGATTGTTTGACATTCAATTTCTTTATTACTTATTTTTGATCTTAGATGATACACGATTATGGGATGCGCTCCGTAGAGCTTATCTCGTTGAACAACATAAAGACGGTGACGATATGCAGAATAAATTTACCTTGGATACAGTGATTGAGGATGAGGGAGGAAATTTGTCTGTTGGCCAAGTAAACCACGCAGTCAATTAACAGTGATTTCTTTACTTAACATGATATTTCAGCGGAGTCTTGTTTCCCTGGCACGGGCTTTGGTCAAAGATTCTAAAATCTTAATCCTGGACGAAGCCACGGCCTCAGTAGACTTTGAGACCGATGCAAAGATCCAGACAACTATTTCAGAAGAGGTAAGCGATATACCAGGATACTTTATTGAATTTGTATTAATCTATTCCTAAGTTTGCTGATCGAACGATTTTATGTATTGCACGTGAGTGTTCGCATATCTCTCTAACCGTTCTCTTCTCACATTCTTTTTAGATCGTCTCAAGACGATTATTGGATATGACAAGTACGCTTTGATTTCGACATTCCGCTATCTCTCATCTGATCAATTTTGCAGGATTTGTGTGCTCGATGCGGGTCAAATCGCAGAATTCGACACGCCTCTTAGCCTTTTCAACGCAGGGGGAATATTCCGGGGCATGTGCGACAGGTCTTCAATTTCCCTCGATGATATTAGACTCGCAATCAAGGCACGCGAAGAGTTTGAAGATTGAAGCGTCCTGCTGCGTGACGATGGATTATGTTTTACGCTTTTCGACGTTGATGTTATAGATTGGATAGTACTGTAATCACATGTGTTTTCGTATCATACATTGCTGTGCTAGATTCGCCATCGCAGTGGCCGCAGCGAAAGAAGACTTTGGAAACCCCTGTCTGAGTCCGTTAGCGCCGAAAGGTTTCACACCGTTGTCATCGCTCTGCTACGGCCACGTCCTCTTCGTATATCTTCCACGCATTTCCTTAGCATATTAGCTCTTTTAAACCACCTTTCGTTCGACCTTTCTTCATATCCTACCTTTGACTGAAAATGGGCGTTATCAAACTCTTCAGCCGCCTCTTGACGTACGTGTTCCAGAACAGCGAATTTTGCTCGTGTGCTCATTGTAGACTTTACGTGCTTCAGTGCCTGGGTTGCATTCCTTTACCCTTGCTTTGCATCCTATAAGGCTTTATCTCACCGACCTGTCTCCGAGCCAGACTTGGAGAGATGGGTGAAATACTGGTGCGTAACATGTATGTGGTCGCGTTCCCTGCGTGCTCACTGTTGTCCAGGGCGGTTGTCGGCGCGCTTGTTGGTGTTGAATATGC
>KN837107.1:299386-311284 GCA_000827215.1 Sphaerobolus stellatus SS14 | reverse complement strand
CGAAGGAGCTGCAATCCGAACAATCCCAGTTATTTTCAGTTTGATAATGCACGGCGAGCCCTGCAGGAGACAGCGTATCGTCTTTAAAAGGCTGAGGGAGATGTTCATAGTGAGCGAGTCGCTTGCAGGTTTTGCAACGGAAAAGAATGCTCGAGTCAGCGTCCTCTTTCCGATCTCCCTGCATTTCGTCTTCTTTGAATTTCCCTTCGTCCTTCTGAGGAGCGGTGTCCTCCACGACAGCAGCTGAAGTTGGAGTAGGGGACTTCTTATCCCCGTCAGTAGCGGATTCAGGCGGGGGGGCATTAACTTCCCCAGAATTGGCTGTGGAAGTTTCCGTCGGCGCAGCAGCTTCGCCTTTCAAATCTGGCAATAACTCCGGTTTGACAGCAATTTCATGACAGTGCATGCAAATACCGCCAACCATACATCCGCTGCAAAAGAACTCAGTAGTTTCGTAAGCGTCTACAAAATATCTCTTGGGGAGATCTGGGTTGGTTTCCGCCTCCTTTGCACGGGCAGCCTTCAAAATCTCATCACGTTGCGCACGAGTAAGGCATTTCCAATGCAAGACCACGCAGCATTTAAGACTAAAAATTCAAATAAATGTGGGACATTAGGCGAAATTGGAGAATGTTACGTACCAACGAACCCAACCTCCGAGATTGGTAAGAGACTCTTCTTCGTTATCGCTTACTTCGAATTCTTCTTTCTTGCGAGACCTTCCCTTATTATTATTATTATTCTTCTTTGAGCGATTGTAAAATTTGCGAAGTAGTTCATGAGCAGGCTCTTGGGAACATTTCTCGCAAGTCCCGCGATGGGCTCGAAGAACTGCGTCCTCATCGTCTGATTCATCATCGGATAAATCGGCAATGGGTCGAATCTTTCCGTAGGCAGGACGCGCCATGCGACGACGAACGGCTTTCTTCTTCCTTGAGCCCGAACCTTGATCGCTTTGTGCAATGGAATCTTCGAAATCGTCATCTTCGTCATCGACATCCATATACGTGTCCTCTTCCATGTCACGAGTGTTACGACGGGAATTAGCACGTCGCTTAACAGGGGTCTCGGAAGGATCACGGTAGATTGTCCTTTCCTTTGCAGTATTACGGTGACTGCGACGCGTCGGTTCGGGAGTTGCTTGCTTGTGTTTAGGTCGACGATCATCGAAGTCCTCATCCTCGGCGTTATCGTCTGAACCGTCTTCTCCGGACTGTTCTTCTTCCTCACTAGAGGATTCGATAATGATAGGCTTGCTGTTCTTGACTGCATGTGAACCCGTCGCGCGTTTATTGCGTGTCTCGATGATCGGTTTCTTGCCGTTAGCTCTGCCAGTCTCGAAGCCTATACGGTGTTTGGGATGGATCATGGACGACTTGGGATCGACGATCTCCAATATACTGTCATTCTTCCGTCGTTCTTGATAAGATCAAAAAAAATCAGGCACTGCTCGACACGCGTTAGCGAAGACAACATACGGTAATCGTCGACTAGGTCCACATGCTGTCTGTTGAAGACTTTCGCGAGCACCTACGCGTCAAACACGTCAATATATAGGCATAATGGGAGGCGAATATACATACGCGTGTAATGACTTCGTTCTTCCCTCGAACCCAGTAGTAGAGGTCTGTCCCCAGACGAATCTCGTTGACGATCTCTTCTGGCGACTCGTCCTCGTCCTCGTCCTCGTCCTCGTCCTCGTCGCCCTCAGGGGTCTTCAAAGGGGCAATACGTTTGTATACTGACTTGGTCATTGGGTCTAAAGGTGGTGGTGGCGATATCCAGAATTCGACGCGTTTACGAGGTGCGATATTAGGAGACGCGTCAGAGGTGTGAGCGGGTGGCGTGCTTGGAGGCAACGGAGGTAGTTCTTGCGGTTCTGGTTGATCAGACGCGTCGTTATAGGTATAAGTAGGTGCGGACTCCATCTCGGACTCTATCTCCAGTGACTAGGCAAAAGCCAATGGCTAGTTAAGACGGAGTTTGAAGGAACGCTTTCATTCGCTTACTTAAGGCGCTAAACAACACGTCTGTGCACCTTTCGCCAGGTTTTGTCTCGTTTTTATCTCTTCATATTACGATCTTATTCAGCAAAAATAACACGTTTTCATGGTCACAATGAATTCAATAAATTTTTAGCCTGCGGGCATTTCGACTGGCTTCGTGCCGCATGCCACCAAATAAAAAAATTAACAAATGCTACAAAGTCTCCTGAGCAACAAAGCCACCTTCAACCAGCCAAGAAGAAACTTGTTCGGCTATCAAATCCCCATGCACTGAATGCAGAAACAGCTCGGTCAGTCCATCCGACCCCACACTTTTACCAAAGCACAAATAACTCACAAATACAGAAAGCATGAGGAACTCCGTGCTTACAATGAACCACCCTGACAGTGGCATCTTGACCAAGCAAACTGATAATGATCTCCCTTTCTTGTCCCACCCAGTTGTCTTTTTCCGCGTAATACAACCACAGCTTTGATGACTGTTTTGTTAATAGTAAATCGTCGGGGGCTTTGATTGTACGCATTTCGTCGTATGCCATATTTAGGCAGGCACGAATGGCACTTGTAGAACGAAGAAGAGAACTCAAAACCCTTCGCTGATGGTCAGGCCAAGGGGAGTACAGTAAGGAAACAATAGGCGTCACGAAAGGCCTGATAAGGACGGAGAGGTTTGACACTGTCGCTGCGAGTGGAGGATTGAATAGCCACTAAAATCGATTAAATGATTGGGGATAGTGTCAGTCGATTGATGATTAACTCACCGAAAGAAGGCGGCCATTCGGAGTGTCCGCAATGTTGGATATTGTTGGGAATAACAAAAAGGCTGCATTGACGTGATCCGTCCTTTCCTTTAGAACCTGGTTCAGAATAATTCAGCCTCTGTATTAAAGAAGTTTCTAAATCATAATACCTGTGACGATATCCAGCTTCCTACGCTATGTCCGATTAAGACAATCTTCACATCTGGCCATGTCGCCATTATTTCATCCACCACTTCAACGCAGGCTTCGACCTGATGTTGGAGCTTCGTTGTTTCAGGTTCCATAAGGTGCGGCGAATGACCTAAATGGGCATGTGCCAGGATAGCTAATCCTTGGTCTTTGAATTTGCGATGCAGAACCGACAAGAAGGGGTTATAAAAATCTATAAGGCCTGGGTTACCTAAAAAATATTACAAATGCATTAGAAATAATTTTACTGACGTGAAAATTAGTATACACCAGGTATAAAGAATGCAATGGTCCGCAAGGGCGACTCTGTAGAACAAGGCCACCATCTGGCATGCGCCGACGCCGGTTTGTCGAATATTTCGTGATGGAAGACTCCGGAGCATGACCCTGTAGATTTAGATTCAGGATCTCGGCTTGCTAAATGAAAGAAAGGAGGGTTTTCGACTAAGGACTGCATAAGTTCTATGTAATTGATGGTGGTCGGGGGTGAGTTGTTAGGCTCGGCACATCGGCTCCTAAGTCACAGGTGTCACGGGCGCTCTGTAGTAGCTCGAATGTGCCCCTCTTTCTGTGGTCATCTACTCCATCGCCATCGCTGTCATTTCTACCATATCTTCGCTGTAAGTGGCGTGCTATACGGGATAATAGCTATTAGGTCCGTAACGGTATAATCAAGATTTGATTGGCTTCGAATTCCTTCTCCACCCACCTCCACAAATAGACAATTCATAGCGCTCAGTCGAAAGCCACAGACTCCATCATGCTTCCTTCACTACAATCCCAACCTTTTGACATCCTCAACATTATTGCCACATACTTAGACAGCCCAAAAGACCTTTTGTCTTTGGCACTTAACGGCCGCCAGTTCTATCGTGTCGTCTGTCCTACCCATCTGGAATTCCGATATATTCGATGTGATCCTCATCGAATATCCTTATGGGAAACGATTTCAGAACACGCAGAGATCGCTAAGCGATTTCGACGGATCGAGCTTTACGAGGAAGCCGAATCTAATGGAGATGATTATCCTCTGTTACCTTGGTCATGGAAGCCCTTTATAGCACAAGAGTTTAAATACAGCAGTGAGACGATGAACCCAGATACCTCAATTGGCGGTCTCGTTAACAGCATAGGAAAATTAACCAACCTTCTCCGTTTCTCATGGATCTTCCAAAGGGGTGTAACAGCTGCACAGCTTAATGCCTTTCCTGCAATATTCAATGCACTTGCGGTGTCATGTCCTTCTCTTCGAGAAATTAGCGTTCATATAAGTGGAGGTACTGGGAATAATCATGCTTTAGAACGGGATTTAAAACATCTAGTACGTGGTTAGAGTTTTCAGTTCGCGCTGTATCTCATGCTCTCACTAGGAACACGAGTTTCCTTCTGTCAAGAGCATATCGCTTAAATTCAAAGCATTCCATATTTCTCTTCGACCTCTTATCGTTTACCTCATAGTTCTCACTGCCAATCGGTGCCCCGTTTTAACTGATATGTATATCGGCTTTCGTTCGCCCATGCCCTTCGATTACGCGGTCTTATTTGCTGGCACAAATTGGCCATTCCTCCGAAGATTAACTCTCAATATAGAATCACCTGAAGTACCAAATCCATTGCCAGAAGAGGTACTAGCAGCGTACATGAGGGATTTCTTCTCTCGTCATCAGCATATCGAATGTCTGGATTTTGGTATCCGGCCTTCCATACCTCCTGGTGTATTGTCCGTTCCGGGTTGTCCAAGTTTACGTTCCTTAAGGTTCTATGAGACTAGTCAGCCTGACCCATTACGTATTGTTCCACGGGACTTGGTCCACCAATTGACGTATATTTCTGTCCCTGAAATAACCAAGTTTTTGATTACGTATGGCAAAAACAGCATGCCTTCCCTTCAAGGAACTGGAGGCCGTATATATGATGGCCAAATACAGCTGATGACAGATGTACTGCCACTGGCAAGTATCGAACATTTGGATTTTTGGCTTCCGATGCCGGACTATGGAGATCTAGTACGTCTGCCAATTTTTCGTGTTCAAAAAGTCCTACTTATCCAAATATTTTAGACTGGGAATATCCGTATACAAGAACTACAAGTATTCTACAAGTTGAAATACCTTGCCGGTTTCGTTATGGTTCCATATGCAGATGACATTGAGGACTTTCCGGTAGAGTTGCTATCGAAGCTGGCATCTATACCTTCTCTTAAATTCGTGGAGGTCTGTCAGTATGATACTCGAACGCGGAGCTTAATTGAAGCCAGCACGTGGATCGAGCTGGATCGAGAATATGGAGAATTCGTAGGATTCCATCCGGTGGAGGACCTGAGTAGAAGTATACCTTCGAGAATTAGAGGGGGGTTCTTTGAGGACTTAGACCCGTAGGCTTTGGGTAAGTAATATAAATCAGAATTGTAACATATCAATTTGTATACTGGCATACCGTTTCGCGCCTTGACTTGGCCGTGTAGTAGGAATCGTGGATTTGTTTGAAATGAAACCCATGTATGTACATATCGACTGTCAAGCTCAATATTACTACGTTGAGAGATATTGGGAGCCGAAAATATTTTACACCGTCTCGATGCTGAAACTGAAGATTAGGCGATGCATGACATAATATTGATAGCCGAAAGTACTTTCAAACCGAATCGCTTCCACTCCGATGCTCCTTACGGATATACCTGTGGAAATTTTGCACGAGATCTTCTTATATCTAGACTTTAAGGATGTGATAAGATGTCGTCTTGTTAGTCTGTCAATTACTGATCATTATTATATCTCACTGACACTTACTGCGCACGATCATCACAGGTGTTGCCGGCTTTTCAACGAATTAGTGCACGAAAGCACACAACTGCAATACGAAGTTGAATTACAAGCGGCAGGACTCGTGGATGGCGGATCGATGTCGCATCTATCCATACCAGATCGACTGAAGGAGCTGTTGATCGTCCAACACAACTGGGCGCACTTGAAGTTCCGTACCACCTACACGCTTCCGATTGACTGGCTGCTTACATGGGAGCTCGTTGGTGGAGTATACTCCCTCGTTTCTGGTGATAATTGGACGGGATTATCATTCATACAGCTTCCCTCAGTGGTTAGAGGACAATTAGAGCCCCGGTTGTGGGAACACAGAAATATCGTGCCAGATCGTATCTGTGACTTTACAACAGCACCTCAGCAAGATTTAGTAGCTATAATAACCGATATAATTGGTCCGAATAAGTACTCTATTTTTTCATGGATTGTGTCAAATACGAATAGCTGACAATGCTACCATGGCAGCGGTCCACCCCTCCATCCCGCGACATTCCACATTCATTTGAAAAGTATGAAAACAGGAAAAAACCATCCTCTGGCGAATGAACCTATCATTGTCTATTCTGTCGATCTCTTGAGCGATGATTGTACCTTTATACTTCAGATCATGGGAGATTTCTTGGGCATTTTGTTTTGGCCTAGGACGTCTGTTGAGATCGGATATCAAAATCACTTGTGCATTTGGAATTGGAAAACTGGCGCTTTTTTATCTGTGAGTTTGTTTGTGTGCATCTGCTATCGATTCACTGACTGCTGTGCTTTCCCTAGTTTCTGAAGACTCCGGAACAAGACGTCTGCATTCCTGGTTTTGTATTTCTATCTGAGCGGCACTTTCTCGTTTCATTGTTTCGCCACGAAGGAACTGAAAACATACCTCCATCGTTCTCGATCTATGATTTTGGGGTTCCCACGAACGAGGAGATGAATCCCACTTTATATCGCACATTTGAACTACCCAATCCACAACCGGAGGCGGGAATATTTGAAATTCTACCCCGGTCTAATCCCTCGCCGGAGATGAACACGGATCCCCCAGAAATGCTACAAGGATCGCCATTCCACACTATTCCTTCCCGATTGTTGACCATCAGCATGGGCTTCAGTCTAGACCTTAGTTACCATAGCTTCATGCTGTTTGTGTTATATTCGGCCTTACTTGACGACGTTTATCCGGGTTATGATAAAGTGATCCCATTGGATGCCTGGGGTCCAGAGAAATCGAGGGTTATTTCCATGAAAAGTGAAAGGAGTTGGATTTGCTACATTCATGGAACAAGATTCGTCCGGGCGATGCCAGTGGAGCCACAGCCTGAGACAGCTGATATTTCTTCCACTCTCATCTATGTTTATGATTTCAACCCGTCGACTGTAGGTCGAGGTAAGCTGCTTCCTTTATGACATAGATTTGCAAACTTAACTGACTCCGGTCTATTATCTTCAGACTATCTCCCAGAGGATTCCATGTCAGTATCCGACTCTGAAAATGAATCACAGCTGGCAGTAAGGTGGGAATCAGAACCCACCGTTTGCGACACGACAGTTATTAGAACTGGGAGACAGCTTTTCCAAACAACATTCAGTACCAGACTACCTTACCGTATCGTATCCCGCCGCTACCACGCCAATAAACACTTCCTCTCCGCGGCCTTCATTATAGACGAAAATTGTCTAGTAGGTTTGCTCGAGTATGAGGTTCGTTTCATTACTTGTCTTCCTAATTTGCGAGTTTAAAGCACTAATCTGAGAGTTATAGACGAATCCGAGTCAAACGATGGAGTTTCTATGTATTTGATAACTGATGATAGACGAAGACTCAGGCTGTCTCGTGTGTTTTGTTACCAGCGAGGTCCCTCTCGTAAGTCAATTGAATCTGCAGTCAATCGAGTCAACTGATAAATAAAGCACTAGAATTTCTTTGCATGTAATATAGGCATCTTTGGCGAAATGGAATTATAAGTTGTGTCCCAGTATTATTTCTTATGTTCATCGTCGTGTGCCGGAATCATGAATTCTCTCGCTTTGGAGTATCTAAGACACGACGACAAAACCTGGCTTGCCAGTGAGAAAGATATTATTAGACGATCTTCTCTGCCTAAATTCTCCAATTCTCCAATTTAAAGTCTCTCAAAAGTTTAATTGCAGAACATAAGAATTCATCATCATTTGAGCTTCTACTATTTATTACATGAAAAAAGAACACCGAAAAGAGCAGGAAAAAAAACACAGAATTTGAGTTCGACTTTGACTTTGACTTTATAGCATCTTTTCGGACGGAATTCAAGTTGGATCACTGAGCACCGCAAGCCGAGTTAAATAATTGCACCCAATTAATCCCAAACCAAACTCTCACTTTAAGGAATGGGCGCAATCAAAGCTGTAGCAGCGCACGCCGCAGAGCAAACGCCCAACGCCGAATTGCACGCGATGATGGCGGGTGGGGCAAGAGGGGCAGCCACGACGGTGCCGAAGACGAACCCGGCGCCGGCATAGCATGCCACGGCAACAGTGTTGCAGCCTAGGAAAAACAGAGGGAATGAGTTATGATGAGTTAAGGAAGAGAGGGGATTTAAGCCGGAATTATTCAGAATTTAACTTCTTACCGGTTTGGCAGATCCCATAGGCTATGATACCACCTTGGACGAGGGTGATGGGAAGAGTTATGAGGATGAGCTTAGAGAAGCGCATGATAGAGGTTGGTTTGTATCGAATCGAAGAACGGTTGGGTTCGAGTGAGGGCAACGTTGAGTGAAAGACACAAAGCCCGCCGCGTCTTTATATGCGGTGAGTCCGACTCTGGCTCCTGGCGCGACCATGGGGTCGGAGCTTCCAAGGTTTAATATCTGTCCACGGTGTTGCCGCATATATCGATTTAGATGAACGGATATGGTATACGCATTACAATACTAGTAAATGGCGATATTGGAAGGAGGTGGTTCTGCTCTTGAAGGAAGGGGAATGACTTATTTAGGATTGCCGACGACTCTTCTGTGAAATAAGGAAGGGTGGATGATATATTGTCCATGATGGATTTGAGGCTTGGCGAACCGAACAAGACGGGTGTAATGTAGATTATCGGTAGAACGAGCTGACGATGGTGAAATGTTCAAGTTGTTCCCTGAGGCTACTTCTACTTCTAGACTGATCGTATGGTGGCAAATGGTCCCGGCATAACATATTAAAAGGAAACGCCGTTTTCAAATGAGATGTTCTTTTAAGGCTCCACAGTTTAATGAATACGTCCAGTATTACTACAACCTCGAGATGCGCAGTCATTGTATTATTCGCAGATCGCGGCGACGTGGATGCTCAAAAGGAAACCAGGAACTGGGGAAATGTAGAGGAGTGTAGACGAGTCAGTTGTAATTGAAACTGTAGGCAAATGAGACGAATTGGCTTTCCTTGCAATTAGATTGGGGTCAAAAAGAACGACTGTAGAAATGTTCAGAGATTGTTATTTAGGTCATGACAACTGGATCGCCTTAACTCCGCATACATGTGTTTCAAGTGGGGTATTCTATTGAGACTCCACGCTTTATTTGATGACCTCCAGTATGCACGACCTCGAGGCTGGAAGGAATTATTTGCAAATTGCGGCGCGGAGTTAGGGTCTTGGATACTCGAAATCGAAAGGAGGAGGGTGCTGGAAATTGCGGACGAGGCGGTTGAAAAGAAGAGGCAAAAAGTGAGAGGGATGGGCTTACCTTGCCGCTGGGTGAAAGAACTTCGGTCATTGCATCGACTGAGTAGGACTATCCCCTCAGACGTTAAATGCATTTCAAAAATATCTCATTACCCAGGTACCCCTGTTGTATAGTATCCAACGTGATAATCTTTAATCTGAAGAACGAGGTGAAGGTAGAGAGATGGTTCCTTATCAGATAGACTCGGACTGGTCGGGCAAATGGATCGACCGCCTTGGATGAAAGTCTGAGTAGACTGTAAAGAAGTTGTCATTCCATATCTTTCAAATGGGGTGTTCTATTACCTCCATGTTTGGTGGATGGACATGTGCGTCCAGTATATACGACACCGAGGCGGTTATTCTCAAAGAATGATTGCGGTGACGTCTTAAATCCTTGGAAAGGAGGAGCTTTGAAAGTGCATTGATGCGGTCAAGCTGGTTAAAAGGGAAAGACAAAGAATAATATATGTAGAAGAACTTGTCACTGGGGTAAAACAGATAAACAAGAGAATTGCGTCGACAGTCCAGAGTAATGCTAGGACATGGTTCGTACTTCATTGCCCGATTAGTACAATGGTATCGGAAGTCCGGGCAGGTTCAGCAAGAGTGGGTAAACCGCAATAAATTCAACTTGAAGTCCGGATCGGAAGTAAATCTACAAGGGGAAGGAAATAAATACTCTGGCAATAATTATAGCAGTGCCATACGTACTTGACAGTCCGGTTTTACGGAGTCTTTCTCATCACCGACACATCAGTAGCGAATCCTTGGCGGAACGGACGGCGATATGTGAATGAATTCAACCATATGGAGATATGTGGCTGGGCTTTTAATGTTGGTAATGCTTTTCATTGCTAATAGGATTTTGGATTTTATTTATTTATAAGTATACTTACATGTATAATCTTGAGACGTAATAGCGATGAGACGAGGCTTATGAACGCACAAGGATTCACTCAGCAAGCAGCCAGGAGTAGGGTTGGACCAGAGAAGAAAGAACAACAGTGTTGTTATGGTGCCTAGATGTGATGTCTTTAGGAGTAAGGAACCCGAGAAGATGGCGAGTCGTATTCCTGGGGCGTTTCGAGCACTTTTTTATATTGCAAGAGAAAGTAGAGTTAGCGAAGTGAATAGAGGTAAGTTTAGTAAGTCCGTCCCAGTCCGGTTTGATTCACAGGGCAATCAGTGCGACCGAATTGGACTGCTACTCGGTTGAAGTGGTGGAGCATGTACTTAGTCGATTGTGAAGTACGGTATATCGGACATCGAGCTTTAATGCGATTGCGTGAAGTGAGGTGACGTTGACATGTGGGCTGGGCGAGGGCGTTGATAGGATATTTCGAGGGCACCAATAGCAACGTGGATGATCGCAAAGACCGAACAGGCCTGCGGAGCCGTCGAGTCTTCGTCAGCTCATGAATAAGCAGCTAGCTGTAGGGTAGTCCAGAACGGTGCTAAAAGCAAGTCCGAACAGAAATATTCTCGGGGTGTCCATGCAGAAGTGGGAGTGGGGGGTGAATCAGCATCAAATAGGAGTTAATATATCGAAGAAGTGCTTTTTGAGTTGGAGTCGTGCAGAGGGAGTTGAGAAGGCAGTGTTGATGTGATTTGGATGAATATGGGCGATGCAAGAACAAATGAAAAAGATTCAAGTGAGGGCAGGGCTCCGTGGAAGAGATTTGAGGAGAAAGGAGTCGGGAGATGGTCACATGACGCAGGTCGGGTGAGTCAGCAGCCACACTAAAGCAACAAGAAGACACAGCGGTGCTGTCTTTCTCTCTGCTCGTCCTTGTCGCCGTCCACAGCGTCGAACGCATGTCGACCTTATTCTAGCTGCACATCCCTTTGTCCTCATAATACTCCCTCGGTCCCAAGTTCTTACACGCCTATATCTACTTCCACGTGACTTCTTTTTACTTATAAACAACGCGACGACTTAGAGTCTCCAATGGCGACGACGAGTACGGCCTTCAGTCCTATACACAGCAACGGACGCGGTCTTCCCATCGCCTCGTCTTCGTTCTCCAATAGCGCAAACGAAACTATAGATCTGACAGGAGTCGACGATGATGATGAGGAGGACATGGACGAAGTCGACACCACCGCCGTCGATGCGCGAAATCCCAAGCGGCCACGAACAGGTGCGTATCAGAGAGAACTCGCGCCGTTTGCCTCTCACAAGTTTTTCGCTCAGAATCGAGCAATTATGGCTTTTCTTCCCCCGCCTTCCCACCACCTCCCCAACCCGCCTACTCCCCATCTCCAACCCCACGCGACAGATTCCGCGCACAATTCGCATCCCACTCCAACACATTCTTCCCCAATCGCGCCGCTGCCCCCGTCCCAGGCCCACCGGCCCTCCCGCACTCCATATCTGTCCCCAACCTCCACCACCCTAAACCCCATCCTCCTCAGCCCAAGGCAAAATCCCGACGCGGCCA
>KN837107.1:264582-290125 GCA_000827215.1 Sphaerobolus stellatus SS14 | reverse complement strand
TTCTTGTGGGGTGACATCCTCCCAACTCGCTTCCTCCAGATTTCCCAGTACTGCTTCCAATCACTCTATACTCAATTACCATCATCCCCGCCAATCATCCCTCCCCCGCCGCACACGACGAGCATCTCTTCTATTGTCTGTGAGAACGACTGCACCGTAGCGAATATTCACGGCATTATATCTCTATACGATTATTTCCCCACGCATATAAATAATATATAGCCTCCTTCCAGTGATTATATACACATTACAACTCGAGCACAAAGGCAGAACTGATGGGTATTAAAGTTACTCTTCAGGTGCAGGCTCGGGTAGCCCTGATCTCGGACGTGCGCTTTCATTCAGGTCGTCGACCCACCACCGTTTCCCACGATCCTACACTCAACCCGATCCCGTGACAAGATATCGCGAGGCACACCCCATGGCACACCCATCATCCACAGAAGTATTCCTATCCAGTCCTAATCTAATCCAATTGAACAGAAACCACAGCGATTCATAGCCTCATTTCTCCATTCCCATTCACTCACTGTCTCACCTCACCTCACCCAACCCTAACGCACCAGGCAACATGTGCATCACAGAAATCGCGAAGACTGACAGGTCTAGCCAGACATTTCATTACCACAACGACCTCGAACACTTCTTCACCAGAAGATCTTGCTCCCTCCCAATGTAGCCTAACGCAGGCACTAACACTAACGCTAATGTGGGACTTGGATCCATCTAATCAATCACCCCCTTGAACGCTGAATCTTGATCCAGACTTTGTAAAGCTACTGAATAACTGTGACAGGGTAAACAGAGGGTACGCGGCTACTTGTATGCTTGGGGTAGACTTTGTAAAGCTAAACTGTGACAGACATTGCCCGGATAAACAGAGGGTACGCGGCTACTTGTATGCTTGGGGTAAAATAATAATTCCTTAATTGGCCACAAATAATTACTGACTGACATACCAATTAGTAGCCCCGGCCTCTTACTCAGAACTTGGCTAATGGCATAGCTAGTAATTAGCGGTGTTTGGCACCCCCGACAATGGACAATAGACACTGATGCATATAAGCCTAGATTCAGAATTCCACCTCCAGTGCTAGTGCCAGTGCCGATAATCCAGCATCCATTCCATGGCGCCTCTGATTTTATTTAAATGCGATCGTCAATATGCATTCCTCGATGGACTCACTCCTGCACCACACGCCCCTCCGAGCTCACCTAGCCCTGGCATCGTATCTCACATCGCATCGGGCACATCGATATTGGTATTACAGGGTGCTACTCGCTCGCTTTATTCGGGGGCTACGCTCCTGCGCCCCTGCGCACTATAACTTATTCGGGATTGGACTCGAACGTCGAAGCTCACTTATTCTTTAAGGTAATTAACGTTGAACGAGCGCGCTCCTGATCACCACTCAAGGGGACAATTCACAATCATGAGAGGATGTGCACCGCGGCGCCTCCTCCGAATCGGAACCGAACCTCGCGCACTAGAGAAGCAAGGGTGCACTTCCCAATTGAATCTGAGTCGAATCGAGTGAGCCTGACAATCCCATCCCTTTATTACCATTAATAAATTATTAATGACTGTTGCGCATGCTGTCCACGTGAGCCTGTACATCGATGATTCGCCACACGAGAAGAATAAGAAACTGCCTCCCTGTTTTATCTCGTCATTATTACACTTCTGCGCTTCTGGTGCCTTTGCGCAGGCGGCGTTCAGGATCTTGCGTATCAGTTCACGGTCGGCCAAGGAGTTCTATTATATTGTTCAGAACAGAGCGGGATCAAAATACAGAATAATCACAAGACTAGTTTGCTCTGTCTTTGTTATTCGTTATCGTTATTTCGCCATTAAGCCCTCGGCCTAGGCATCAGGAATCAGGATGGCAGCTCAGCCTAAACCCTCCATCTTCTTTCTTCGAATTCTTAATCATAGCTATGGCTCTGGCTATTCCACTCCGAATTATCATGCTGTTGTTGTCGTTATTCTTTAATTTCACCTGCGCCTCAGCTCTTCCACTTTTCGAAATTCCGTTCCATTTCGGCGCGCAACGACTCAGCACGCACAGGCGGCGCATGGCCGACCCAGTGGCAGCATATAGCGCACGGATGGCACCCGAAATGCAAATTGTCAAAGCATCTCAGACAGTCAGTGACTCGGGGTACTTCCTACCAAGCCTTTTTCATAACCTCCCTCACGTCTCACATCTCACGTGGCTAGGCTACAATGCGCCTAAAATCCGCTGCACCAAGCATCTTCAAAACTGGCAGAATTTAATCAGTCGAAGACGACTTTTATTCGAAATCTATTTATTTATTAAGCTTGACTTCGTCACCTGGACCGTCTAAGCCTAGCCACATATTCATATTGAAATTTCACCTCGTATGTGCACACACATGCAATAAATCCCTGGCAGGCTCTTATTCCATTCCGCCGGCGAGGTGGCTGGTCCCCGGGCCAGCAGCACACGAAGCATAGGGGGCGCACCGCTGAGCTACTTATGGAGCACGGTGTCGAGCCTTAGATTTCTGATTATCTCCCCTCCTACACGCATCTGTCACGGTCAAATGAAAAATCCGATCCGCCACGAGCACGGTAGCAGCATGCCAATATGTGCATCTCCATCTGTTCTGGCATTCCACCAGTCCTGTCAGAATTATTGCCTCCGAATCCTCGTTGCATTTAATAGGTGTGCCTTTGTATTTCCAAAATAAAAGAGCAAACAAAAATACGATCCATCAGGAGCACCAGTAGCATCGAGTCATTATCCTGTTCTTCTGTTCCTACTAGTCCTATCCTATATTCCCGTACGTACACCTACACTATTAATATTCCCTTATCTGTCTCGTCTCGAGCTGTCAAGTCCAGCTAGAACTTCTCCACATAGAGCATCCCCAAAAATCCAAATGAAAATCCGATCCATCACGAGCACCATATATGCAGAGTCTCTGCCTATTCCTATTCCATCCTCGAGACTCCCGCCATACAGACATTTCAGTGACCATTATTTAATACATCGTCTCGAGCTCATTCTAAGCCTAGTCATTTTCATACCTCCGAATCCCTCGCACGGCTAAACGAGGAAACAGAAAAAAAAATCGAACTCCAAATTTAGTAGCACAACGTAAACAAATCCGTACGCACATCGGCGAAATCAATTCCTTTACAGGAAGAGCGGCACCCGAAGTTGACGTATACGTATACCTATTACGTGCTGAGTCCCTTCTCTTCCTGCTTCTCTCGAGTTCTTATGATTTATGTGGCTGGTCTTAGAACTTTAGAACCCCAACACGAAGTGAGGAAAGTCTATACATAGAGCTATATGCGCGTCCTGTGAGAGCGTAAACCTCGTTCGGTCCGTTCTCCGGTCATGAGTCTGGCACTCGGAGGAAGCATTATAATAACTTACCTATTGGCATAGCAGGCTGAGCAGCTCATTAACGTCGCGAATCGGAAGGTGTTAGCTGTAACGGGTGAGTTGAAGTACCGAGTGTCAGTGCCAAAACTTTATGTAATTATAAAGAAAGAACTTGATAGATGGGGAGCAAATTATATGTGGTCCGTCTGACTGACTGCCTGAGCTTTTAGATTTGATTGGGAGGGTGAGGCGGGAAGAGAAGGGAAGGGGTACTCCGATTTTCCGTATTAGGAGTGCAAATAGCAAACCACTTGACGCGAAGGTAATATTAAAGCGCGGACTTGCCGCTCCCGTGTGAGGAGAGATTCCGATTCGAAGTCGAACGGAGTTGATAAGAATCTTAATTAGCTCCAGACTTGGAGCGGGATTTATGATAAGGTGAGTTGAGCTGAGCTGCATGCGCTGTTTGACTCAGGTTGACGGTAGGCGGGCTGCTCATACGTTTTATCCGCGTCTCCCCCTTACATATGTCCGGCCGTGCCTTAGTAATTTATTTCTTTATAACTTTATTTCTCGCTCCCTTATGGGTTTCCCACCACACTCAGCGCCGCCGCCTGCCCACCTCATTACGTAGGCTAAATACTAACGGATCAGCTAGAGGCTTCAACTTCCTTTACATAAATTCAATTCCCCTCAAATTCTATGGCCGATCAATTCACACACATCGTAAACCTAGCGTAAAAGATAAACCGCCCCCGGGTAAGCTAGCCTGAGGGCTCGAGTTCCCAGGAATTATTTATGCGGTCCCGTTCATACAATCAACTCTACGGTTAATTATTAATTCAAGTATACGCGCTAATCCATGACTTCCCAAAATGTAAAGTTAATAAAAAGGCAAACAATTGTCAAGATGAACCCGGCCCGAGTCTAGGTTTATCTACGCGGTCGACATCCCAGGGCCCTTGAATTTATTGATACAGTATGCGGTGCTGTAGGGTGTCGTCAATGCCGTGTATTATCTTATCTATTTTTGTTAGAGAGAGGAAGAGGAAATACCGCTGATCCATGTTTACTCTGGTCAACCGACTCCCACCCCGCCGACCCGATAAATAAACACATCACTAGTAGCCCTCAGAATTCCTGTCGAGTCCGATGATAAATACGTTAATATCTCCCCATTATATGCTAGCCGAGCCAGGACCAACCGCAAACGGAAATGATAAACCTTTATAAACGAAATACATAATCTGACCAGTGTTGTCAATGACGCGTTGATGTCGAGCCTAAACATGCTCCAGATCGTTATCTACGCGGCCCCTTGAATACTTAATTCGAATTCACCTAGAAAAATTGATGATTGATGAAGGCTCGAGATGTAGATAAAGCTGCTGCGCCGTTTTATCTTATCTTGCCCATCCTCGAGGGAAGAGGAGATACCGCTGATCCATCCGGCCCACCCACCCGCTCGGGAGTCGGGAAGCACGCACACCAGGTACAACCGCGTTTGGTGACAGTGACAGTGAATTTCATAATTTAGCGTTTATCAGTGTTATTTCTTGGCAATCAGTAGTACTAGCCAGTGATCAACAGTGGTGGGCAAGGGGATTCGTCAAGTTCGTGCCCAATGCGCCACGGAATAGTGGAATAAATGTTTCGCCGGACTAGCTTCCCAGACTGACAGTTTACGTATATTTTGAGCTTCTAAGTATGTAAAGTATAAGCAAACCCTCGAGCAAGGACTCGGATCTAGGCATAATTGGACCCACTGGTGGAGAGCCGGTCCTGACTTCAATCACAACAACCACAGCTCCGATGCTCCGAGTCTTCTTTCCAACCTTCTCCACTCCGTGATCCCGATCCTCGCTTCCCATCATATCTATCCGAGTCCACATTGCAATTAATCAAAGAATTTATAATAAAGCACTGGATCCTTAATCTTATCTCCGACGAGTTGAAGTTGAGCCTGTGTGGATAGCAACGAGCTCAGCCAGGCTCGGCGGGGGATAAGGGGGATCCAAGGGTTTTTATCTTATCTGAGCTAAGATACCTACTTATATACAATTATAATGGGCTCGAGCGCTACATGAATTTGTAGTACTTTGTGGGGAAATGATGCAGGGCCAAGGATGGAGGACAACGGACTGAGACTCCGGAGTGGCCCAAAGAAATTACATTGCTCTTTGATGGTATTTTGCTTCTCTATTCAATCCATCTTCGAAACAAAGTAACTAAGCCATCACAGAATATCGCCATGCCAAAAAAAATCATTCATAAGATTCGTAGAAAAGACATTACACATGCTACAAGAAAACAGGGCGAAATCGTATCGAATACATCAAGGAAATAAAACGTAAAAATTTGACAGAAATTTTGAGCGCATCAAATTACTCCTTCTCTCTGAACTCCTCCGCGAGCTTGATATCCTCCGCTACTGGAGCATCAAAGTGGTATAGCGGCTCCAGCTTGGCATTTTTGTTCCTGAAGACGTAGCGAGAGAAGAAGTATGGCAGCGATTTCGTGAGCTGGTAGTGAGCGTGCTTCCTGGTGGGGACGGCGACTAGATGATGACGTTAGTGGGATGTCAGGAATAAGGAAGGGCGATACGTACAAACATAATCCAATTCCTCGAGTGTACGCTGTTTGGTTTCGGGTACGAGGAAGAAGATCATTATGAAGGCTAGGACGTTTAAGCCACTGAAGATATTGAATTAAATTAAAGATAATGATGAAATAGCAGAAATATTTGCTTACGCGTAGAATCCAAATGCACCGGTGGGCGTGAATGCCTTAAGGATCCGCGGGAAACTAACAGACAACACGGAGGCCCAGAACAAATTCGTCGCGACAGCCCAACTCATTCCAACCTCTAATCACACAAGACGTCATTAAAATAATAATAATTTAATTGAAGAGAAAATATGCACCACGGTGAGAAAGCGGGAAGACCTCTGCTGAATACGTGAAGGGAACAGGTCCTTCACCAGGCGAATAGAATGCCGCGAAGAGGAAGATAAATAGGGCAACGAGTCCGAGATGAGCGGGGCTTGAGGGTGATATCAAGAAGCAGAGTCCAGCGGCGAGGAGTGTCCAGGCCATTTGGGGGAAGGTGAAGAGGAGGAGGGCACGTCGACCGTAGGTGTCAATTGTGCGCACTGCAGGCCAGGCGAAGCTGTAAGTAAGAATCTTATTTTAGTGGGATATCTGTTGCATGCTTTGTGTGGAGACATACACGAAATTGACGAGACCGAACCCGAAGGATGCGAGGAGTGCTGTCTCGGCTGAGGCACCCGCGTTTGCGAAAACTGTTGAGGAATAGAACGCGATGATGTTGACTATAGATATCCATGTCAATTATTGAGAATGAAATCAAGGATGGTCAGATGTACTCACTTCCGCACATCTGTTGGGCGATCATGACCACGAAGGAAGCAAGCGTCGCGCGCCTGACACGGGGAATAGTGAACAACTGGAAGAACCGTGTGACATAATTGTTCTTTCCAATGATTTCTTGCTCGATGGTCACTTGAGCGTGGATGTAATAAAGATCACGAGCTGGGAAAATGATATTCAATAGCCAGTTTAAAAAAAATAAAAGATTCCAACACTCACCTGCTTGAAGTGGCGTATTTCTCAATCGACAAAGTGAGGTAAATGCTTCCCTATATCTACCCTTCTTCATATACCACCTCGGAGACTCTATTTCAAACATCAGGGGAACGGCTTATCCATTCCAAAAAAAGAACATACCAGGACAGAAGTAAATTCCCAGGAGCAAAGGAATGGCAGGAATAAACGCCGAACCAAGTTGTAACCTCCAAGCGATCTTTCCAGTGCGAAAGAGCACCAGATTGGCGCAGAAACCCCTGTACGATGACGACACGATCAATAAAATAAAAATAAAAGAAGCACCCCAAATCATGGCATGGAAACTCCACTCACAAGAAAATACCAAATGCTGTCCACATCTGCCAACTCATGACAAGGCCGCCGCGGATAGAAGCAGGGGTGTTCTCAGCGGCGAAGATGGGGACTGTGGAAGCCTTGGCACCCATTCCGATACCGAGCAGTAGACGACAGACGAAGAGTTGAGGCCAGTTTTGCGCGAATGCGGAGCCGATGACGGGAATTAAACAGAAAGAGGCCGCAAAGAAAATTGTACCACGTCGACCGAGATAGAAATTGAGCGGGTCTGATATCCAGCAGCCACTATTTTCGTTATGTTAATTAAACGTGGCTCATTTCAATGTGCTGATATGCAGTACTAACCAGAAGGCTGAAGCAATGTAAGGCGCAGAGTTGACGAGACCGACGAGCCAGTTATTACGATCCTGGTTAGGTCCAACTTCATTCGGATCGATACCGAATTCTATTGGGAATGACAAGTTAGCACCGTTAGAACCTGTTTGATCCCATCCCCTAATATAATTTCAATAAAAAGAATCGACGCATAATAGTATTTAACTGACTGTACTGCCGCCCCAACCGAGCACAAAATCACAGTCAAGTACAGTGCTTTAGGCTGCCTCCATCTATGAAGGACTTCATTTCGCAATGCCTCCCGTTCTTCGGGTAATAATTCCGTGATCGATTCGAACGCAGGAGGATTCTGTGCCACAAGAGCGCCTCGTCGAAGAAGCGGTGCGATGTCTGACAGCTCTCTCTCTGCAGCGAACCGGTCGACATCAGCAAGCAGTTGCTCGCGGGGAATTCCTGCAAGAGGATTTTGGATTCTTTATGGCGGAATTATCAAATGAGCCGATGAATTTCGAGAAAATCTAGATGTATGCTCACTTTGCAGAGAGATTATTGTTGATGTTAACATGCCCTGGTTGTTGCTCCTTCTCTGAACTATAAGATCACTTTCAGAGACATAAAATAGAAAAAAATGTATAGATGAACCTACAGCTTGTCATCATGGAAGGACTCTGACTTTGACTCGGGGTTCATGGCTGCGGACATGGTGGTCGCCACGATCAGTAGCGTGAGTCCAAGTCATTCCTTTTATACTTTTTCTGATTGCTACCCAAGACATTTTTCAGCCGATGGGAAACTAACGGCGGCGCATGGAGAGTTAGGGAAGTGAAAGAACCCCGAAAGTTTACGGCCGAGTTATATTCTTCAGCGCCTGCTCTTGGCCTTCCTTCGGGATGGTTTGTAAATTCGATTTCATGATATTTATACACGTGAATTATTTGAAACCTTGGCGGCCAATGTTATCGCAGCCCCCTGCAGATTTCTATTAGCATTACAAAAAAATTGGTCACTGCCTACCTCTATCACCAAACCGATAAGGTTCTGCGAAGTCACGAGAAGCAACCCGCCTGGCTTCAAATCTGTCACGAGACAGTCTTCCACCTTCCTCGTTACCCCAAATTTCGTCCGGGATCTAATAATAGATACCGGTATTGCTTCTCCATCATAGCGAATCTGTTATCCTTCAGATAGCGCCCAATGGTTTCCCTCGGCTTGTTTTAAGTGCGAAGGCGGAACTATGCGAAGGAAATGTATATGGCTTCCCTTGGGCTTTCTTCTGCTTTCTTCGTATCAGGATGTGAATTCGAGTGGTTTCCGAAGAGGTACCATCAAGAAGTACAGAGAATAAACAGTCGAGTAAGAGTAAACTCGCGGTCGACTTTTTCGCGTAAAGTCGGTTATCATATCTTGAAAGACAGATCCAAGAGAATAAGTAATGACAAAAGTCCATGGCAAGATCGGAGAGGTTTCCGCAGCCAAAGCACTCTTTCGATCCCACGGACAATCCGGGAGAGTTGAAAGACCGTATCGACCACTGTCCACGGTGGAGCATAGGTATAAGAAAGGATGAAAGCCCCCTGCTCATAGATCGCGTATATGTAGTAACGTCCCATTCGGTTATTGTCTTATATAGTAGTATAGAGTGTCGTAATCTTGGTATTCTCTTTCCGCGCTGCATCCTAATTGAGTAGACATTACCGACTATTACCGATGGATGCCGTAGGAGTATAGGACATTTCAATTGTGTTTTCAATGCCGTATAGTTCATTCGTCCGATAAATCGTATGATCTTTGTTTCCGAGGAAACATCTGTGGATCTAAAAAAGTCTAGAAGGTTATTTTCATGATATAGATGATAACTCGCTTGAAATTCCGAGCTAGCTGCTGCTAAACGATGACGAATGATTAATGAAGTCTGGTAAAATAAGAGTCCCGTGACGGAAAACTACAAAGGATTCGACATACCATATGCATAGCACAAGTTATGCATTAATTTGAGAAGCATGTTCCGATACGAATAGCCCGTGGATAAGGAATGTCATCGGCGAAGTTGAGCCTGCTTTAAGCTCTTCGTGCTTTTTGTGGAGTCAGGTAAAGTTGGAATGTCCACATGAACATAAATATGTCAGCCAAAAGGTATCAGAAATGACCACATGCAGCTTTGGTTACGATGCTTACACGTTTAGTTCGTGTTCTGATGCAAAATTTCGGGACCCGTACTCGAGCTTGAATTAGACCAGGGCCGTGTGAATCGTTTCTGATTGGTTGACAACTTTTTACTTCCGAGCATAGTTCTGACTCCACACTGTTGCTTTTATTGGAGCAACCCGCCAACATTGCTGGAATATTTTTATCTCCTATCGTCAACAGATTTATGAACCATTATACTATGCCTCGATATCCTTTTCTTCTTGTCACAAGCCAAACGATATTTGCCCTGCCGCAACACTGTGGAAGTCACCGTTTTTTAAGTATGTCATGCTGCTGTAGTCCTCAGACCGTCGTCATGCTTCTCCGTATACTTAATTTGGTTATATTGTCTATCTCGCAGAAACAGCGGAATAGGATCGCTTTTTGGTGTTCGCTCATCAACATACGCTTCATCTTCGGTGCTCTTTACATCTTTCATCCCTTCTTCTCAGTGTCTCCAGATCATAAAGAGTTATTCTTGTCATTGTGCGTATATATAATGTCTAATTTTAGAATAAAGCTCACTCGTTCTCTGCAGCATAGATGGCCTAAAGGGACATTTGTCGGTTCCTATTCTGGATAGTAAACGCAGCCGAACGTATCCAAAAATTAATTTCGCCGATTACATGGGATTTATTTTATGCCTAGAACACTATATAATGGAGAGTGTTGAGCAGAGTGTTCTTCGTAGAGCCTCTGGAGTCTGAAGTCTCTTTCAAAATGAAGATCATTCTTGCCGTCTTGCTTGCTGCAATCCAACTTGCCAACGCTCAGTCTGCAATCTGGGGCCAATGTAAGTTGTCTATACATTGTTTAAATATTTTACGTGATTTTTACTTGCTATATTAACCTCAAGGTGGCGGTCAGGGCTGGACAGGAGCAACCACATGTGCCTCCGGGTCGGTTTGCACGTTCTCTAACCCCTGTACGAACGAGTTACGAATCTGCGTTAATTGTCTCTCATTGACATGTATGTTTAGACTATTCTCAATGTCTTCCTGGAACCGCTCCAGCACCTAGCAGCAGCAGTACCGTCAGCGCTTCTCCCACTACCACTGTTACTGGCCCGTCCCCGACCAGCACTGGATCTGGCTTGCCATTCCTTGGTGGTGTCAACACCGCAGGATATGACTTCAGTGTTGCCACTGATGGATCGTTCAACGGTACTGGAGTTTCACCGCCGGTTGCCCAATACTCTCATTTCGCGGCCGAAGGAGTGAATATTTTCCGTATCCGTAAGTCCCATATTCTGTAATTTATAATAAAACCGTACTTACCTGTGATGATAGCTTTCGGTAAAGAAAACTTCATCTAAATGGCTACAGCACCTAATTAACTCTCTGTTAGCCTGGCAATTAATGACCCCCACCCTCGGTGGTACCATCGACCCCACCTTCTTTGCCAGGTATGATTCCACTGTCCAAAGTGCTCTGTCAACTGGAGCCTATGTTATCGTGGACTTGGTAAATAAAATCTAGCTTTCGGCCCTGTAGGACTTGGTTTCACCTATTAATAGCACAATTATGCTCGCTGGAATGGTCAAGTCATCGGCCAGGGCGGCCCTACTAATGCACAATTTGCGACTATCTGGTCTCAGATCGCTCAAAAGTACGCTTCGACCAGCAAAATCATTGTACGTCCGTCTCCGTAACATTATGATATAAATATTGTATTGACCTTATCTTCAGTTTGGTGTCATGTAGGTATCATCGAGAAAACTAGAATCACCATACTGATATGCCCTTGTAATTGTCTAGGAATGAGCCCCATGATCTTCCTCAAGGAACCGCTCTTTGGGCCCAATCCGTCCAGGCAGCCGTCAATGCCATCCGTGCTGCGGGTGCTACCTCTCAAGTTATCCTCATCCCGGGATCCAGTTATTCCAGTGCCCAGACCCTTCCTACCGAAGCTGGCCCTGATTTGCTCAAGGTTACCGATCCCGCGGGAGGCGTTGGCAAACTTGTCTTTGACGGTATGTAACGCAATATGCTATATTTCTACTCCTCTTAACTTCCTCTACCAGTCCACAAATACCTTGACTCTGATAACAGTGGAACCCACCCAGACTGCACTACTGTCAGTATTCATCGCCTAAACATTCGTCTGCATGAACTGATCCATGGATTAGGACAACGTTTCCGTTATGGAAACCCTCGTCGCCTGGCTGCAGCAAAATGGCAACCGTCAAGCCCTTTTGTCTGAGACTGGAGGAGGAAACACTGCTAGCTGTGAGACTTAGTGGGTATATTTGTCTTATTGTTTAATTTTTATACTTATGCGATCTTCCCTCAGCCTCAACAACGAGCTCTCTTATGTCAAGGCTAACTCTGCTAGCATTGTTGGCTTCACCGCTTGGGCCGCTGTAAGTGGCATTAGCTTTCCTTTTCTTAATATACCTCATATCCTTTTCAGGGTGCTTTCGCTACTAACTATACTCTCTCCCTCGTACCCAACCCTGATGGCTCTGATCAACCTCTTTGGGTTCAGGCCATTCAGCCTAACTTGCCATAAAGAGTTAAAACCTATAACGAATCGTATATTGAAGCACTAAATTGATTAATCAGGGTATTTCGTACTTAGTAATACAAAAACTGATCGATGATATTTTTCCAAGAGTGCGAATATGTAAGTGATTGAGAGATAAACATTCCTCAAACTCAAAGCCATCTGGGCTTCAGTCTTGCTGGTTTATGATTCCAAAAAAACCTTCTAATTTCTTATGCGGATGTTGGTCGGCTCATTAAAGATTTCAATTTAACTTGATGCTAGGATAATTCGGCAAAACTATCTGATACGATCAGGAGTACTAATTCCGTACTGACAGTGAGTGCCCTCTAGCTTGAAGTATGGAATTCATGAACAGATTGATTAAATGTACCTAAATTCCCCAGTAAGCGTGGTATATATATTTCCTTCATATCTATGCATATATCGGGTTGTGATGATACTGAGGTCGCATTAATTCCCTCTTTTGAATAGCTGCACTCTTCAGAAACATCAACAGTGAATCGATAGGTAGATCATTAGGCAATCAACTTACCTCACTGATGAAAAAGGACTAGTTTTCCGATTTCGAATATCAAAGATTTCGGTATCCGAACGTCGGCATAGGAAGAAACTGCACAAGATATCAAAAATCGAGCATAAGGAGCACCCCATAGCTCGCCGTCTTATATAGTGCATATGTCGTAATCTTGACTTTCTCGTTGGGGCATATCGGGAGGAACGATGGATGTGAGTTGACGAATGGTGTCGTCCGATTGGACATATGGGCTTTCTTTCCGAAGAAACATGTGTGGATATAAGAAGACCCAGAAGACTATTTCCATGATGGTCGCATGAAACTCCGAGCTAAGGCTTAGTACTGGTTGGACTACTAATAGATAATAGTAGGCTGCTAATTAACGATGGTCAGGAGTCTATCCAGGTAAGATTAAATGTTCGAGATGCGAAATACAGGCAAGGAATTCTACAAGCTGTCTAGAGCAAAATTTTGATTGGCTTGTGAAGCCTGTTTTAACTCATATTAAATAATATATCCCGTAGATAAGGAATCTCGTCGGCGAAGTTTTTCGTGCTCTAGCCTCTTAGTGGGAGTCAGGCAACCAAAAGGTATTGTAAATGACCACATACCGTTTTGGTTACGGTGTACCTACGCATTTATTTTTAATTTTTGTTCTTATGCAAAATCTCGGTTTCAGGGCGTTAGTCTCGAGACCAGGCCTGAGGTCTTTTCGGGATTTCGTCTGTCGTCTAATTGGCTCAGCTGAAAAAGCATAGTCCGAGGATTATCTAAGTGGAACCAATTCGGACTGCCAAGAAAACGCACTGATATAGAAGGTCTGGTCTCAACGCTACCGTCAACACGCGATTCAGAAGAGTGTCGTGGTGGGGGTATATTTTTCCGGCACAATGCGCAGGAACGTCACGGGTTGTATATACAGTCCAGTCTTCCTCTCAATCTTGCCCCGATTAATACTTTAATAGTTAACAATAGCATTCCGCTTAGAACCCTTTTCAACTGGTGACAGCGTTTTTACTTGAACCTCCTATTGGAATAATCTGCCAACCTTGCTCAAATATTCTTTTCTCGCGAAAGATTTTACGAATCACTATATTATGCCATAGCTCTCTTTTCTTTGTCACATGTCAAACGGTGTAGAATTTCATCTGCGCAGAAACAGCGGAATAGGAATTGCCCGTTGGTCTTCCCTCATCTGATGTTGCGGTCGGTGGAACATACGCTTCATCTTCGGTGCTCTTTACATCTTTCATACCTTATTCTCAGTGTTTCCATAGGAGTCAGTCTTGTCGTTGTGCGTATATTATATCTATTTTTATAATAACTGAATCACTCATTCTAGGTAGTATAGATGGCCCCTAAAGGGGAATTTATCGGTCGCAATCCTGGATGATAAGCCCAGCCGAGGATATCCAAAGTTTCAATAATTTTGCCGATTACATGAAATCTATTCTATGCTAACACTATATAATGTGGAAGCGTTCAACAGGATGATCGTCGCTCTGAACTCTTTCAAAATGAAGATCGTTTCTGCCATCTTGCTTGCTGCCATCCAACTCGCCAACGCTCAGTCACCAATCTACGGACAATGTAAATGATTGATCATGCAATATCTCCACATTTTATTGACATTAACCTTAAGGTGGCGGTCAGGGATGGAGTGGAGCAACGACTTGTGCCTCTGGGTCGGTTTGCACGTTCTCTAATCCCTGTAAGAGCTAGTTATGTCTCTATATTATTATTTCTAAACGACATGGGTTTTTAGACTATTCTCAATGCCTCCCTGGAAGCGCCAGTAGCAGTACCGCCAGTACTTCTCCCACTACCACTACCACTGCTACAGCCCCCAGCCAGACCAGTAATGGATCTGGTTTACCATTTTTAGGTGGTGTCAACACGGCAGGATATGACTTCAGTGTTGCCACTGATGGATCGTTCAACGGTACTGGGGTTACACCACCAGTTGGCCAATTCTCGCACTTTGCGTCCCAGGGAGTGAATATTTTCCGTATTCGTAAGTTCTTTATCTCGTTTACTTTTTTAATAAAATTATAATCTAATTGTGATGATAGCTTTCGGTAAGGAAAATTTCATCTCATGCCAGTTACTTAATTAATTTCCCGCCAGCCTGGCAATTAATGTCCCCTACTCTCGGTGGTACCATTAGCTCTTCTTTCTTTTCTAGATACGATTCTACTGTCCAAAGTGCTTTGTCAACTGGAGCATATGTTATCTTGGACTTGGTGAGTGAAAACAGCCCTCGCGATAGTAGGACTTGTTTTCATCTATTATTAGCACAATTATGCTCGCTGGAATGGCCAAGTCATCAACCAAGGCGGTCCTACGAATGCACAATTTGCCTCTCTTTGGTCTCAGGTTGCCCAAAAGTACGCTTCGAACAAGAAGATCATTGTATGTCTTTCTCCGCATTATGATATAAGTATTGTATTAACCTTATTTCAGTTCGGCGTCATGTGGGTATATCTTCGAGAAGCTTGCATTACTATGCTAATAGTGTGGACACTAGGAACGAACCCCACGATCTTCCTCAAGGAACCGCTCTTTGGGCCGCATCCGTCCAGGCAGCTGTCAATGCCATCCGTGCCGCAGGAGCTACCTCTCAAGTCATCCTCATCCCCGGGTCCAGCTATGCTAGTGCCCAGACCCTTCCTACCGAAGCTGGTCCTGATTTGCTTAAGGTCACCGATCCCGCTGGAGGGGTTGGCAAGCTTGTCTTTGACGGTATGCAACGATTAATATTACATTTCTACTCCTTTTAGTGACATCCTATTTTACAGTCCACAAATATCTCGACTCTGATAACAGTGGTACCCACCCCGACTGCACGACTGTTAGTTCCCATCACCCAAATACTTGTTTGTAATATCTAACCATTAATTTAGGACAATGTTTCTGTTCTGCAAACCCTCGTCGCGTGGCTGAAACAAAATGGCAACCGTCAAGCATTGCTGTCGGAGACTGGAGGAGGAAATACTGCTAGCTGCGAGACCGAGTGCGTACATTTTTCATTAGATAATTTGCTATATTAATTATTATCCAGTCTTAACAGCGAGCTCGCATATGTCAAAGCTAACTCGGCTAGCATTGTCGGTTTCACCGCTTGGGCTGCTGTAAGTGCCATCATATGCTTTCCTACTCTTCCATATCTAATATCTGTGGCAGGGTGCTTTCGCCACTAATTACACACTCTCCCTCACGCCTAACTCTGATGGCTCGGATCAACCCCTCTGGATTCAGGCCATTAAGCCTAACTTGCCATGAAGAGAAGGAGTGAATCATATATTGGTCACTAAATTAATTAATCATAGTATTTCGTACAAGTCTTAATACAAAAACAGATCGATGATATATTTCTGAGAGTGTGAAATATGCTATCAGTAAGTAATGGAGACATGAAAAATCATACAAACACAAAGAACTCACTCAGGCATGAGAGAATCACTTTGATTGCGAAGGCTGATGAAAAGTCTAACTGTGTCACAGCCTGAAAATGCAATATGGCAGCGACGCATGGCACACAAAAAGCCGTTACACAGCGATGGAAATAGATGAATAAAGTAAGAGTATATTGTTGGAGTCCAATAAGGGTTCCGAGCGCTCGCGTCTTGTGATTGATTAATACAAGAAAACTCCACCGCCCTATCTGCCCCCAGATTCATCTGTAACGCTCATATTAATCCACTTCATTTTATTTAGACTTGCAACTCTAGAAGGTGAGTAACGAACCTCATTTGCTAACAAACTAACTAGACAATTCTCATCTATAATGACGGCCTCATAACGGTAGCGATTATCGATGTATTGGCGGCGAGATGTGACACGGAACGGTAGTCTAGTACTAAATTTTGTTTTGAAAATCCGTCTCCCGGTGCTGACTGTCGTGTCGCAAAATGTGGGTTCTGACTCCCAATGCCTTACGGATTCCTCTTCATCTTATGATACTGACATGGATTCATCTGCGATATAGTCTGGAGACAATTAGGTCCGCCAATCCAATTGAAGGAAGTGCAACTTACCTCGACATATAGTCAATGGTTTGAAATCATAAACGCAAATGGGAGAGGAGGAAAGACTAGCAGTCTCTCGATGCACCATTGCCCGTACGAATCTTGTTCCATGAATGTAGCAAACCCAATTCCTTCCATTATCAATGGGAATAATCCACGGCTTTTGTGGACCCAGACACTCCATGGAATGACTTTGTTGTAACCTGGATAAACATCGTCTAGCAAGGCCGAATATAGTACAAACAGCATGAAATTCCGGTGAGTGTCGTCTAATCTGAAATCCATACTGATGGTCAACAATCAGGAAGATAAACTAGTATAGAAAGGCGATGCTAATGGGACTGCTGGAGAATCCACGTCCGTTTCCGGTGGAGGATTAGACCGGGGTATAATCCCATATATTGTCGCATCAGGTTATGGACAGGGCAGTTTAAACGTGCGGTATATTGTGGTATTCATTTCTTCATTCTTCGTAACACAAAAATAATAGATCAGGAGCGATGGCGGTGGGTTTTTAGCTCCTCGGCGAAATAACGAGATGAGAAAATGTCGCTCAGATAGAAACACAAACCCAGGCATGCTGATGTCTTTTGCTGGAGCCAGAAACTAGGGAATACAGCAGTCGGCTAATCAATAGAAAAATGTGGGCATATAATATCGCGGATAAAAGTGCGCTGGTTTTCCAATTCTAAATACACAAGTGACTTTGCTATCCGATTTCGAAAAACGCGGGCAAAATAAAATGCCCAGGAAATCTCCCATGACCCGAACCAAAAAGTCATAATGATCGCTTAAGAGATTGACACAATAGACAATAATAGGATCATTTGCCAGAGAATGAGTTTGTCCTGTCTTCATGCTTTTCAAATAAATCCGGACTGTCGGTGGACCGCTGTCGTGGCGTCATCAGCTGTTCATATTTGAAACAACTCATGAGAAATAAAGTACCCATGCTGAAAGGCGATGGCGATTAGAACTGCTAAATCTTGCTGGGGAGCCGTGGTGAAGTTGCAGATACGATCGGTCACCATAGTTCCGTGTTTCCACATTCGAGGCTCTAGTTGTCCTTTAACCACAGAGAGAAGCTGTATGAAGGATAAACCTCTTAAACTACTAGAAATCAGAGAGTATACTCCACCCAGGAATTCCCAAGTACGATTCCAGTTCATCGGGTGTGTGTAAGTGGCACGGAACTAGAGGTGCACCTGGCAGTTGTGCTGCACAGTCAACAACTCTATTTTAACTTGGCCATAGTTGCCATAGCCTAGATAAACGGTGTTGAGTGGTGTCAAATGTAACGCAAACAGAATGAAATTGCGGAAAGTGTCGTTTAGATTGATTTCCATGCTGAAGCTCAACAGTCAAGAAGACGAACCAATATAGAAGGGCGATCCTAGTGGTATTGACGGGGAATCCACATTTGTTTCAGTGGAAGGACTAGACCGAGGTAGCATTCTTGATATTGCTGTATCTGTTTGTGGGGAAGGCAGCTCAAATGCATGGATTAAGGTGGGATTCTTATTTTCATTCTTGAGATCATAGATCAAGAGACATGGGGGTATGTCTTCAGCTCTTTCTGGGCAAAATGATGAAATGAGGAAGTCCCGCTCAGATATAAACAAAGGCCAGCGATACTGATGTGTCTGGCGGGAGTCTTAAAAAACTAGTTGAGAATACGACGGTCAAAAAATGGACACGAATAAGCCAAACAAACTCACAGATAAGACCGTGCCAGTCGTTCAATTCCAAATAACCAACTGATCTTGGTATCCGAGCTCAGGGTTCTCTACAGGCATAAATAAAATCCCCAAGAAATCTCCCATGACCTGAGTGATAAAAGATCCTTCTTCGCATTGGAAATCAGCATGGCAAATGGTGTTATGTTCTTTGGCTAGAGGATGATCATGTCCTGTTTTCATACTTTTCAGGTGAATCCGGGCTGTGGTGGGAGAAAGTGGGGGACCGCTGTCACAGCGTCATCATCAATCATCTATATCCAACATAATTCATGAAAATAGAGTACCAGATTGCGCTACCTACAGTTGCGGTTGGGTGCCAGCTTAAGACTTTGGGATTTGGGATGTCGGTTTTCGACCTTTACCTCCAATTCATTTTTGTTTCGTTGTATTTGGGCTCTATTCTCTCTAGTCAATACTAAATGCCTTAGAAGACCCTTTGCCATCCAAAATTAACACAAAATATTCGAATGGGAAGCAGGAGATTTTTTGGCGCTGTTACGCGAGCCGTTCAGAAGCGCGTGTCGAGGTTGGCAAGCTGTTCACAGAGTCCTATCCAAGCATTATGCCTCGTCCTCTTCGCAATCGTACACGTAGAAAGGTCCTCAAACATCTTATTTCATGGGCACTAAGTCTCTAAGAGGCCGAGAAAGCAGAGAGAGAGCATATAGGCAGTGTACATCTCACAACAATGTTTTATTGGGTATAAGCACCCGCGCCATCTATTCAGGACATTTCAAGTGACAGCCCCAGGACCACATCATTTCCAGGCATCCAACAAATCTCAACCCCCTAAATCTGTTGCTTCCGGGCTTCTCCTCTTTTAGTCCCTATGATCTGCTACCTACAGTATTTGGCTCTCGACATACCGACAAATATGAGCTATCTCATGTCAGTCTTTGACTCCGCACGTGGTATTATATTCTTACCTCACATTATGAATTAACCCACTGTTTTAGTCATATTTACTGCTCTGAAATCATGTGCCACCTCCCACCAATACCAGCCTATATGTTGAAAAAATACTTACCTGTACATCCCTAGACGTCCTTTCAAATATCAGATATTAATATTATCTCATATGATATAAGCAACCTGAACAAGCTTAGTCGATACTTGGAAGTAAACAGGTCGAAAAAAAAGGAAAAAACTGGGACTCACTCAGATTATCAAACGCATACAATACCCAGATGAGATGCATCATTACATTTATAACGTGGACTTAAGAAAGACCAACAGAAAGAATCACCGCATCTTCAGGGGTCTTTGGTTGATCCTTTCCTTTCTTTTTCTTGCGAAATTGGTATGACTCATCAGTGGAAACATACTGAAACATCTTCGATGAACATACCTGCTTTATGCCTATTAAGGAACCTTCGTCCATCATAACTGCTTTGAATTGATATTTCTTCATTGTTCGCACTTCTCGATATGGCAACGAAGTGTTCACGTCACGTTTGAAAAGTCCGCGGGTGCTCTTCTCGGTGGCACTTATTTTATTAGGATTTGATTGATTGAATGTCTGTGTCCTCCACGGACCACCTTCCACATCCGAATCGTCATCTTCATCTGTGATAAAAATCGTCAAATAAACAAAATAAACAATAAGCAGACTAAAACTGGCCTCCTTGGTCACTGACCACGCTAGGATTAAAATCATAAACGTGCACATTTCCCAACTTCATCTTAACATATCGGTATCCATATTCATATGCCATCCAATCCGGATCATTCAGCTTCGTCTTTGAGACTTCGAATCTGGTCAAGTTCGGCCCCCAATCCTCCCATCGCACGCTTTCGAGCTCGTCTGTAGAGACCAATTCATGCATGAGGGTAGATTGCCGAAAGAATAGGTTGCCATATCGATTTTTCCTGTCAACATCATACATGGTTAGACTGAGAACGATGAGTCTTGCATCCGGATGGATGTAAAACGGCGCTATCGGCGGATTGGTAACGGGCCAGGTAGTGATCGATGGATTAGAGTATAATTGCATGGACGTTGTCCCTGCTTTCTTGCAAAATTGAGGTAGTTCGTATGTGCGAAGTAGAACAGGTAAATCTGGTGATTCATTTGGGTCAAATGAATAGACTTCTAAGCGGGGAATATAATTAGTTTTCCATGTCGGGTCAAATCTTGAGACCATGAAATGTGTTGTGGATAAGAATAATTGTGATTCAATCCGAATTTTGGACCTTGGAGGACCTAATGTCTGCTCATATCATGTTATCATGGAAGGGGAATTAATCAAGAAGATATGTTAACTTACACACAACAGGACTCCTTTCTTCCAGTTCCAAAGATACAGTTTATCTTCTGTATTTTCCCAAGTCGGATCAAACTCTGGATGTACTAGAATTGCCAGTGTATCTCCCGAAATCCGAATGAAAAAGGCGCAATTCCGCACATTCGTCAGAGTGACAGTGAATTCAATAACAGCTTTTGATGCCGCTGCGTGTGCACGACCTGTCTCCAAACTTCGAAAATAAATTTTACTGTTATATTCCCTTGATCCTGGACTATCAGATAGAAGAAAAATTAATAAGATATTAACTGTCACTGACGCACTCGAACATACCTTGTGGGAATCGGCTTTGAAACCAACACAAGTATATCTTCCGAGTCATGGAAGCTAAAATCTTTGATACCATCGTCTACACCAAGATCTTCATGTTCCCAAGAGGATCCGGGTATTCTAAAAGGCGAGATACCGGCATCAAGACCTTCAGGTATTGTCCGCATAATCGAAGGTAATCTTATAAACTTCAACCCTCGAATACACGGAGACCCCCGGCAAGTTGTATTGGGCTTATTGCGTCCAGATGCAACAATTCCATCCATCAGTTCGTATACGTCTAACCACAAATCCTCCAGAGGCGTTTCGGTTCCTACAGCCAACTTTGACCAACTCTCCTCCGCCATCTTAAGAAGACTAAGCCGATCTTCCACAGGCCATATCTGAGATTTAGAGTCTCCATTAATATTGCATGAGAATGCGAGAGAGCTCTTGTACTGCAGTCCGGTATTCATGCTGATGAGTTTGCGAAAACGGCGGGAGACCTAAGAATCGCGTTGTTGAAAAACCATCTCGGACGGACTTGAGCTGGTTGTGCTTACCACATTGAAACGAGGAATGTCGCTATCATTCACATGATTCAGTATCCGCGTCAGAACCTCATTTGATATTCGATTCATGGCTAAATTTTGAGTAAACACTCAAGAGCGTAGGGAAGTCACAAAACAGTAAAGAGTCGATTGGTACTACTGATGAGATTCGGCGCCAATCTAGCAGCCGAGTGACAGCCCCCCGGTGACCGCTGCCTCACCGATTCATAGATTACAAGGAATCTTTCCACTAGAATAAAATCTCAAAAATTAAATATTATCAAGAAAAGAATGCCAGATGTTTTTGAGACCTTACTTTCTAGGAGGAGTCATCCGGCACTGTAAATTCACGGACCCCAGAACATAAATAGCCTACTGTCAAGCAACTGCCCGGTGCCGCACCTTCAAAGTTTTTAAGACCCAAGTTTTTTAAGGCTAAGAGAATAAGCAAGGAAATATATTTATCATGAGTCATATATTAATGTAGCCAATATGCTAAATTACCCCCAGTTTTCTTTGAGTTCAAGAGCCGGATAGGCCAGTGCTAATAGATAGAGTGCATACATGTGGGAATGACAATATCAGAATATAAGTTGTGAGTGCATATATGCAATGTTGCTATAAAGATATCAGTAGTCTCTATGCATGCATGATAAAAGGTAAAGTATTTCATACATAATATTTATTCAAATTCATAAGCTGCTGAAGAGGACATTTTCCGTTACAGTAGTCACTCTGGTGACTCCCATCCTCTTCTGAAACTTGCAACCCAATTTCAGTACTCTGAAATGCATACTCTAAAGGAGGAAGTTTTAATATTTGTTTATTTATTTATTTTGATTCTATTTGTTGCATTTCGAGGAGTCTGGGGCCCGACCCCCGCCTAAGCAATAGCCAGAAATGGAGTATTGCCGAGATGCCGAGTGGTACCAATCGACTACGTACTCGTCACAAAAGGGCAACCCAAGAGTTCCCACACCGGGAGACTGGTTAGATTATTAGACGCCCATCGACTTTGATCCACTTCGAAATTCTGCGCAAAGGTAACCAATGTCGTTAAGACGAGCTAATAAAGTATTCAATGTTATTTAGAAAAGAATTTATTGCGAGCGCATCTACTGAGGGAATCACGGCGCCGATTGCAAGTGGTGCAATAGATTGAACTTGCTGTAGGGCTTTCAACCCTTTCCAAAGTTCAAACCACCGTGACCGACCATCCCCATCACAGTCAAGCTCATCGCGTGGATCGCACCCTGTTCCACCCACGAACGCAATATTATGGCTAAATCCGCACACGGTTGGGACACGGATGACCTTCAGTTTTGAGGTATCGAGTTCAAGCGACAAACCTTCCAAGAATTCTTCGATCAGAACCCATCGCCTCTTCCCGCGGAGTATGACAATTTTCTCAGTGCAACGGTTGCTGAAGCAAATGCTCTTTCGATAGTGGCCGACGAGAAACTCTAGGATATTGTGGAGAAGTTGAAGGACCTTCACAATCATCCCCACTGGTCCCGTGCTGCCTTGGAGGGACTGATAGACATGCTGGTTCTAGCCACTTTCCGTTATTTCGGATATAGTATTCCTGGAGAAAGAACGCTGTGCTGGCAGCACAAGGTGTTTTTGAACATGTTCGGCATCCAGGTGGAAGCGGAAACTGATACCGCATTGGTGGACCTCGTTCACAATGAAGAGATCCTTGTGTTGTTGCAGGCGAATAACAGGCAACTGAGATCCGGTGGAAACGCACAAGCACAACTTATAGCTCAATGTGTGGCGGCTTATAGTACTAATAAGGGGATAAGGGACGAAGTCACTGGCACTCTAATACGTTACACAAGTTCACGCTTATGATTCTCTGCTTTCATCGGGCATTCCACTGCAACCCATCCAATACAAGCAAGGCCCTCCAATGTGGCCAATAGGGAGCTAATTGCGAAGGCATACTTTACCTTCAAGAAATTCATCTTGGCTCCACTTGGTATCTAAAGAAATTAGAGCTGCATTGACGTTTGGAGCCTTCCGAGTTACCATTTGTTCTATCCTTTTATCCCATTTAAAGATATTTTCTCTGATAAAATATCCACTGATATAATTGAGTTTTATAACAGAAAAGAAAGAAAGATTTGGCAACAGATTTCTTATATGCACTTGGTTTCTAAATAACATTGTCTTCGGTTCCTTTTGTCCAGTTATTCCTTCGTCTGTTGACTACTAATTCGCGAGACTCGTGGCACCACTCCAAGGTCAAGCAGCATTTCGGTAATCTTTATACTCGATGCCCATCTTTTTTAATGATTTAACGAACATCGGAGCAAGTGGTGAACCACGGTTCCCGAGAGTCATGGCCTTGAGTTTGTTTCTTGCCGCGGCAAATTGCCAGACCGGGTCGGTGATGACTTTGCGAGAACGCTTGTCAGGCAAATTTGAATGAGTACCCCAAGTGACAGATAATGTGAGGTATCTTACAGATAACCCGAAATTTCCGAAAGCGTCCAGTCTATGTCTTTAATTCCCAAGATCCTAATAGGAAATGAGGATAGCTTATACACCATCGCTCAAGTGTGCGACACAGCTTCTGGTTCCTTTGATATTTTGCTGCATATATATGAACTTCATCGAGTGATGTGCATTACTGAAGCGATATTCTCGATTATTCCTATATTTTCAACTATGATTTCCATCTCAAAAGGGGGTGCATTTTGATTAGTGTTTTGTCGTCCTCCTGACGCTGAAGCTTTGAGCGTGCACCCCTCACTCCGATGGTAATCGTTTGTTTCTAAGGTAACTGATATAATTTCTTAAAATCAATGTTCCTGGAGAGCAAATCCAAGAAATTTGTAAGGGATATTTTCTTGACATCCCAACAGCGAAACCTTTCGAGGGAAGATACATCTATATAACCCATGATTTCAAAAGCAAGATTGCCACCGAGGTGCAGGTGAACCAACTTGTCCAAAAGGTTAGGCGGGGTTTGCGTTTGTGATACCTTTAACTTTCCGTCGAGATGCACTTGAAGTTCTAGGGCTTCAAGTGAGGGAGAGCGTTTAAACAACTGGAGAATACTATTAAACGCTATTATATTCTTCTAAGGTCCAAAGAAATGGAACGGAAGGCTCCGTAGTTCGGGAAGCACCGCTAAGGTGTCATCCTAGGTTGCATTGTCTTCAAAAAGTTCAAGGAGAGGTTCGAATTGTAGAGATCCAGTACCAGGCTGGCCGCTGCAAGAGACCTCAAGTTGATGATATCTGTGTTTCCCCAGGCGCATAGTCTTTAATTTTGGCGTTGGTTCCAGTTTGAACGGGGAAAGAAACTGGCAGACAGTCTGGTTTATAATAAGCGGAGAAGTCCGAGAAGTTTCTAGTGTTCCTTTGTGAGGTTCTCGTCAAAACCCAACGTGTTTGCCCCCCTTCCTGCTCTTTTCCAATGTACATCCAAGGGAATGCCACTTCTGCATCGTTTTAATGTTTTCCGCATGCCTGTTTCACTGCAACAACCTATATCGAAAGTACGCCAAAATTCGGGAGTGTTCTCGATCAATAGTTGCCACCTTCTGCACGCTTGGAGAACGTCAAAATTGGATTGCAGAGCGTCGTTTGCGTCCATTCCAACTCTACGTAACATCCATATGTCGTAAAGAAGTTCGTTCGGAAGTCGATGTATTGGCAAACAGGCATTCTTGAAGGAGCGTAGATTGGCACTGCTCTCTTTAAAGACAGTGGCCATTTCGTTTTCGATGTCTTGTATTCCGGATAATTCATTTTGAAGATCCTAGATGCTGTGCATCCCAATTTTAGTGCATCGAGTGATTTGATCTCGAAAGAAAAGACTCACATTGTCCTAGACGT
>KN837107.1:236453-257682 GCA_000827215.1 Sphaerobolus stellatus SS14 | reverse complement strand
TAGCATAGTCGTCTATAGCTGACTATAGTTTATGTACATTTCCATAGCAAAATTTGCATGGGCAATATCTCGACACAGACTGTATAGGTGGCCCCAGGTGTTTGTCATAAGAGGGTAATAGATCATATGAACCAGGTTCTCAAAAAAAAAATAGGATATCCCTGTGTCATTCCATAGGAATAACTAAATTTCGTTACCGAGCCATTAGGCGCCGGTTTTTACGACGTTTACTGATGTAATATGTCTCATAAGTATATTTTGACCAACCATTATACAAACAGAAAACATACATGTAGCACAATTAGGACGCGTACAATTCCGTCATAATATAATCCTCCACGCCAGTCTTTCCATCCAAGACCAGCGCAAATGGTTGGAAAGCAAAGCGTCATGAAGGGTACTAAGATGCTAATATTTATGCTGCCATTTGGGAACAGGGTCTTTCAGGAGGTCTGATGCGTCTACAGGAGGTTTATAGCGAGGCTTGACCAGTAACCAGCCTATATGCGACCAAAATAAATCTCGATGTGTCCCGTAAGGATCGAGGTCTGTATCCATATAACGATGGTGGGCACGATGTCTGGTCGCCCACCAAGCGGCGGTATGTTCAGCGGCTTCAGCACTCATCATAGCGAGGAAATATTGCAGCGGTATGCTTGCGTTATATGATCGATGAGAATAGAGCCGGTGGCATCCTGCTGTAACTCCTATACGTATTGGCGAATATCGAAATGCAGTCATAATTACGAAGCAGCCGCAAAAGACACAGCAAGACCGGTTAGAAAGTAATAGACAACGCTCAATACGAAGGTTTGAGTCGTTAGCTTTGTTGTGAAAATACCCCAGACCGCCAGGACAAAGGAGACCACGAAGCCTAAGACATGAATCCAATCGACTACTTCCCAGAAATTGTCCCTGTTCAACGGCGCATGGATAGACCTATTTTTGAGTACGGTTTCAATCTTGTTCCCATATGTATCGGAATCAAGTGACATCGTGTTATTTCTGCTTGAATTCTAAGTCTTGGGCCTGAGCTGTAGTCGGTTAAGAGTAACGGACAAACGTACGACCACACCATGATCACTTGCTGGGTTGCGCTTGAGTGGATCTGGGGAGCATAATTTATACTATTATGTAATTCCGAATAAAGGCTAGCCTGATAGGACTTTGAAGTTAAATAATAGGACCATATTATTACTCGTTGTAGACTCACCGAAGTTGTACTAAATCGGCTAAGGTTATTCTCCATCGTTCTTTGGAGGTAAGCCATATTCGCTGATTTAATTTAGCAGATAGTATTATATTTGAGTTAGTCGGAAAACCAAATCTAAACCGACATAGATATGCAAAGGATGATATCGAGACTGTCTGGCAAATTTGGTCGCTCCCCGTCCAACCCGAGTCTGAAATTTGGCATTCGGATGAAGCACATCAGGTATTCACCTAGAAGATGATTATAGCCCATAAAGTAGACGTTATACTTCAAAAACTGACATCGCCGAGGGGTAGGATTCGGCGCCATTGTCGCTCTTCGGGTTCGAGAACATGCCACTGTCTTGATCTTTAAATACAAGAATATAGAGTGAGGTTATTCCTATGTACTAGACCTCCACATAACCTCAATCCACAAAACTGCCCAAGCTCGTTCTTTCTTCTGCATCAAAGGAATGTTGAAACTTCACTGTTCGAGGACTCTACTGCAACTTCCAGAGAGACTTGATTAGGTCGGCTGCTCTTTCTGCGAATATATATATTGGGGCTTGGGTGTGAGCACAGGGAATAAAAGGCTATAAAAGATTGGCAATGAGCCTATGTCTCAGTTATTGTAGAAAAGGACGAGGACATACGAATACCGAGGCATCCACAACACGTAATCCGACAGTGCCTTTGACGTTGTAACCAGAATTGACAACTCCGAACGGCGCATCCGGAGAGGACATGGCTGCGGTCCCTACAAGATGGGCAGCGCTCTGCGCATTGATGCGAATGAAACTGTCGAGCTCATCGTCACTACTAATGTTTAGCGGAGAAAGAGGCCGATTATGTAGTCTTTCCACGCAGGAGCAGAAATAAATCGGTATGCACTTCTAATACCTTTACGTATAGTAAATAAATCGAAGTCGTTCATTAAGTTTAAAGAGCTGGGTCAATCAGAGGCTGTTGGAATGGGTCATCTAATACGAGTATCACAGAGCCGCCTATGACAGAGACTATTTGATTAATGCAGCGTCACTTTGTGAATTCTACTCGCGACTGGATATGCTGACAAGATTGATCCCAATAGATAGGAAATGCGCTCCGGGCGGCAGACCCGGCATATCGAACGCTACGCCGTTCTACAGTACGGCACATTAAATAGAGAGAAGACAGCTGAAGTTGTAGAAACGGGTACGCACTCATATATATTTCGGTATGCGCCGTGTTGGGACCGGATGAAGGATCGGGAAATTGTTGAAAAAATGGAGGCATTATTTGGCAATCGCAACTAGGCAATATGCGTGTTAGGAGGATTTCTCATCCACCCCCTGTTTCGTTCCAAAGACGGAACGCTTGATCAAAAGCGCCGCATTTCGGCGCAATGTGTCCAGAGTATTAGTAGAATTCACCAATAATAACAGGAACAAGCCGGGATGATCTGTAGCATTCTTGCCAACACTTGAGTTATGCAAGGTGGGCGTAATGCCAAGGGATTGAAGCTCAGCGGAACCTCCGATTCCGGAATGCATAAGAATGACAGAAGTACCAATAACTCCTGCTGAGAGGACCACCTCCTTTAAGACATGCACCTGGAACCGCGGGGACGCTGTATTGTGCCGTTAAATTGGGGTCCGATGATCTCAGAATGAAATAGGACTTACAGGCCAAAGTCGCTTGTGTAAACTCAGCGTCATTAAAGGATAATCCTTCCTTTGCTTAACCTGATTCTACGAGCTTTAATACTTGCGTGTTTATGAAGACATGTAGATTCGGTCGATTCAAGAATTCTGGTGCCAAATATGATATAGCAGAGCTGCTTCGTCGTCCTTTATTGATAGTCGCCTGTAACCACCCTATCAATAATTAAGAATAATAATGAGACAGTAATCACGATAAACTGTACTTGACTTACCCAAGCCTAATGGTTTTCCAGAGTTCATATCCAAATTAAACGGAAATTCGCCAGCTAGCACATTCGGTGTTTGAATGACACACTGATCAGTTGGGGAGGGAAATCCTGCGAGGCTGACACCGTTTATGCCCTGAAATCCATGAACAGTCGGATCGAACTGTCCATTTGCGTTATGATGGTCTGTCGGTTCAATCCAACGCTCGTTCAATGTTCATATTATGTGATTAAATGCCAAGAATCCGGAGGAAAAAAAGAAAAACCCCACCCTACGAATATATGGTTGCAAATTGTCCATGGCCATCCCGGATCTCCTGTAATCTCTGCATATCGACCGTAATCGTCTGCAGGATCCCTCGTGTCAAAAATCCAATCTATGATAATGGGAATTAACCCATGACATCGGTACGATGCAATGGAAGCACTCGCTTATAGAGGTACTTCCACCGAATACGTGTCCTCGCGGATAGCTCAGAGTTCCGCCATTCAGTGCCTTCTGAAGAACCAGTGTAAAGTTCCAGTCGAACGGGCTTTCTCTTGCGACCAAAGAAGAATGGACCAGCCAAATTAAACTCTTCGACGTTATTTAGGAAATATCAGTGTCAGAATCTCTAAGTAAGTTGAAGTATAGGATCATTACGAGCCACCAGCTTCCAGAAGAAGAACGGTGACCGTTGGATCTTCAGATATACGGTTTGCAATGACGTTTCCAGCGGCTCCAGCTGAATCCGAAAGAGCTCATAAGTTTGTGTGCCTTCCAAGGATTCATCTAGTAGTAACATACCTCCAACTATGACAAAGTTGAATTCCTCGGTAGGCAAGCTGTCTATCTGTTGGTGGAGGATGCCATGGCAGGAGAGGAGGCTGGCAGCCAAAATGAACACAAAGAGAAAAGACTTCATTGGAAGTGGGATATATTCACTATAACCAATATCTATGAAGTTCTATCACCCTATTTAAGTATACGCATGCGACGTGTTCTATCCTTGTGTAAATCATCGAGTAACAGGCACATTACTTGGACTGACATACCAATTTAAAAATCACCTGGCATATGTACACACAAGACACTTGTTAAATCGGACTCCAGAGTTCCTCCCTGACTGTCACGTAAACGAATCATGCAAACCACGTTATTCCATTTGAATGAGCTTGACAAGAGAAGCCAAACGCGAAGAGTATACTCCAGGGCCGGTGTTAACAATGGTCGCAGATGATCTTGCCATTAATTTCTCATCATCCTGTGTGGTCATGCACATGCATCCTCAGTGTCATATATCAACTTCTATTTCCGAAGTGCCCTGGCTTTTCTATGCCGTATCTTGCTTCTTATCTTAGCATGCATAAAACTTTGAAGATGTGAGAAAGTAAGTATTTGAAGACGATCAACAAAAAAATAATACTCAAACCATTAGTAAGTTTTTTCTTCTTTTGCCTGAAGTCTCAATAGCATTACCTATCTTTCTCTGCCGATAAATATGACCAGGGCTAATCATTGACATATTTCGTATATTCTTAAAATCCTATATATAGGACTCCAGCAGGAAAGTCATGAGAAGATGCCTCCAAGGCTAACGGACCCGCTACAAAATTATTCCAATAAGGCTAAATTGACACCTTCCCTGTGGAGATAATAACGACATGCCTTATATACCCAGTAGGAAAAAAATATTGGACTAGATAATGGATCCATCACCGAACGCCGGGTACATACCAAAAGCTTCAGCGAACTCATAGGTCAACTGTCAGACTGATAAGCTTATTAAGTATGTACTTGCCCGACATGAGGGTTCCACCTTCCAGATCGGAGCTAATAAACTGGCTTCATTAAATGAGCACTTAATGTCTAGTAGGTCGGGCTTTTGAAGAAGTATCTGGCAAAGAGTATGTAAGGAAGGAAGAGGTAAGACACTTTTGTGAGGCAAAAGCTGGGTCGGCTGCTCGGCTGGACATATAGTGCCGCTGACCGCCGCCGCGTGCCAATTTTAGCTGACTTACCATTTTCTTCGAAAACTGTTGAATATACATGGTATCAATTAAATGAGATAAATTCTAGTAAGTTGATGTATTCTAATAAACTGTGTACCTTAGATCCTGCTTGCCGGAGGCTTTCAAGTTGCGGAACGAATTACCCAGAAATTCTACAATAAATACGATAAAATTTTGCTGATCTGATACAAAGTTTAGAATTTTTATAAACTTCATTATATGAAGTTTAATTTGGAGAGTGGATCCTATTCCTGGTAGACAAACGCCGGTGTCATCTCGCTGAGTCATTAGTCCTCAGCTTGAGGCTCTTCATGCACCATATATCGTATAATAACATATTACGTTATTTCTTTCATGTGTTTTATGCGAACTCGAAACGGTGGGAGAGGCTGGACTCTTGGAACGACTGAAATCTTTACGGAAAAGTTCATGAATTTATTAGAAGGGACACTAGTATACTGGGTATATGATTGCGAATAGAGGGATACAGTAGTACCAAGGGGAAATGTATAGATACAGAATGAATCGAGAATTGAAATACAGTTGAACGGTGATGATATGGGATGTCCGAGCTGAAAGTCCTTTATGCTTCGAGGATGGGCTTGATTTGGGCTTGGTCAAGGGAATAAGGCATGACAAATATGCCTGGAAATATACTATAAAGTTTCATAGATGAAATTGCATAATCCTAAAGCCGGGAAAATTATAAATCATAAATCTTAAGATAGAAACAATGTCCCTTACATACCCGGCGAGAATGAATCCCCATAACTTGAAGGGTCAAACACTATAGCGGTGTAACAAGCAGTTTGCCCTGCAGGAGATTGCTCCAATTAACTGGGATCTACGATTAATGAGATTATGGAAAATTGAACAGGGTTTAGAGATGGTGACTGACCTCGTCCTTAATATTAACTTGTACCAGGTCGACCCCTAGCCTATTCAGATCCTCCGCGCGATACCAGTCGACTTCAGGGCAATAAGCTATGCGTATCCTCCGAGTACTTGCGATCCTTTCATCTTTCTTCCTTTCCTCCAGAAATGAGACCAGCTCACTGCCAACATAGTTCTCCAAATGTAGGCCACCAATACAGGTCAACGTCTGCATACGCGAGCAGAATTTCTTCGCCTCGATTAAACGCAGTATAGGCCGACAATCATCACGAACGGACACAACTAGATGCTTGATGCTCGCTGCATTGCCAAGGACAGGTTCTAGCATGTTCTCCCAAGAACACTTGGTCTGGTCCGAGAATGGTCCTTCGCGGAGAATGAGGCGATCCAAGTTATCTGCATTGCAAAGGAGAGTCGGGAAGAGGATGCTCGTGTTCAAATCTTGACAGCAAGTAATCGCGAGCGCATATTTCTCCGGGTCAGCGCTTTTATAATCGAGGCGGGTCCAGTCAGACGCTGGATGGACTCCGGAGCTTGCCAAGAAGGCACCGCCATTACCTAGCGTGACTTCCTGCATCGCTTTCATGTTGACATGCCTCATAATAGCGCCAGTAAGGGATTCGGGTATATCCTCATCGAGGGTAAGATAGAGTTGCTTTAGGGAGGGTGTGACGAGATGCAATAAGATGCATGCGTCTTGAGTGCTTTGGAGTACCAGTCTAGTTAGTTTAGGAAGTTGGAGTGCTCCGTCCAAAGACGGTATTATTACTACCTCTGAGCCTTCGGGTTGCGCAGTATCAATGTAGAGGATCTCCAGTTGGCTGCAAACCCGTAAGGCTTGCAGAAGCTGTTCCATCGGGCGACCCGATGCAAAATCCGCAGTGGCAGTGACGAGGATTAGCTCTCGCAGATTACCCATCAGTGGAGTCAGTACCACGAACGGTGGTTCTTGCGGCATCCAGAATGTTAAGGTTTCGAGCTGAGCCATTCCGTTAAACAGGTTAGACGGAAGGATAGCGTCCTTCTCGTACATCTCGAAATCTCGACCTGGTGCCACTATATGATATTCTGTTTTGGCTTTGGAGAAAGATAAGTGTTTCAAGGAGGGTGCTTCTGTTTGAAGGATATAACGAAGATCTCTCCAACGAGGCGCAGAGAATCTTAATGTCAAATTTTCCACCCGAGCGAAGTGGGGATGGACATGCCTTTCCAGCAAGTCTAGCTGTAAATTAACATCTTCGAATCTTGGAATATCGTCATGACCCTGGGTGACATTTAGTGTAGCCAGCTTGGAGCGCGCAATAACCTCTTTGACGAGAGAATGATGTGTGCAATCTAGGTCGATGAACCGCCAGAGGTCAGCGGCATCCAATGCGACAGCTCGCCAATGACTGCATATCCACGTCAATCGTACACGATCCAGCATACGACATTCAGCTTTAGTATTCTCCGACAGTTGAAAGATCAGAATCAAAAGCTCCTCGGGAAGTTTGTTGATTGGAGCATGCTGATTATATTGACGGGCTCTTGTAAGTCTTGAATCCGAGAGCTGCGAGTTGAACGGTATTCTAAAGAGGAAATATTTTAACAAATTAGGCCAGGTAAGAACAAAGAGACGTACTCGTGAGCCATTAGGGATAAGTTGTTGAGGTCATTAGGAAGGTCAAGGGCTTTGTAATATATACCTCCAGGTTGCTTCGGAGAAGGGGGTGGCGCGAAAAAGCAAGCCATGAAATCCCCGGTGGGCAAGGGCTTGTTTGGTTTCCGGAGGAGGAGATCTAGATAGACTGCTTATAGCTGTGAATCTTGGGTCTCGGTTGATTATTGGCTTGTTGAGATGGTTCAGAATCAGGTTCTGCGGAACGGCTGGGGGCAGTAAGCACTGTTTTTACGGGTATCGAGAGAAGGCATCTTGACCGCATCCTTATACTACCGGCATTGTCATTGGTTTGCCACGCGAGGAACGACCCCCTATTCATGAGCGACCAGACTTGAGCATCGTATCCTGAGAAGGCTGAATATAATAGGGTAGATATCCTTTCTGGTAACAAATAAAAATCGCGCCTTCTGGATCTGAAATTTAATTGACCGCAAGAAAACAAAGAGAGCGATCTTTGTTCAGCTGTGCAGAAATCGATGCCGTCATAGCGGGGGAATCCAACGCCTAAGCAGCGCTCTGCCGGTTCAAACTCTGACTCACTCGAAGTTATTAATTAGACTTAACAGTAAGTATTTATTATTTTAGTTTCCAGGCATTTTGTCATGCCAAAGTTGAACAGTTGATAGTATCAGACAAGAAGGTAAGCGATCCTTCGCATCTCAATTGTATTTTCCTGAATACTCCACTGACAAAGATTGACAGTGACCGCCCTCACTCCTAACCCATCACCGCGAACGCCTTCGGCGATCCGGGATAGTTAGGGGTCGTTCTTTTACAACCATACTTCATTCCAATGTTAAAACCTTTCGGCATCCGGTCAACCTACCGAGGGCTGCTTCGTCAGGCCAGATATCTTCCGCACTTATACCTCAGGTGCTTAACTATCCTACTTGCTTATATGAATGAACCCTGACACACCGCATTATTTACTTCGTAGGACGTTTTTTCGCGTTAAGATAACTCATTATTTTCGTAACAATATCGTGGCAAGATGGGATCTCCCAGAGAGGTTGTTGGCAGCAAAGCTGAAAAGGGCCGAAAAGGTTAGGGGTTTCTCATACACGCATGTGCTATTGCTCCTAATCCTGTCCTTTTGGTAGGAGCTCCGCCTTCTCCGGAGAGCAAACAATGGAGAAAAGCGTGCGTTTGACTACGTTCTGGATGTGGCTTATGGAAGAAGGGGCAAGTTGAAGCATGAGCTAAGTAAGGTACACGCAATTGTCCCCTCTACCCAGGAATAGGCTGCTAATGATGACTCTTATTCTGATTAGCATTACCTTACTAATCCTTATGAGCCACCACCGCCCCGCATAATCCCACAGGTGGAGCGTTCACGGCCGCCATCGTATTCCCCGGAGCTCGTGACTCTGCTTACTTCAGGCCATGCCCGAACACAGACGAAGCCCCTAAAGCCTTCGGCGCTGGTAACGCCCCCTACATTACCGGAAAGGGCCAATCCGTCGTCCGAAGAGGCACGGCTTCTTGGACGACTAAGCCTACGTCGTGAGGTCAATATTCGTTGGAGATACCATTCGGGTGAACTTAAGAAGACATACTTCCCTTTGGAAGTTTCCGAAGCATCATTCGCTATTTCGGATGACCAAATTAAATCTCCTCGTCCTACAGGAGTTGAAGAATTGGCTCTGGTGTCCGAATTGGAACGATTGGCACGTTCTCCACACGAGGGTGTCCCAATGCCCAGACGACAGCGCCTATCCGAATCTTCGGCGGGACAAAAGCAAAATCAAAATCAGAGTTCACGCCAAGCTTCTATCAAGACTGATTTCAATTCGCCGAAGCCCATACGATTTATCAGGAGACGCTACCGTGAGTTACTTAGTCGGGTGCCGATTTTACGGCAGGATAGCAAATCCAAAACGGGCTGTAGCACAGCCATCTCCTCGCTGGCTATAAGCCACGGTTTTAAAGGTATGACTGTGCCAAACGCTGCAGAAGAGGATGTAGAATGGGTTCTTAGAGCTAGCGCTGACAATAAGACATGAACTTCCTTAAACAAAACAACGCCCATTGGCACTACATGAGTCTAACAATGAGAATGCAGAGCAATATATTAGGACATGAAAGAAACATGTGAACGAACATAATAAGATTAGAAGTAGTGACACGCAAAATGATACAGATTATGCACAGCAATCGACACTTAACCATACTTAATTACATCAGAAGAGAGAACGAAGCTAAATGTTAATCTACCAGAAGGGTATTTATCAAGAATTCTCATCCATGATATCACCTACAGCCAACTCGTGCAGCTGAATGAGATAGGAGCTGTATTCCTTGTCCTTCGCTTCCCGTGCGCCCGCGTCGCCCAATGAGTGATCAACCCCACATTGGAAATTCAGCATGGAGCGATACTCTTCGAACGTGAACTGCGGCTTCTGCCTGATACCCTTAAGCATATCCTGTCAAAATCAGGAAACATCAGGGCTGAGTAGGAAAGAAGTTGATCCAGTTATCAGCACTCACGGGCGGTGTCAGGAAGTACAGCCCATAGAACTGTTTAGCACGTTCAAGGCTGCTTCCTCTAGGCCCGTCTGTTAAGGTTTTCAAATTCTGCTGCAGGGATACCACATTCCGCAGGATCTTCTTGATGCCGAATTCGTTGACTAACCGCACTTGCCGCGAACCGGTGATTAGGACTTGCTCCATCACAGCCCCAAGCCCTTCAAAGACAAACCTGGGGAACGAGGTGGATTAGCCAGAAGAACGGGGAAATACGGATATATATGTACATACTTTCTCTCCTTGTCGGGCAGAGAGGCCACAGCCGCATCATCACACCGACCTATCTCAATGTTGAGCTCAACAATATGAGGGTCGGGTTCGACGGGCTCTTGATCTAGCTGGTAGTTACCCTGTGGATAGTCTTAATTTCACATTATAAACAATCCCTTGCTTAAAGGACTTACCCTACGTAGGGACAATGTGAGATGGTGGATAGCTCTGCATCGGATATCAGTGCGGAACGTGAATAGTACCGCTTCTGCCAGCTGTTCGTATGTCTTCAATAAGGCATCGAACCGTCTACGCATCGTTCATCAGAACTCGTGCAAATGATACCAGAAGGAACAAAAGAACTTACAAGGTCATAGCCCTCGTCAAAGGCAGCTTTAGCTGTTCATCAGGCATCACCGGAGGCATCATAGGAATCCGAGGTGTAAACGGTGTAATGGCCGAGGTGGGCTCTAGGAAGTCGCCGTTTCCTGGAGAAAGCGGTTCGTCGGAGACCGACTTCAGGGCTATTAACCGCTCGATAAACCAACTCTGTGGGCAGGAGTACCATCAGTCTCGGATATGCCAGGGAACCCAAATCATGCACACCAGACTATGATACAAGTTTCCAAGCGATAGCAGCTTGCGGTCAGGGATGAGATCTTCGAAAGGTATTGAGTCATTGCCCAAGAAACCCAACTCGATCCTGGCCTCTTGGCGGCAAAGGTTCTGTCTCTTTTTCGGATCCTCCACCTAACTGATGTTCAAAAACAATCAGAACAAGTGTAAAACACAAACTCACCAAACCACTGAACATAGCTGATAAGCACGCTGCAATCTCTGGACGTTGAGCCCAGGTCGCTGATGTTGATATTAACGGTTCTGAAGAATCGCCAGGAGCAGGGCGTGATACCAGTTCGCGGAAATAGTCGCTGCACCGTTGATAGAACTGAATGATGACGCCTAGAATAAACCGAGAATAGTTTTCACGATGGAAAGGGGTTGTTCGCAACATGGTGCAAAGCGAGTTGATCAGCGCGGTCAGTTGGGTTATTGCCTATTCATGTATGAGCATAAGCTTGATACGAATAGTAAGATATATTTACCTTGACTAATGGCTGCGGTGATAGCCCTTCTGCAAACGCATCAGGTTGGAATGCATCCGGATCTGCAAAATAAGATTAACGTTATCAACGAGCAGAGTTATCCATAGTGTCGAGGACGTACCAGAAACCGTATGAAGGAATATAGTCTGCACCTTTTCCTCCAACTGGGGCAGATACACATTCAACACGAACTCATCCAAATATGAATTTGGCAATCGCGCAGCATCCATCCCGTTCGGCATGATCTCAACCACCCGATCCAAGAAGGACAGAGTCGGTTGAAACAAAAAGCTAACGTGGAACGCATCTGGCTTGATAAGGACACGGTGATGTCCAACTTCCAGAAAGCGATCGTCTGCACCAATATGCGCGAGGATCGACTGAGCAGGTTGCTCGCTTGAACCATGAACAAGACCCGGAACGGATGCTTTCAGTGCCGAAGTGAGCTCCTCCTCATGCCGTTTGAGGGCTTTACCGGCGAGCTTGAAGTCTGAATCTCCGAAGCGGAAGACGGGCTAAAAGAGGGTTAGTGAAAATATTCTGGATGATGCATGACCACGAACCTTTGATTTATCTCGCGTCGTGCGGCCCTCTCGTAGCACTTCGTTAATCGATTTGATGGAACTACGTCCAGAGGTGATGCCGCGCTCCTCGTCTGTCAGATAGTCGTTCAATAATGTGCGAAGCTGTAGAAAGTTGATGAGATATTGTACATAGATGAAGGAGATCTACCCACCTCTGACTGAATAGGGTGCCATAACTCAGACAGTGGGAATAATGCACCTGCTTTCGCACCAGAGGAATCTTTAAAGTCTCGTCTCTGCAAATAATTGATTAGTACATGTCCATGAAACCTACAAAACATATACTCACAGATCCTATTCGGTTAGCAACCTCATAAATGACTCTCAAACCCTGCAATACAGCATCCAGCTTCGAGTACAGAGTCCAGAACATATCTCGTAAAGTCTCATGATCCACTGGTTTCAACGATGACTCCAACGACGATAATCGTAGATTTGACAATGTCAAATTGCGCGACGCTCCAATCATACTCGATGAACGATCGGCGGCTCCTCCCGGTGAGGCAGGCCCAGACGCACCACTCGCAATGACAGCTCCAGGGGCGAGAACCATCATCCTCTTATTGAATTCAGCCCTATCATTCACTTCATCGATTGTCGACTCTAATAGGGAATAAATCTCCAGAGGCAACCGCTGTGCAACAAGATCCAATGCGTTCCCAAGCTCGCCCAAAACAGCGAGGGATTCCAGAACAGTCTCGATATACCCGAACGAATCACTCTCCGGGTTGCCCGAAGGACCAGACACAGACGAGATGTTGTTTATCGGAGCTCCTATTGTAGATTGAGGTCGCAGGGATTTCAAATCGACCTCCTCGGAGACGTTGACGGGGGGTTGGTTGGGTCGTACAGTAAGGCCATTAATGAAACGGAAAAGATGTTGGGGACGAGATTGAGCGGCCAGAGAAACTGGATTCGACGGTTCGACGCCCGCCTTCTCATAGGGTACAACCGGTACTGCAGTAATATACTTAGCTAACGGGCCTGCAGTGGTAGAAACGGGAATTCTTACTAATTTGCTGACCAGGCAGATATGCTGCCCATCTTGACTCACACCAGAAAGTCTTGAGGTAGAGATGTGCGTGTAATTCCTCTATCAGGATTTCCTTCAACGCCTACGGGAAGGATTAGACACGTTACGACAAGAAAGCAGGGTAATGTACCGTTTCTTGACCAGAAAGATAACTACGAAGATCCAACAGCGCTCCAATTTCCATCATCTCGGGTCGATTTATCGTCTTGACGCTTCGTACCAGCAGCACTGCTGCCTGTAAGAGTCTTTTCTCGGACATGAGGGTTTCAAGGGTATCTGGGACCGCCTTTAAATTTTCACTATCACATAGCAACACTGAATAAGTTTCAATGCGTTGAGAGAGTAAGCGATAGCTGACATTTGATCCAGTAACCGCAGCATTTCCTCTACTGTCTGAGCGCGCGTCCATAACTGAACTAGATCGGCACGTTTGCTTCCCAATGCTTCTTTGGCTTCAAGCAGCGAAGACTTGAGTTCTTTGATTTGATCTGACGTTGAGTTCAATGAAGTGAGAAGAGAAGTATGATGCGGTAAGGCGGCAGCAAATGCTTGATAATGTTCTACGGCAGGTTTAGAAATTGAATATAGCAAACAGGCTATGAGGACATACTATCAACGGTACCCCTTAGCGTCTTCTCAAGAAGTCGCATGGTCTGCTTGAAAGAATCTATGTCTTGCCCATCAGTCGAGTCGTCCAACAGCGAAAGAGCGAGGTCGACAGGATTGAACTACTATATATTAGACCACATTCTGCTATCATACACTGAGAACTTTACCTCAGGATTAAGAACAGCCTCCCATTGTTCCGACACCTGGTCAAGGACAGCTGAGAATGACATGAGTAAGTTGAAACTGTGCGCAATGTCTTGAACCGCACCGTCAATATCTCCCGCTTTTGATTTACCATTTACCCTTCTGCCCTGCACTTTATCCCTTAGCCTTCGCTGCCTCTCTTTCTCTTTCTGCAACTCCAATTCTCTGTCTCGGGCTCTCTCAGCATTACCGTTCATAGCGGCGCGTCGCGAAGCACCAGCACTTTGGAACGCAGCAGCGACTTTGGACAAAGATGGCGATATTGGGGAGACCGTATCGACCGTATCACTGCGAACAGGGGCTTGTCTCTCATAACGGCGATCTGAGGATGGACCGTCGTCCCCATATTCAGAGGGTACTCGAGGTGAACCTGCACGTTCCTGTCTATTCCGTAAGTCTGAACGAGAGGGTCTCGCTGGGCTATTCCTAGGTCCTGGATCTATTGACGAGCTGGGTGTAGTTGGCCTTGGTGGTCGATTGATGGATAATGGTTGTGTTTGACTGGAACCGGCGTAAGGGTTGCTGGGGAGGCCATTTGCAGGCGACCGAGCTCTGCCTGGGATTTGTGGAGAGCGGGCTCCTTGTGATAGACCATTTGGTGGAGACCTAGGACGTAGATATCCCGAGCTCGACGTTGGGAATGGCGGGCCCGCTCTAGACATGTGTTCTCGTCGTTGCCCGCACCAATTGTCACAGATGCGTGACAGTAACTGGGACGCGACCGTTTCGATGTCCGTCTTAAATTGGTTTGTACTTCTTAATAGCATCAGGCAACTGCGATCCTTGATTCGAAATGTTGCTAAGAAATCAAGGTAGTCAATCATCCCAGACACGGAGACTGCGAATCGATCTATGAAGGCGTTGGTTAAGCCGACATGGCCAAATGTTCAGTCGTTCGGGAAGATTCAAGCTGGACCAAGTACATTCACAATGAAGCTATTGTCATTTGGCTATGGTGTTCGTTACAAGAGAAAGGTGTCTTCTACGGATACAATTTTGCGCTTAATCTACGGCCAGTCAGGAGAGGATTATCGGGCTCTGGCGAGCTTTTTACAAACATCTTCTGGCTTATATGAATACAGAACAGTTGTGTGTAATTTATAGTACTTATCATAACAAGTATATATCTAAGAGCATGCATAGCAAAACGGTCGTCCGAACTATCCGCGGAATGGCAATGACGTCAGCCAGTCAAGAGACGCGTTGAACGTTGACGTTTACCACCGGCTCGATTCCTCTCGTTCTATTCCTCGACCTGGACAAACTGAATTCGGACTAGTGACTATTCAGTCAGTCGTAGAAATTGGAGTCAACATTCTTTACAATAATGCGCATCCAGTGTCTGCGGGATTTACTAAAGTCAATTTCTCTCGAACAATTCGAAGAACTCATAACTGTGAAGCTTTCCGGTGAGTGCGATTATAATCGAATTGTTTAAAATATGTGCTGAACTAGGCGTGTAGGTCCTATTTGAACCATTCGAACTTTTCTCTGACTTCCGTGCACTCACTGCGGCTCAGGGATTGGATACGACGGCCTCCCAATGTGCAGTGAAGAGATGCTTCAAGCAAAGAATGCCGCCACCGCTATCAAACATGGTGCAATCAATAAAGCATGTCATTACCAACCGTTTCATTGTGCACTGCTTACTATGCAAGTAATCAGATCTTACAGAAGAATTTTTTTATCAATCTACTTCGCAAAATGGTGCCGTACCACATCGCGACATCTCTTTATCAAAATTCGCTCAGAGTGGGATCAAGAATACCACGGGAAGGCGATGAAAACTTCTGAAGGCATGATTACCCCGAAACCTATGGACGCTGCGGATATTGCCGAGGTTGCGTATTAGGCTGCGGCAGATGGTACGAATCGCCTTTGTTACTTCATTGGAACCGAAAACTGTCCATGGAGATACACATGGCTTCTGATCATGAAGGCTATGCGGAAAAGATTTTTCTTTCCTAAATTTCGCCCCAATTCCCAATGGAATAAAGGCACAGCATTTCATGAGCTGCGAATGCACGAGCAATTATAACGTGCTCGTTCGGCGGATTTAAAGACCAATCTATCATTTGCATTCTTTGCAGACTGACGGAGTTGGGAACTCCGATGCCACCTAGTAATTTGAAAATTTACTACATACCCTGGCAGGTATTCTTGACATTTCATATCAACTCCAGCTGAAATAATTCAAGCTTCAAGTCAATTTCACCACATGAACATCCGATATTTCTCAATTTACTCGTCCTACGAAATGTACACCTCTCGTTTTTCTCCATTTTGAGGGTAGGACGAAACTCAAGCTCATAATGCCTATAAATATGGGTCTCCTTCAAGCTCCATTTAGAAATACCTCACCGCCACCGCCACTCACCGCCACCAGAAATGTACGGCTTATTATGTTTATCCAGAAAATGATCCGCAGGGAGAACACGTCCGTCGGATTTTCAAGTTTGACAAGCTGCGATGCCTCTACAGTGCGAGCAGCCATAAGGTACAAACAATCCGCCGGATATATGCAGTGCAGTGACGCCAAGCCACCAGCCGCCAAGGATGCTGCAGGACAGCGCCACCATTTCCGACGCTCGCTATCGAATCCGAATAGGCTTGAAGGCCCGAATCGTCTTTTATGGCCGAACATGGTGTTGGTAGTATTAGGCTGACCGCTATCGAGAGGGATTGCTTGTCCTACTACTAGAGACTGCTAGTGCCAGGTTGAGTCATCGCAATTTCCTTCGATTAGACCCGGAGTTCGCATCGCCTGGAATGTACACTGATTATACGTAGGTGCAGCTTCATTCTCAACGGTCACCGAGCAGTGTAGTAGCATTAGTTTTTGTAGACCTATCTATATCATAACGTCAACGAGACCTTGCAGCATGCTCTGGCAACCGTAATTGGAACAGAACTTAGGCGACCGGGACAACAAATAGCCTGAAGATAGCCAAGAGAAATATGTTGTACCATGGCAGAAGGTCGCTTGCAATAAACTTTCGGCACACTAACCGACACACCAGATGCGACTCTTCTGTCCTCTTCTGTCACACTGAATGAACCAGGTGTCAACGGGAGAGACGAGCTTCGCGAGTCCGCAGAACATCATGCGGTACTTGGCATGCCGACGAATACGTATGTTTTCTTCTATGCCAGGGATGCACTTATTAGACTTATCTCCATCAAGCCTGCCTCAATAGTATATAACGAACTCTTCATGGCAGAAGGATTGCATTATTAGCCTGACTTGAGATTCACTTGAAAGGACAGTGAGTAGACTTTTTATCTTTATTGATTCTCTTTCATTGATCTCATAATTATGGCAGACGAAATGACAAAGACAATCCTTATCACTGGCTGCAGTTCTGGCGTTGGACTGGCCGCTGTGAAGCTGTTCTATGAAAAAGGGTGGAACGTCGTCGGGACAGTACGGTCTGTGGACAAAGCACCAGAAGAACTCAAGAAACTCGATTCATCGCGTTTCCATCTTTTGCCTCTCGACGTCAGCAAATTGGAAACGATTCCGACAATTATTCAATCGGCCATAGAAATATTCGGGAAAATCGACGTGCTTTACAATAATGCCGGATACAGTACCTTTGGGATTCTAGAGACAGTTCCCCTAGAACAATTACAAGAAATCATGACTGTGAATTTCTATGGTTCGTACGATTATATATACAGCGTTCAAACTACTGAACTTCGAATGTAGCTCCCGTCGAAGCCATTCGAGCCATTTTACCCCACTTCCGTGCACATGGCTCAGGCATCATCCTCAACACCAGTTCTGGAAACGGATACTTTGCTACCCCAATTAGCAGTCTTTATTGTGCCAGCAAGCACGCATTGGAAGGCTTCACAGAAGGGGTTTCCTATGAACTCGCTTCTCAGAATATCCTTATCAAGAACGTGGTACCGTATAGTGGCATCTCTTCCACAAAGTTCGTTCAGAGTGGGCATTTCGTTGTGCCGAAGGACCCAGAGCATGTTAAATCCTACGGAGAGTTCTTTGCGAAGACTACCACAATGTATGGAGGCATGGCCACCGCAAAGAATGTGGACGCTGCGGACGTTGCTGAAGTTGCGTATCAAGCTGCGACGGATGGGACGAATCGTCTTCGTTACTTCCTTGGAACAGAAGACTTTCCATGGCTAGACATACATTATAATTCGAAGAACGATGAGGCCTACATGGAGGCCATGCGGAAATACTTCCCCTGAACTATATTGTGTGGGATTTCAATGTCAATTAGCTGTATCTGACGGAATGGAAGATATTCTGATGATCTCTGTAATGTAATAGTGATACACTATCTTCTTAAATGAACCCTGAAGGAGACCAGATAACACGGAAATAATCTGTAAAGAAAGTGTCTAAGCATGATGAACTTGAAGGATGGAGCTTGCAAGTGACCAACACTCCACTGCGTAAGCTCTGAGAATTATAAATTATAAACTTTGTTTGTCGATGTTTGATTATTATAAAGAGGATTTAATGTCGAAGCAAGTAGCTCGTTGACTGTCAAAATCGCCGGTCCCATTGATAAACTTCCATCCTCCCTCTATTTTTCCGCTTGATTTCGTCCAATTGATTTTGGGTTCATTATCCTACTAGGTGAGTCTAGCATTACCGTCACTCACTCCCTCCCCTCTTTTCGTCTCATCGTCCTCCGGATCGATGTTGAAAGGAGGAGCACCACCTTCATATCTTCCATTCGTTGGCTTCTGCAGTGGTGTTCCCATCGCCCTGCACGATATTTTTAATCGTAGAATTCGGTCACGGTACTACGACGCTTCTGGTATCTAAAATCGCTGAGAGGACGTTGAGTTTCTCGATGCATTACGGTACCTGGGTAGCACCCGCTTGGAGCTGGAGTCAGCAGTCGTTCAGACTTCTGGATGCGAGCGAATCTTTCGCCATACTTTTCATTACAACTTTCCGTTAGATCATAGTGGAGTTCCCGACCATCCTTAAAGCTAACAAGCGACATCCGGAATTCGTCCGAATTCTGGTTGACAGCTTTGAGCTCATCTTCGCGTTGGTACGGTGGGCTGGCTCTTCGTTATGTTGTTTTCTGAAGGTTTTGTCGGACTAGCTGGACTCACACTTTTCTTTACAGATTTTTCCGTGTTATCTGGTCTCCGTTAGTGTTCGATTTAGAATAAGTGCATAAAATACCGCAGGCTAGAGTTTTAAAAATTCTTTTATAATTCTCTGTATTTTATTCATGGTATGAGAGAGCTTCAGGACTTGGAGACCTTTGTGAGATATCTCAAGCGATGGTTAAAATAACGGGTCACTCTCGGCTGCCGGGCCGGTCAACTGCCGGCGTCATCTCAATCGCCGAATCTGGATAGCATTCTCCTAAGTCCTTCAGCTTCAACCTCAAAACCATACTTATAATCCAACTATCCACAATATGCCACTTCTATATGACCTTCCCAACGAACTTCTGCGTGAAATTATCCTCCAGATACTTCCAATCCCACCAAGAGATTTCGACGTCGTACCGTTTCAATTCCAATTGAGGGGGTTTCCGTCCAAAGATTCCATACCGGAAGCACTCCGTCTATCCAGGGTATGTATTCTCTGGAGAGACACCATAAATGACATGCCTCGTGCATGGTCAACAATGGTCATCAAACCAGACGAAGCTATCGACATCCCATGCTTGGAAGGCATCATGGAGAAGTGGTCTACATGGATACCTATTGACATTCTGATTGAGTGTCATGATATTTTGCAGTACCATATTGTCGATTTGGCGTAAATAAGGATTGATTGAAGCTTGTTGCGAAGCTTCTCCCCTTTCGGTCATAGATTAGGAAATTACATCATTCCTGCGATTATTCCGAAAACTGTTTCTTACCGTATTGTTTGGAGCTGGTACGTCGATCTCGTTACCTTTCCTCAAGTGTCTAGACATCAAGTCAAGAGAAGAGATAAGGATTTATTCTGGACGAGAATACATCGACACATTAAACTTGGATCGACTATATATACAGAATCCCAGCCCTAATTTCGAAAGAGCGTTCACCCAATAATATTTTTCCAGGGTTCGGCATCTACGCATAGGTTCAAGTTATCGAAGTGTGGTATTAATGCTAGGTGCCATGCAATCAGCATCTTCGACTTTACTGAAGCTTGAATGGCCTCCTGATTTCGATGCGGGGATCCCGAAACTCAATTTCCCCAACATCGAGGAAATCGGACTATGGGATTTCGGAAGGATGGCTGTAGTTTCCTTGGTCGGTTTGAAGCTCCCAAGCTCAAAGTCCTCAGTATCACGGCGCGGCGACCCCTGCTTTTACGCGACATAAGTCATGGCTTTACTCGCCTCACTCCTCAGTTTAGGGGATTTTACGATTGACCATATTGCTGTGGATGAAATTATGGCGGCATGTCCAAAGTTGGGAGAACCTCTCTTTTCTCGATGCCAAGTGGAAAGCCTTACGGATGGTGAAGACAGTCCCCTGCTAGGGTCAGGAATCCGTCTCATAAGGTTTAACAACTCCGAAGTCTCCACAAGTATCCTGAGGGCACTCCTTGTCAGGCTGGTAGACAGAGCGGCAATGTGCAGCCAGATAAAGCACCTACAATCGTTCGTGTTCAAGGTAGAATTCGAGAAGCTCGAAGAGGAATTCTCAGAGATATTCGCCTTTCGCGCCCAGAATTAAGTTGGAGGACATGGCCGTACTGGATAGGATTTTAGAATGAGGCCTTCGAGGATGTTTCAAGTGAGTGGCAATACGAGTACCTGTAAATTTTCGAAGTATATATATATGAATATAACACACTTCAACTAGTCTGCCCGTGGTGGCGGAGCTATATAAGGTACCAGTCTTCACTCGTTTGCAACGAAACTTTCCTGTGTATGCATTCTCGAGCTAGACGAGATGTTTGATTCGACTCCGTGGTCTTCGTTTCTGGAGACCACCGACGTTAGCTGACGTTTATCACCGAACTGGATATCTTACGGCTGCATCGTCTGGGAGACAAGCTATAATATTTGGTTAGGTGAGGGCCATCGGTCAGTATGGCAACAATATCAGTTTTGAAATTATATCAGCTGATAAGTAATTACTTACATATCTATATCATCCCGGAACGTGGTACTGAAACGATGTTTTTCGCAGTATGTTATGCCAATCGTAATTGGAGCAGCGAGTGGAGCGAACAAATACCTGAAAATTGCGCCGTCGTATGTCGTCATCTGTCGCGCGCAGGAGTCGCTTGCAACAATTTAAACATCCACAAGTCGGGTCCTGCGCTCCGCTCCGGTGACATTGTGGAAACGACTTTTCTAAACTTCC
>KN837107.1:200719-218473 GCA_000827215.1 Sphaerobolus stellatus SS14 | reverse complement strand
GGTGCTATTAGTATATCGAAATGACCGGTTTCAGAACTACTGGGGTGTCAGTGCTAGTAAGGATAAAGCCGATGCCCTGTGCACGGAGTGGGCTTGGCTGACTTTGACCGTGACGAGATCTATAGTTTAGTATTAACGTTAAGAGGCAAAAGAAGAAAACGTGAAAGATCGACCGCCCTGAGTTCTACGAGCGTCGTGCCCAAAGCCCGTACCAGCCCGTACCGTAGCAACCGTGGTGACGTCCCACATGCCATGTTCTCAGGGAATAACGGTAGATCCAATATTAGATTAAATTGACAGTATACTATGAAGATTTTTGGCAATTGAGCCCGATATCCATCTGTTGCAGGAGAATCGTAATCCTGAGTGCTCCTCTGCGGGCCACCCTCCAACAACGCTGCCGACATCATGAATGTTGCGTTTGTTTCCTCCACATTAAAATAACCAGAGCTATTTGGATTATTGGATATTAGTTGGTTCAACTGAGACAAGGAATATTCCAATACGACCATAAAATGGCGGTGGGTGAATGTGGCACGGAATAATAGATTATGCGCGGGAAGTTACCAACGAGCGCAGAGGTTTCTAGGTCGCAGAAGGGGTTTCTCATGTCTTTCAAACTAGACACTAGGGTGTATCCGAAACCAATATATATTAATTCTACTGAATTGAAACTGAACTGAATGGAGCTAATAATATATATTGGTTTCGAATATACCCTACTACTGGACAGATCAATATATCCCGAATCCCTGGTTGATGGACGTTATTAAAATGTATTGACGTACCCCTGATTCGCCCTGAATCCGAAGATATTCATATGACGACGCATTATTGATCTACCAAAAGTAGAACCTTAAAAATAATTGACAAGAGATTTTTAAAGCTTGACAACCGCACTTTGGAAATCCAAGACGCCCATGGATATAATGAAAATTGAATATCCTTTGGGAGAATTTGATGGGAAGTTCGCTGCAGTTAGAAAAATAGAGACCAGCCTGATGCTTAGAAAAGATGTAACAGATCGATTGAGTCTTTATATAATATCAAAGAGACAAATCAAATCACGTGTTGGAAGTAATCCGTGACTTTACTGAACTGATCTATCACGCGAAAATGTGAGCATAGCGCTTAAGAATCATGATACACAATACCAACAGTGTGATATGTAACGAAAACAGTACGGTGAGCCTGTTTCACCAAATGGGAGAGACCCATGCACGGTCCCACTTGGAGGAATGCCGTACACAGGCTAGGAAATGCCGAATTTCGACTGAGTTAACCCAGCACCGTATGGGAGATGTAACTTGGTAACAATGAGAGGGTTGTTAATATTCGAGAAGTAGATTTCCGAAGAACCAGATAGAGCCGTATCATCATGGTGATTCGTGATATCCTGATCTCGGATTCGAAGAGATTCAACCGTGATGGAGGTGGACATTTCCGAGGCTTTGCATGATAGGGAGTGGCAGATAGACAAACACATTGTTCCAAAAGCGCGAGTTAGCACAACCTGAGAAGTATTCTTGGGAACTCAGTTGCCCTGACGCACGTTGGGCTTCTGACTCGGAGCACTACGATGGAGGCGGCTTCTGTGAGGTCGGCTAAGGATCGCCCACAAGGACCCACTTCGGCAAACGGGTCCAAGCAGAGGCTAAGTGTCAATCGGAAACAAATATCTGCATCACAACAACGGCTGTCCTCGGTCGTCGTGCAGGACATCGACGGCGGAATCTCTACTACGTTCAATCTCTCTACTAGCCACGCCGTCGAACAACCACGTCGTTTCTTCTAGGTAGTAAGCGGTCCAAAAGGATGTCCTTCTTCAGGAAGAGACAGCCTAGCACTACTGCTGCTACCGTGGTCACTGTAGCCCAATCACCCAGTCAAGCACTGGCACAAACAAGAGAAGCCCAGCTCCAATTGCAGCAGCAGCAGCAGCAGATTCAGTTGCAGCAGCAGCAGCAACGCCAACAACAGCTGCAGCAGCAGCAGGCCAGGTATGTCCGATCAGTCCGGCATTTTTGCTTGCGTTAACGAAGTATTAGTGGGTCTAGCTCGATAGCAAGACCTGCGCAAAATCCTACTCCTCAAGGCTATAATGCAACTCCCTCTGGTAGCAATGCGCCCACTCCTCAGCCGCGACCGACACTCCCATGGTCCGCTCGTCGCCTTATATTCCCCGCTCCCCTCACCTTATCCGGGGACCCTCCAAATATCCCATCCCCATCCCCATTCCCAAGATATGGCCACTCTATTCCCCTAACGGCGACGATGAACGGAGAGTTATATCTATTTGGTGGTTTGGTTCATGAGAGTGTGCGAGCGGATATGTATCTTGTCTCCACACGGGATCTTACTGCCACGCTCCTTGAAACAATTGGCGACACCCCACCACCTCGTGTTGGTCATTCGAGCGCTCTTGTTAGCACTGTGGTTATTGTATGGGGAGGCGATACTAAGGGTGATGGCAATATTGATGAACCTCACGATGATGCTCTTTATCTCTTTAATACAGGTAAAATATCTAGCTTGAGTACATTCCGGTATATTCCTGACAGAGGCTTTCAGGGACACGCGAATGGACAAAAGTCTCAACAGCTGGCAGAACTCCTGTTGGAAGATATGGACATGCTGCTACGATGGTCGGTACAAGATTCTTCGTCTTTGGCGGCCAAGTTGGAGGCGAATTCCTCAATGACTTATGGGCTTTCGACTTAAATACCCGTAAGCATGCCTGAGCTTTATTTGCTCAATACTCATTGTTGCTCAGTTAAAGTTGCGGAACCCATGTGGGAGGAATATCTCCCTGCTGACGGCGTCGTTCCTCCACCTCGTACTGGTCATATCTGCGTGACATATAATGATCGAATTTACATGTATGCCCAACTTCCACTTTCTACTATGTTTGTAGTAACATTTTGACAGCTTCGGAGGTACGGACGGCCGATTCCACTACAATGATACCTGGGTCTTCGATGTTGCCACTCGGACGTGGCGGGAGCTAACATGCATCGGGTTTATACCTGTTTCCCGAGAAGGTCATTCCGCTGCCATGGTTGACGATGTGATATACGTCTTTGGCGGAAGAGGCATGGATGGTAAAGATCTGGGTGATCTGGCTGCCTTGAAACTTTCCAGTAAGTGCAATAGAATAATCATACACACTTCTTTTAACACAACATCCAATAGATCAGAGATGGTACACGTTCCAGAACATGGGACATTCTCCTAGCGGCAGATCGGGACATGCTATGGCCTCATCTGGCACACGGGTATTCGTCCTTGGAGGTGAAGGCTTCACGCCAACCAAACCTGAAGAAAATAACGTTATTCATGTACTCGATACCAGTGCGTTTCCCCTCTGTATCCTTCTCACTCTGCTCATTTTTATTCGTAGAGTATATCAGATACCCAGACCCCAGTAAAGCTTCGCAAGGAACAACAGCCAATAGTACTGATCCTAGACGAGTATGCCTGTAATTTCGAAATGTCATAGCTTGGCTGACAGTTCTATTATAGGCACAACAACAACAACAACAACAGTCGGGACAACCACCACGGAACGTAACGCCGCTTCAGGAACCTGATCGTGCAATTTCCCCGCCAGGTTCAAGATCGAAAGGTCCAAATGGCTCGCAGATGCAAGGATTCCCCGTCCCAGCCGCTGCAGGACCAATTAGACCTCGACGTGCAGATGAAGGCCTGGAAGATTCTACCCGCCAGCCTGGGCCACGAACGGACTCCCCTCTCTTACAGCGAGCGGAAAGGACAGCTTCTCCCGACCCCGGTCGAGCAAAGAGTCCAGGAGGTGGTTCAGCACCTGCATCCCGTGCAATTTCTCCCACTCAGCAAGGGTCTATAGTCCAAGCTCCTAATATGGCCGCTGTGGCTGCCGCGGCGATGCCTCGGGGTGTTCTATCGGCTCGCAGCCCATCACCTAATGTTGATCGGAGTCAGCCACCTCCAGACGCATTCTATAATCATGGAGGGAAATCGCCGACCGTGCAAAATGGCTTTGTGAATGGACATCATAGACCAGGCTCTACCCGTCCAGGTTCTGGGGGGAGCGTGGTGATGGATATGTTAAAACAGAAGGAGGTAGAGCTCGAAACTGCGAAACGGAGGGAGACGTGGATGCGAGCTGCCTTGACCAAGGCCACGAAAGCTGGTTTCGTATGGGACACGGACTTGGCATTGAACGAAAGCGACCAAGATCCGGGTTTCATTGATGAAATCAGCGAGGAGCCTCAGAAGTTGGCTGATTTAGTTTTGGCTTTGAAGCGCGATCGCGCCCGTATACAGGTACGTGGAAATGTCCAGGAAATGATTGACTATATTTACCTGATCTGATTGTGTTTAGAACATTGTTGTTGAACAAGCTCGTATGGCATCTGAACGCTTTGCTGAAGCTGATCGTGTCCGTGACGGGGCTCTGCAAGAAGCTGCGTTTTATCGTGCTAAGCTTGCATCGTACGAATCCGGCTCAGTTGGAGATGTTTCGCGTATGGACAGGGAACGTGCGGCTCAGTTTGAAAAGCAACTCTCTGGCTTAGCATCCCTCAAGGCTTCGCAAGATCGGAAAATCACTGAACTGGAAGAATCATTACAGCTTCAAATGCAACTCCGCGAGCAGGCCGAGGCACGCGTCGTCGATGCTGCAAAAAGGGCAGAGATGCTGGAAGAATCGCATAACCGTATTTCTCGAGAACACAATGATCTACGAAGTAGACATTCTGAGACGGAGGCTTCCTTGCGCGATCATGCTGAGAAGTTGATTTCTTTCAATTCGCTCGCGCAGCAAAAGGATGCCGACCATCGCCATCTGCAGCAGCAAATTGAAAATCTGACGTCCAGTCGCGATCAGCATTTGAAGGCTTTGGAACAAGCGCAAGCTGCTCTTCAAGCGTCCTCTGACAGGAGTGATGAACTCCATGATCAATTGCGCCGCGCTACGGAACAGGTATCACGCCTGGAACAGGATATCGCGGAGCTACGAAACGAGGTAGAAACGCGTACTGCAGATGCTGAAGCGGCTCTAGCTAAATTGACCGACGCGGAAAATGCATGGGCTGCATCTCGTGCGGAAGCGGATGCGTTGCGCAGTCTGACGACCTCTGGACTTGGCCAGTTATTGGATGGGCACCGCGATTTGAAAGCTGATGAGGAGCGACTCTTGCGAAGCCATGAAGAAAAGGTCGAGGCGATGGACAATGAGGCGGCGCTGCTGCGGGAGATGCTGAAGGAGTCAAATCAGCGTATTCAACAATCCGAACAAGCGCTGAACAATAGCAGGGACCAATTCCAATCACTGCAGTCAGAGCAGCTGTCTTTGCGGTCGCAGTTGGTTGGTTTGAGAGCTCAGATGGCGAATGTTATGACGGATAGTGGTCGATTGAGGAAGGAGCTTGCGTCCCGTGATGCTGAACTTCGTGATAAGTCGAGGGCTTTGGCTGAAGTCGAAGTACGGCTAAGCACTCTGCGTAACTATCTTGCTGAGAATGGGCTTCTTATCGACGAAGAGGAAATCAGTAATCTCGCTGGTGAAACGCCTGCTCGTCTATATGAGTTGGAGCAAAAGTTGGCTGAACAAACTCGTATGCACGACGACGTTGTCCGTCAACTCGATACCGTTATACAGCAGAAGCAAGAAGCTGAGGCACGAGTGGCCGCTTTGTCTAGCAGGATTGATCAAGGCCAAACCGGTTCATCTGGTTCGTCTGAGCTCGTGGCAAGGGCTGAGGAAGCGGAAAATAAGTTGGCAGAAGCCGAAGATAATCATAAGAATAGGATGGCCCAGATGGAGGAAGATTACAAGACAGCAGTTCATTACGTGAAGTAAGCTTTTCTCTTCTTTTAACGCCAATATGTCACTGACACGTTAGGTTCAGACATACTGAAAAGATGTTGCGCCGCATGAAAGACGAGCTATCAAAGGCGAAGACTGTCAATCAAGACCTGCAAGGCGAGCTTACTGTTCTGCGTGGCGGTTCACCGTCAGGCTCTCGCAAGAATGTCAACGGTCGTGGCACGCCTGGCTCTGACGACGGCACTGATGTCCTGCGCTCCCAACTAAAGGATCTTCAAGGTCAGAACCGGACTCTTACTCAAACAAACTCGGAGTTGCGCCAAAGACTCGACAATAGTCAGGAGGATGTCGACAGAATCCGTGAGTCATGGCGAAAGGCTAGAGAAGAAGCCGAAGATCGTTTCCTTAGCTTGCAAGATCTCGAGGCTGAAGTCGAACGGCTACGCGCATCTCTTACTGCAGCGCGAGGCGGACAACGCGAAAGCTATCTCGAGCAATTGAGTTCTGAGAATGCCTCTTTGAAGCGCGACAATGAAGAGTTGAGTCACAAGATTGAGCTTCTGCTAGCGGTGGATCACGGCGACTTTGGCCGCAATCGTCCACTTTCCAGTGTTTCGGAGAATCGCGTTAGTCGCTCCAGCGACGATAATGAGGCAGAGCTGGCTTCTCTGTCGCAGGAACTGGAGATGTGGCAACGTCGAATGGCCGGCACAGATTCACTCAATCGTCGGCCGAGTGATTACGACTACAATAATGCAGACCATCAACGGACTCAGTCGCGTTCGTAATAACAGTGTAATACCATTTGTTTTCCTCTTTTCTCAGTATATATATTATCGCTGTCTTCTCCTAGCTTAGCCTGCATGTCATGCCTGATTTTGTTTTGCATTCATTGATTCGTGTGGTATGATTATCGTATGTTACATATACATTACGCGGCGCCAGCGCCAGCTTTCCTTGTCCACTCTATTGCCTTCGCCTTCACAGCGTTCTCGCCCTCCTCGTCTCCGACGCGCTTTTCGAGTTCTAGCCATTTCTTGAAGAAAGCTCTGTGCTCTTGTGAGATGAGACTATCAGGAAGACCAAAAAATACGCACTTGGCTTTATGACTCGTCATTTTCAGAGAAAGAACACGATCAAAGATATTCCTGAGTAAAATGTGTTTAGAAGATAGAACTGATAGAGTCACTGGAAATACGTACCGCATTGATTGAATGTTCTTCTGGGCAGCCTCCATATCGATATAGATAGACCAGAGGTCAAATCGTTTAGGATGGGAATCGACAATCCCTTCGAAAATGGTCCGACCACGTTCAGGATCTCCTAAGCGGTATTCCAACTGAGCGAACTTCGTGATTATTTTAAGATCTACAGGTAATGTAAGAGTGATGTCATATCGATTGCTGTCCACACTCACGTTTCCGCTTCTCCAGACTCTGAAGTGAACGAGTTAGCAATAGTCTCGCCGCTTCGACTTCTTCCCGCTTGTAGTAATACTCGGCGAATAATGTCCAGGCCTTAGAGCTCTTTCCGAATTTCTTGCATGTCCGCTGATATTGTTCAACCGCTTTCTGTAGGAAGGATCAGTAAATGACTCTTAAGGGAAGAAAAACGAAAGACTAACCTCATGGCGGTCAGTCTCATCGAAAATCGCAGCCATTCGTAAATGAACCGTCTTGGAATCGTTATGACGAGCTGCATCCCTGAACACAGCCTCCAAAGACTCATCAGTCCCATATTTGTTCTCCAAGTTCAGCAGAGCGATCCAAACGTTCAACTTTTCGCCTTCCTCTCGGAAGTTGATCGTCTTTAACGCCCGTTTGCCGATTTCTTTGGCTTTCTCTATCTCCGAGAGCTGAAGCTGGAAGGACATGTACTGAATCCAGAGGAAAGACGAATTAGGAGATCCCAATAATAGCCGTTCGAAGTCAGAGGTAGATTCTGGTTGCCGTGTGTGCATGTCGGCAGTAAGATCGTATTCGATGCCTTTCTTTTTCTTCTTAGATGGCTTAGATAGATCCTCTTCCTCATCGCCCTGTTCATCGGTAGAGTCATTGGAAGCAGCTTCCTCTTCATCGTCATCGTTCTTTTGACCAGGCCATTTGAAACCGCCGCGGACTTTCAAGACAGACCCGGTCTCTGCTGAGGGTTTTTCGGCAGGAGTTGGTAATTCGAGTTCCCCCATGCCGTCGGCAGTTTCGAGGACCTAAAAGACATTAGTCAATGTACGGTAGATCAATGAATCGAATAGTCTATACATCTATATGTTCCTCATCGGCGGAACTCTCGCCATCTTCTTCGTCGACTTCCTGCGCCTCTTCATCACCCGTGGCGTCATCATCCGTTGCTTCCTCCTCCGCTACATCGTCATCTTCGTCGTCTGATTCTGCACCCTTCATCTCAACATCGTCTCCAATGAAATACGACGGTTTTAACCCGAAAGATATCTTTTTCTTCTTGGCGTCGATCTTAAGGATAATCGCTCTAACAGGATCTCCCTCTTTGAATCCAGTTAGGACTTGAGCAATGTCGGCCTTCTCGTTATCAGATATCTAACCACCGCCATGTCAGACATATTCGTGTTTGTAAAAGATAAAATGCATCATACCTCGGATTTATGGCATAAACCGCTGACCTTGGTATCCTTGATTTGAATGAAGACGCCATAGGGCTCCTTCTTCCTGACGAAGCAATCGACTTTCTGACCTTCTTCAAAGTCATCCAATGCCATTTTAGCCTGGGTTTTTCGGAAAGTCATCTCGACTTGGTTAGTATCAGGATTGACCCTGCAATAATTCAGTACAAAGGATACGAAGAATAGAATATAAATCAATCACCTTGAAATCTTGCCTTCGACGAGTTGGTTGAGCTCGAACTTCGTTTTCCAGTCTTTCACATACTACATAAACAAATAAGATAAGAAAAAGTTTAATATAAAATATATATTGCCCACAAACCTCATCAAAAAGAGCCTTAATCTGAACTCTGGCGTCCACATTCCGTCCAAGTGTAACGAACAGTCCGTGATCCGTAATGCTTTTAATGAAGCCCCTTACTGTCTGGCCAACGGCAAGGTCAGAGGCAGACGACACCTCCAGATCCCGTGGTTTCGAGGTCGTTTCAGAAGGCTGCAGGCGCGACTGTCGGGTCGAAATAACCGCATTCCGTCGTCCCTTGTCAAAGTTGAGAACAATGCCCTTTAAGACAGTTCCTTGAACAGGGAATGGCGTTCCAACATCATAATCATCACAAGCATCAGTGGGATGCAACGTCCCCTTCACGCCGGACGAAATGAACAAGGTTGTGCCGCCACGTCCATACCCAGTCACCTGCGCAGATACGACCTGATCAGCTTGAATGCTTTTAGGCGTGACGCCTTCGTTTCCTGGGAGTGCATCCGTTTTGGGTTTCGACTTGGGGAGTGTACTGATAATAACGATACCCTTGTTGGGATTCTGAGAAAGCACGATTAGCTCGTCAAGTTCTTCGCCCACTTTGAGGGAAGGAATGAGTTGCGCGGCAGTGGTTCCTCGACTGTTCGCCAGGTTCTTTAACGACAATAAACCAGTAACTCCAGAGGGCTGCAAGGTGATGACGACATGATCTTTGTGAACCGCCTTAATCGGTCCTTTTACGGATTCACCGACTTGGACAGCGTGTACGTCGACGATCTCCGCTGCTTTTGAAGTTGCGGACCTGATGCTGGCGGTTATACGGCCGGTTTCACGATCGACATGGATAATGCGGACTTTGACGGGTTTGCCAATTGGGAATGCTTCAGCTAGGTTTGTCAATGGGACCTCGCTGGATGAAGCCTTGAGTTAGACGCAATCGACGGAAAAAAATAAAAAAATCAAACAATACTTACCTTGCTTCCTTTACATATACATGGGCTCTCAAGTTGTTGAAGAACTCGACGAGTACGGCCTTATCCAGGACTTTATAAACGACGGCATGTGTAACAAGCCCAACCTTTGCATCATCCAGTTTTGTAATAATGGGAAGTTCTGATTCCACCAGAGTCCTCTTGGCAGTCAGAGCGATGCGCTTTCGCTCTGGATCTACAACCAGAACCTAAAGAGATAAAATAGTCAACGATAGTTGCTGCTCATCAATATGAAAGGTACACACCCTGCACTTGACAGTAGATCCTTCCTTGAACCGTTGTTGAGGACGTTTGAGCATAATATCCGCCCAATGGTTTGGCCAAATCACACCGTCGACGTTGCCTGATATCGAAACGAAGAGGGCGGAAGAAGTAAGCCTTTTTACTGTAGCCTAAAGGGAGAAGAAATAAGCATCGCAACATGTATAATAATCTAAACGGACATGCCTTCAAAGTTTCGCCAGCTTCTACGTCTTGCACTTGGAGGAACTTCTGTTCCAAGACGGATGGTTGCAGAGATAATTGAAGAACGCCGTCCAAAGCATAGAAACCAATGACACGCGCGCGATGGATGGTGCCAATTTTCCAATGTCCCGACGCAGGGGATAATGATGGGACATGGTCATCAGATACATGTCGAATCTGTGAATTTATTAGTAAAGAAAGTTCTGCGTCGATAAAAGAACAGAACTTACATGTACATAGCCCAAGAGTCCTTCCTGAACTTCCAACGCCAGTCCGCGCTCAGGTTCAACCTGAATTACCTTGATAGCATCCAAGATCGTTCCGATCGGGAAGGCATCCGATAATGTTTGTCCTTTTATATGAGGTACCTCGAGTTCTAGGATGTGCGGCAACAAAGAAAGTGCAAACTTCCTCGGTTCGCTGACAATCATATCCCACAAAACACGTGCTTTAATCTGTGCCGTAATCTTTTGTAAGATAGGCAGTAATAGGTGCTAAATACCCACCTTTTGGCCAAGTTTAAAACGAGGTGCGCCGTCTCCAGATGGTAAATGGGAAGCATCGATTGTTCCCTCGAAATATCCAAGCATTTGCACGTTAAGACCACCGGGAGAAACGTTGGTGATAAGGCCTTGAACGAGAGTCCCTGGAAGAATAGACGTAATGCTCGTTATTTGAGATATCTATAACAATATTAGCAAATATGATTCGTTGTATTGGGATAGACGTACAGAAGCGGTTGATAGCGTCTTCGGCTCAACGGAAACATTGCATGTGCGTCCATTCTCCGCCATTTTCGTTGTACAGACATCCAGAACGTGCCCCACTGGTAGACGTTTCGGATAAGCTTTTTCTGCCTCTTTAAACGATAAGAAGCCAGTTATGTCAGATATACCAAGGTCGAGGATATAGCCGTGGTCTTCTACTGATTGCACAGCGGCAGGAAGAACCTAGATAGCTTGATTATTATAACGCTGGGTGTAATGATAGATTCGAGACTCACAAAGCCAGCAGTTAAATCTGCCTTCGATACACCAACGTTCACCTTCTCTGGAACGACGCTCAGCTCCACTCGCTGACATGCACGTTCAGCCTCGTCTAACTTCCGTCTCAAGCCAACGACATCCCTTGCTGATACTCCCGAGGGATTCACGTTAGTAACAACAGCATGGACGTACTGTCCAACACGGAATATCTCGAACAGTTCAGGAGGCCGCCGGGAAGCCAGTTCTTCATCATCTACATCCATATCAGCATCATTTTCTTCGTCCATAGACTCCAACTGCTTCGTTAGCTGCGTTGAGATGTGAGTGATGGGAATATGACCGAATAATTGTGATGGCAGGGAGACGATGAGAGCTAACGGCTGAATGGCAATAATCTGGCAGAGAATTTTCATGCCTTCGGTTATCCGCTGAATGAAATCTTGAGCCTCATTACGGTAAAAGACGCAGCGCGACAACTCACCTTATAATTCAAATGTTCTATCCGGGTATGTTCGTTCTTACTCTTCTTCTCCTCACCCTTTTTTGTCTTTGTAGAACCCTTTCCTCCCGCATCCGTCTCTTTCCGCTTCGTTTTCTTCTTTTTGGAGGCTTCTGAGTTCTGTGTTACGCTTGAGCAAGCTGGCGCAGCTAAGAGTTACATAAACTTACCTCGAAAACCACCTCTGCATCTGCTTCCTTCATAGCTTCTGCTCTAACACTCTTGTATTCCAGAGCTGTCAACTCTGTTCCTCCACCTCTTGGGAAGTCAATCTCATCGGCTGCAGGTTTTGGTGCTGCAGCCTGCTTTACAGGTTCCCCGTTATCGAACTTGATTTTCTTTGGTTTTTGGATAACATCAGGTTCGTCACGTTCTCGTTTTTGGCCTGCCATTGTAGAGTGGACCGAGGCTGAAGTTGGATGTGGGAGGGAGGTTGTAGGAGGGCGCTGGTCAATTAATTTGCTTCCACGCAAATTGTCGTTCCCGAAAAGGAAATCACTGCATCAAGCGTCACGCTGCCTAGCTTTTGGCTTTCGACGTACGAATAGACTCGTAGCCAACCTATAGAGGCTGGAACAACTCACGTATGAAAGGTAAAGAGAGTCGCTCGCCATAAAGTATTAATTCATCTCATTCTGTAATATTCTATTACCAACAGAGACTGGGAAAGATGAGCTATCGCCAGCTTGCTAAATATCTCAAGTGGCCCGTGGCAGAGCCCGGCATATACGGTTCCTCCGTTTAATCGCGAATATATCATGTTGTTTACGGTATATTAGCTATTTTCCCATCATTTTTTATGGATCCTGCACTCATAACTTAGGAAAATCCGCGCGCAATCTCTTTTGCTTTACAATTGCCTTTTTTCCATTTCCATTTCCTTTCTTGTCAAAGTCCGAGGTTAATAAGCATAATAATTCAGATTGAGAGGTTATGTGCGAGAGGCTACAAATATATATAGCATGTACTGATTACACAGAGGCCGCACATGCGACAGAATAGTTATACCACGATGATAATGAAATAAAATGCAGGCTTATATGAAGCCATACGCATCCCAATAAGTCAACGGTCGAGCCACCAATGGTGCTCAGGGGGTGGCGTTGGTAGACATCAGATGTGTAAAGGTAAATAAGAAGATACCGAAGGAGATTACAATGCCATAGGATATTACGGGAATATTGCAAAGCGTGGTTGTTGAAACAATACGGAAGGGGGGGCGGGTTAGTGAAATATTGACTGTGAACGAAAGTGGCGATCCGGGGCGACCGAAGCATTTGGAAAGTTGACAGATACAAATAGGATGGCGTGCGTGCCTGTAGAATATAAATCATATGATAAAATTTTCGAACTCACCGAAATGAGGGTTCTTCTGATATGAGCTTGGTTTCGAGCAACCTGTACTCAAACCTATCAGCGCTCCATCCATATAAATAAGGAAAATAAATTAAACATACTGTTGAAAACAAGGTCGGGACATAATACGGAGGTCTCCTAATCGAGGGGCTTCAACGTATAAGCTCAGTGAATCAGGTAGAAATTGAGAAGCAAGGAAACCAACGTACCCGTCTATAAATCCATAATGCCAGCCATCCTTCCGTGTCGACTCGCAGCGATCACGCTCGTTTATGTGATAGCACGAGGGTGGATAAGTAAAGACAGGGAATGGCAGTGAAATATTGGCTTACCGAAGCGGATGACCTCAGAACATCGTAAGAGGATGGAGAGGTTGCGACGAAGGTGGTGGGTAGGGAAGGGCGTGCTGGGGCGCTGCCGAACGATGCCGTGATCCGCCGGATTCGATCCGAACCACGAGATATTTCATATAACGTCGTCGCGTTACGCATAATTCATATAATAATTCATGAAGGATTATGCATATGTCCATAAAATATTTTCTACGCCGAAGCTCCGATGAGGATAAAAAATTGTGGGACACGCTGCGCACGAATCGAAGTCTTGAGGCTTGACTGTAAGAACGTTAGAACTTACTGTAAGTGAGACCATGGGAATATGTAGCGCGAAAAGCGACTCGGTTTCCAAAGGACGGTTTCACCGTTCAGTCGTGCCTCCTTTCCGGAACCATTCGGCACCTTCGCCAGAACCTAAAAGAGTGACTTCGTTAGCATATGATAGGAAAGACGTGTCATGGGTTATGCTCTGTTACACTGTTGATTAACCTCCTTTAACGTATGTTGCTAACGCGTACTGCAGGTGAATGTACCTAAGCAAACCACGGGTACATCCCTGAGCTCATGAATGGATTTGATCTGTGAATAAAGTGGCGGGACTAAGTAGATACAAGATTGAAGATCTTCGATCAACGGCAAGTTCTTTTGGTAACTGGCATTGGCAAGTCAAGGACTCGGAGCAAAAAAGCTGGATGTCGACTCTCCCACCCTTGCGTCCATCTGGACGTTCGTCACTCCCCAACAGCCGCTTTCGTCGTCGACGGCAAATCCTCAAAGCTTTGATCATGGACAATGGCAGTGCTTGTGAATGGGGTCAAAGCGAACCTAATTTCTTCAAGATCAAATGTACTGTCTCAGATCCGAGTGTCTTTTTCAGCATCCCAGAATCTCAGCTGCGCGAGCCTCAGTTCAGATGGCCCGAGTATTCTTCCTTCCTCACCAACAAACTTCCCGAAACACTCCAGATTAAGTCTCCTGCCGACGAATATATGCGCGATCTCCTGACCTACATGAAGAACCTCGAATTTAATAACAATAATGTGCCACCCAATCATACCCCCCGAGAGATCATTGCTGACCGACCAACTCATCAAAAAAATGTTACAACTACTCGGTATGAATCAAATCGGCAGCCAAAGCTTGAAGCAGATTCGTCTCCAGCAGCCACTAGACCTCATAGTGGATGGACAATTGAATGGCAAATGCGTCGATGTTGCTATTTTCGACGAATACTGTAACCTTTATCTTCTTCTCGTTCTCCAGAATTTGGGGTAACTCATGGCCACCGCTGTTGCAGTGTATCAGTTCAATACCCACCTACGTAAAGAACGTGGTGTACCTGAGCTCAAGTCCATGGTAAGCTGACCGCGCTGTGTTACGCTGGGTCAATCAACTAATTAGGAGATAGATCTTTCCTGCTATTATTTGGGATGGAATCGGCTCGACCTTTTATCGCATTAAAATCACACAAGAACTAGCAGATGCCGTAACCAAAGGTTTTCGTCACGAGAATGTAACCAAGTTCATATGCTATCCAAATTGGACATGCCCATTCAAAGGGGCTACAATCTGTTCCCTTTTGACAATCGCCGATATATTCTCAAGATTTCGGAGAATATGAAGGACTTCCTTCCTCGCTCCCCGAAAAAGGCCCCGATTGGTTGGCAACGGTTCATGACCAACGATGAACTGGAAGGCATGGAGCGCAAAGATTCTGACGATTCGGAGATATTGTGATGGTCTCTCAGCATTCCCTGCCCTACCCTGCTGTCCGACATTCTCCTTACTACTACCTCTTCCGTGAGCTTTTCAATGATGTATACGCCCTATGAATACCGAATGACCTCTTATGATTGCCATTCAATACATTGCTTTCCCGAATAGCAATGGCATATCTTACGAAACAGCTGTTCAAACTTTATGACACAATGAATGAATGAAACCCTAATTGGATTGGGTCGATCCTGCCAGGCTTACACTTAGATCTTTGAAAGTGTTCCGATCAGTTGTACTAAAACACAGGTACGTGGTTTTACAATATGGAGTACTAGTGATTTCAAACTAAACGGAAGTTGTGAATTTATTTAGCTTGTTGTCACAATAAAAGTCGCTTTCTGAGCTACAGAACTCATAACTAAGTCACCTGCCATGGTTGTAATTAGTACTCGTTAAAATATCGAATGAAATCAAATAATTACTACTCTTTAAGATTGCATATATAGAGCAGATATTTTGCAAGTGGCCGAACGAATTCCTTCGGGCTCGGGGAACGTTTTGGTCGCTACCACGGAATTCTATAAACCTTATAAACCTTATAATCTATGGGCCGACGATCCAGATTGCGAGGAGAAACATTTCAATAAACGATTACTTGCCAAGTACAAAGATAGGTGGCAAAATAATCGCACCTTGGGAATTTCTTGATACATAGCCCATATCATAACTTCTCCTGCTTCCCCCTTGATACCAATGTTTCCCTTAGAGGCGAAGCCAAGACGTTCGTAGATGGAGACCTGTCACATTTTCCGTTAGTGACCCTCACTCAGCCTCACTGGCAACTTAAATCTACAGCACTCACACTAGTCTCATTTCCAGCCTCCAAGCAAAGGCTTCCTCCGTCTTTGCTTACCTGAAGATGTATTGCACAGTATTAGCCTAGCGCACAAGAAGATTGTGTGAGGGAGTCTAACCTTTTCCTTTACAGCATTTATCAAAGCTTTTGCGATCCCCTTTCTCTGATGTTCAGGTGCAACGCCAATCGTCTGCAAATGCCATGAGTCACGCTTGACTCCACCAAGAACGGAGGTGGTAAATTCCTCATATTGAGGTAGGAACTAAGGTAAACAGTTCATCAGTATAATCCCCAAAGCTAAATACAATTTATATTTACCTTGGTTCCCCACCACTCCCACAAGGCAGGGTCGGGGATAGTGAAGCATCCAATGAGTATGCTCAGGGCCTGCCGTGGTTGATCCTCACTTTAAGTGTAACATGCTTGTCAATGCCAATCTTGAAGCTAATCTTACCTATCATACATTTCCCTGCCAGGGGGAAACCATACTGAGGCACCAAGGACATTACCCCTCAGGTCCTCAACTAAATAAACTTCCCCGCCGAGGAGGCTGGCAATTACAGTCGAGATCCAAAATTCGCCAAAGAATTCCTGATCATGATTGGTGACGAGAGTGGTGAAAGAGTCTATTGACAAATACATACTGTATATGACCTCTATCACTTTCCATTAGTCTAAGTTTATAGGCAGCTACAGTACCTTTCTCGAAAGAAGCAGCAAGGTCCTCTTTAGTCTGCTCTTTCTTCACGGCAAAGGTCTCCAAGTCAAGAATTTGTTGTATAGTGGACTTGAAGCTAGAGACAGAGTCGGATGATGGCATTTCTGTGATTTTCAATCTAAATAATAGTATTTGACACTTGAGTGAACATATGCTAGTGAAGGGGCTATGATGATGCAGTCGAGGGTCATTTATAAAGATGACTTGCAACGTTCAACTGACTGTGCGGAATCTGATCCTGTAAGTAGATGGAACTAGTGGTCAGACACAGCAGTGAGTGACAACGTCTATAATGTATACCTGTAAGTAGATAGAACTAATTACAGGATTAGAACGTGATATGAATAAATGTGATAATGAGTCAGGCTCACCTAGTGGTCAGACATGGCAGTGATTGACAACATAGGGAGCCTCGACTGGAAAATAAAGAGCTTATAAAGCGGTGGAGTACGAATCTACGGAGTCCAACACGTACATGTAATCTATGAGTGTCCATTCAATAAAGTGAGTCAAGGAGTAGTAAGATGGAGGTAAAATAGGTGGTCTCTGGCCACTGCGATCCTTTCCGGTCCTTTGATGTTGGTTCTGGGTTCTAGTTTTGTTCGGGATTTCGTTTCTGCTTCGTTCTCATGCTTTGTTTGGGGGTTTGGTATTCGGTTGTTTTCTTTTATTGTTTGTTCTAATTTGTTCCTTTTTAGCTATACTTCCATTTCGCGTTGTCTGTACCTCGTGCGTTGCCGGCCAGTGCTTCGGTTCTCTCCCTTTGTTCTTTATTGTGACTTTGTTCATATCTTCTGTTCTGGTTCGGGTGCTTTTGTTAGTTTTGTGCCGTGAGGTTTCTATCCAGTTTTTCTTTCTTTTCCTGTTCCTTTTTGTGTGGTGTAGTCTCGGTGTCACCCCCTCTCTCTGCGCCCTCGTGTGTCTGACTTGTGAGAATTCTGTCAGACCAGGGTCTGGGTAACTGTTCTGGAAAGAAGGGCTGATGTTTGTCATTGCTAAACCTGGTGAGCGGATCCAAGTTATCAGGTCACCTTATTTAATCCAATGTATAATATATAGTCACACCTGATCTGAATATATAATGTGCTTAAAGATACCTGTATTTGGTGTCCATGCCAGGTTCCAGTG
>KN837107.1:167866-184931 GCA_000827215.1 Sphaerobolus stellatus SS14 | reverse complement strand
GGTTCAGGCCTCGTAGGGAAGGCGATCGAGCATATCATCAATACGGAGGCGGAGGGGTCGAGGTTTGGGAAGCTGCCTGGGGAGAAGTGGATTTTTGCGAGGAGCGCGGATGGGGATTTGAGGTGAGCGGCGCGGGCCATTTCCATTTTATACAAGATGTATGGAATGCTGATTTCGCGATAGGGACGTGGAACAGACGAAGAAGATGTATGAAAAGTATAAGCCTACGCATGTTATTCATTTGGCGGCGCTGGGTGAGTGCTTTGTTTGCTTACTCAGTTTGGAGAAGTTAATTTTATTTCGTGTAGTCGGTGGGTTGTTCAAGAATATGAAATACAAGGTACATACTCTCTTCATTCCGAAATCCCTCACCCTCACGCCGCGTCCAGCTCACCTTCCTCCGCGACAACCTCGCGATCAACTCGAACGTCCTCGAGATTTCGCACCAGAACAAGGTGGAGAAAGTCATCTCGTGTCTCTCCACGTGTGTCTTCCCGGACAAGGTGGAATACCCGTTAGACGAGAACAAGATCCACATTGGCGAGCCGCACGACAGCAACTTTGGGTATGCGTATGCGAAGAGGATGGTTGATGTGCAGGACAGGTGAGCGGGCTGACTTGCCGTGTGTGGATGAGGCTAACTCGTGTGCAGGGCTTATAAGGAGGAGTTCGGCGACAACTTTACGAGTGCGATCCCGACCAATGTGTTTGGACCACATGATAATTTGTGAGTAGTATGAAAATGCGTATATAGCTTAGGCTGATTCCTCGTAGCCAATTGGAAGATGCGCATGTTATACCCGCGTTGATCCACAAGTGCTACCTCGCAAAGCGTACGTGCAGCCCCTTAATTTACTTAAAACTCCCGCTCACACCACGCGTGCAGAGAACAAAACCCCCTTCGTGGTGGCGGGGTCCGGGAAGCCGCTCCGGCAATTCATCTACTCGTATGACTTGGCGAAGCTGTTCATCTGGATGTTGCGGTCGTATGACGACGTGACGCCGCTGATCCTGTCGGTGGGAGAGGACGAGGAGGTGTCGATCAAGCAGGTGGCGGACGCGATTGTGAAGGCGGTCGGGTTCAAGGGCGAGTATACATTTGACACGACGCGGGCGGACGGGCAGTTCAGGAAGCCGGCATCGAATGGGAAACTGATGGGATTGGTCGGGGACTTTAAGTTTACGCCGTTTGAGGATGCGCTGGACAACACGGTGGCATGGTTCGTGGCGAATTATGAGAACGCGCGGAAGTAGATACGAATAGAATTATTTTATCTTATTTTCCGAAACCGGCATGGGGTTGACGCGGGAGACCGAATGCCGGGAGAATCGATACTGACAAATTGAGCATCCAACCACGTGGCGCCTCTTTTTTCTGTCGTCCACCATGGTCTCTGCCCTTTGGAAAGCCTGCGCCGACGGCGACGCTGCGAAAGTCGACGAGTATCTTGCCGATGCTACCAGTGTCGACATTGAGATCAAAGGTGAGCGAGCCCCATTTGTGCTGCATCCCCCGCTGACATTCGCAGACCATACCGGCGGGACTCCCCTCATCCAGGCGATCAAGGGCGGGCATCTGCTCATCGTCAAGGCTCTCCTCGCAAAGGGCGCAGACCCCAACAACGCCTCCTCCCAAGGCAGGCCGGAGACCTACACCACCGACCCCGAGATCCTCCACGAGCTCGCGACTGCCCGTGGCGACCTCCATCCCTACCCAGAGCCCGCCTACTATGCTCCCTACAACCCCTATGCCTACGCCGCGTACCCTGAGCAGTGGTATCCGCCGCCGCCTCCTCCCCAGCCCACCCAGGACGCCGAACCGCAGCCAGGGCAAAACCCGACTCCGCCAGCGAATTTGCCTCCGCCAGAGGTAGCGCGGAATATTCCTTGCAGGTGCGTGAATGATTTCCATCCCACGTGTCTATGCTAACGAGTGCGTAGATACTGGCCCGCCTGCCGCTACGGTTCTGCTTGTGTCTTCCTCCACCCGCCGCAGCCGGCCCCTTATTACGGTCCGCCTCCCCCAGGCTTCGCCCCTCCCCCCAACCCCACAAGTCCTACCTCTGCCCACCCCAACCCTTACGAGGCTGCAGGGTTCTACTATGCCCCGTACCCGCCCCCGGCGACGTCCCCGACCCACATGCGCTCCCAGAGCGAGGTCATGCATTCACCCACCCTGAACGGCCACCCCAACGGCGTCCCCCAGCCCAACGGTGCCCCGAATCAAGGCCCCGCCCCCGGCTCCTTCAGCCCGTCCCAGCTACCCGTCCCCGTCCCGCTCCCCTTAATGGCGTATATGCCAGGCCCGCACCCGCCGCCGCCTCCGCCGCCCATGTCGCCGTCCTCAGGATATCACCCGCAACTGGGCCCGCACGGCCCGCCGATGATGTATGGCCCCCCTCCGCCGCCACCTGGCAGCTCCATGGACGAGTTCGGCAACGTGACGATGCCGGTGGGGATGAACATCGGTGCGCCTATTGGGATGGGCCCGATGGGGATGCGCATACGGAGAGGGAGCGTGAAGGAGAATGGCAACGGGAACGGGAACGGCCACCACCATAATGGACGCTACGGGACCAACTCGAAGAAGCCGGCGTGTCTGTTCTTCCCCAGCGGGAGGTGTCGGAACGGCGACGAGTGTCGTTTCCCGCATGTCCTCCCTGCGCCGGGCGAGCAGCCGGGCAACGGCGACGTCGTCAACGGCAACGGCAGCGCCGTGAATGGGAAGATGAATGGCCACGGGCACCACCATAACGGCGGACGCTGGGCCGGCCGCGGGCGGGGGTTCTACAACAATAATAACCGTGAGCGGCACGTCCAAGGCGCACAAGGCGGCTCCGGACAGAGCCAGAGCCCGCAAAACGCAGAAGAGAACGGGGTGAACGGATTGGAGGAGAAGCTGGCTGCTGTGAAGATCAACGGCGAGGGTGCTAATGCGTCTGCGCCTGGGTCGACGAACGGCAAGCCCTTCACAAAACACCACCACAAGTCGCATTCGCACAATGGTAATGGCGCGGCGCACCCCCAACAACACCACCAGTCCTCGCAGCCGCAGCGCATCCCCTCGTTGGATGATTTCCCGTCTTTGGGCGCCGCGGCGCCTGCGACGATATCGCGCGCGTCGACGAACGGGACGACGACGCCCACGCATTTCGGCGGAGGCGCGGGCGCACATGTCTTGACGGGGTGGGCGAACGCGGTGAACGGCACAGGGCCGACTGCGGCGCAGATTTTGAGGGAGGGGAGCAGGGTCGGGAGTCCGAGTCCTAAAGGGTGGGCTGTGAAGAATGGGAGTGCGGGTGGGGAGAAGAGTGTCGGTGGGGGGAGCGAGAAGGGGGATAAAAATGTCAGTGTTGGTGCGACGACGGCTGCTGCTGTTGTGAGTGGTGAAAATATCGCGGCGGTGCCAGTGGCGGGGAAGACGCCGGCTGTGGTTGTGGCGTAGGCGGGGCGTGAGGCGGGGTTGAGGTGCGGGGTGGGGTGTGAGGGGCTGTGAGGACTATGTTCATATTGTGCGTTGTTATGGAGGGAGCGAGGTTTTGGAGGGCGAAAAAAAATGGAGGGTATGCGTCTGTCTCCTCCTTGAGGGTTATGTATGGTGATGTTGATGTTATCTATCTATGGTCTCGTCGGTCGTCGGTCGTCGTCCCCACCATGCGTATGCGATTTTTGGTTCTGCCTCTCGGTCCCTTGTTCATTGTCCTTTGCGTTATTGGTTTTGGGTCTTGGTTTGGCTTTGAGGTCCCTCGCTATCTCTGTTCCATAGATACGGCTTCTTTTTTTCTTCCCCTTTTCCTTCTTTTTCTGGGCTTTTTTTTCTTCACCTCATTTTTTTGGGATATTCTTTCCATTTCCTTCCCCACCCCATCCTATTTCCGCTAGATTTTTCTTTCGGTGTACATGCTTTATTCTTCATTCTCGCCCATTCATTCGGCTTTTTGTTTCTGCTGCATTTCGCATCCATCACATCTTCATCACCATACATATATACTTCCCGCCCTCTTTCCTTCTTCTTTTCTCCCTCTCCTTTACACTCCCTCCCATCCCATCCCTCCCAAAAGCAGCTGCCTTGCACCCCATCCCATTTTCTCCGTCCCCTTCATCTCATCTGCTATTTTCCATCCCATCCTATTCCGCCATGTTTTTCGCCCCTTCTTCCTTTTTCTTTTCTTCCTTTTTCTTTTCTTTCCCTCTTGCTATAACATCTGCCTCAGGCATAGCTCCAAACACACACACACACACACACACACCCTATGGTCTTCTTCCCGCTTTATCTCTCATTTTCCCATCTTTATCGTCAGTCAGTCATATTCATTCATTATTTACACTCAGACAGAAAGAAAAAAACACAACGCCCACTTCGAAAAAAAAGCTGCAATCTCCCCCCCCATTGACAGGTGGCCGCCGCCAGTCCTCCATATATGCATATCATACTTGCTCCTTCCTCCTTATTTTATCTCTTCATCTCCGGCTCCGGTTCCGTTCATTTCATTTACGTATGGCCTTCATTTCCGTCTTCCATTCCATTTTCTATTATCTCTATGTATGTGTCGATCTATTTCCACTCTCACCCCCGCCTCCATCTCCTTCCGTTAATGGGTTCCCATCGACATTCTCGGTCTCATTGCCTTTCTTTCTTTTGTTGCATATTTTTCGTCATTTCTGAATCGTTCTTGTGCCGCCTCTCGCGTTGTTTGTGATTTCACTCTAATCACTCCCGGGCCCTCTACCGTTTTATTTGCTCACTCTGTACTCTGTCAGTGTTCCAGGTCTGACAGAGTTGTTGTTGTTTTACATACGTCGATGTATACGTATATTTTGATTCATGTGTTTATTTGAGCTTCTTTGGTACGAATTTCAAGTTGGTAAAAATTCCTAATTCATAAGTTAATAAAAGTCATGGGTTCTCGATGCGAGTAAGCTTTCGTTCAGGATCCGATTATACTTAGCTAGATGGATGGATGGATGGATGGATATACACTGCCGTCAATCGATATGTTTATTTAGAACAGATGCCAGTCTCTAAGGGTTTACGGCGCGAGATACCCTCTGGATCGAGAAGCGGGACTAGATCCGCGGCCGACACTCCTGGCTAGTTATTTCTTTCTTTCTTTCCCCGTGCCGTGTCGGTGCGCACAGTCTCCTCAGCTCAGGGAATAAGACGCATTTGAAGCCACCCCGCGATATTCTCCGATCCGAGCGACGAGAAATTTCTATGAAGAAGAATTGTCTGCCTATGGCTTTGTTCGTCTCCGCCGGCATGCATGCGCCCGTTCACGCTCGCGGTTACTAGGTCGCCTACTGCAATGACATGCCTCGTGTTGTTGATCCTGCGTGGGGTGGAAATTCTTAGAACTGGTTTGAAACGTTCGGTTGAGCCAGGGATGAGTAACGGTCAGCCAGGGTGACGGAATTAATAGTACGAACTTCGCTATATGTGGGCCACTGCAGGCCTAGTGAATCCTCGAGATTGGCCTTTGCATGGGGTTCCCTTCATGCCATAGCGCAAATATAGACTTGGAAAAATAAATAAAAGGGCAACAGCATCTTTATAATATTTAGAGGGAAATGCAGTCTGTCAAGGTAGACATACACCAGCAGAATGTGAGCTAAAAAGGAGGTCTTACCCGGATTCGAACCGGGGTCACGAGAATATTGAATGCTTAACACTCAGAATCTCATGGGCTAACCACTACCCCATAAAACCAATGAAGATCAGTTAGATTGATGCTTTTGCGACCCAGCGTTGTATTATTATTCTTTCTTATAGTCCCGCCTCAGTACGTATACTACACCATCACCCATCCTCGATGTTGAAAGCGCTCCACCTGGATACGCTCAAACCTACATTCAAATAGTAAGAGGATGGCTGAGATAGCAGTGGACACTTCCAGAAGCACTGTGGTGCTCATGGTAATCGGCGTCTTGGGATAGAAGGCGCAAACCCACTGATTACCGCCCCAGTGGTAAAGATCGGAGATTTGGTCCCTCTCCAGCAATGTCTCCGTACGGCAGAGCTTCGTAGAAACGACATGAATATCTGATAAATTTTAACAAATAATTTTAGAAAATCGTACAGATAAAGCTCTACCTACTATGTTCATAATGGCAGCTACCTGTTGAAGGAAACGCAGCAGAGCGAACGACCTGATTTGGACTTTGGTATAAATTATCCTAGGCAATTATGATAAGTGAAACTGTTTAAGAAATAACGAAGAGTGTCTACCCTTCTCGGAGAAAGGCATAAATCACGCCCACGCTTGCCACGACTAGGGTGCCTATTTGCAGCCCTTTCATGATCTCATTTGCATTGATATTTACTGGACAACCATCTTTTATGCATTTGAGTGATATGAGGGAGATAAATAAGTAAGAACTGAAGAGACGTACCCTTAGTGGGATCATGATTGGGAGGAACTACTGGTGTAACAAAGTTATAAGCCATCACCGCACAAATAATCGTGAAGACACAAGAGCCACCCTATGTAGCGGACATGAAAAGAGATAAGCGAAAGGTTTTCGAAAAGCTCCTTACCAAGACTCTGCCAAAATTCTTGGAGTTCATCCCAAACAGGGTGTATCTCAGCAAGGTTAGATACGAGTCGTCAACGTCGATTATAGAATCGGATTTCAATATCACTGCTGGCATGGTCTGAAAATGAAAGAAATAAAACGTTCGAGCTCAGGTTGTGGGCAAAAAGAAAGGGGCTTGAATCAGCTGCATACCGGTGGCTTATGCTTAATAGCGGATATAGTGTTTTGCCCCTTTACGACGGGTGAATGAATTAGATGCACCCAATTGAGCGATGGATCTTACCACAATAATCGGCGAAAAATAGAAATAAAATCAAGATCTAGTCAGGTAATCTTGATAATTTGAAGCCAATCGTTAACAAAATTCTCTGTTGAGGACACATGGACTTTTCATAGATATATGTAGAAGACATTAAAGAAATAATAAATAGAACAAATAGCACAACAAATTTAGACTCACGTACTTATCGTGTATGAGCTTGCAGTGTGCACTGGTATTACACAGCACCCACCGTCGCAATACCTATCCTTTCAAGTTTAAATATTCGAGACGAGTACAGCTTATTTCATGATTTTTTTCTAAGTTAGTATTTCTGAAGGGAAATTATAATGAGAAGATATACGTTTTACAGCCGCATTGACATCCTCGTCGTGATCACCGGAAAGAGAACTCCCGGAACATGCTTTCAACGTAGCCTCAGCAAAGTAATACTGGCCACCGCGAATAAAGCAATGGTCATCACGAAGCATAAATTCTGAGGAAACATTTCATGGGATTATAAGCGTAGGATGCGACGAGATGCCCCACGAGTAGACCTACCAGTGGGCCCCTGGCCAACGCCCAGGTGTTCCAGTTTTAGTAACTTAGGACCGAAAAAAAAACTCGCAAAAATCCCGTGGTCTGGATCAAAATTACCGATGTATATTGAAAGCCATAAAGGAGTCTGTATAAGTACTAATACTGAGATATGATAGTACTTACTGCATGTTGACTCGGATTTATATCAAAGATCCCGGCGATAATTACATAACCCTAGCTCATATCGTAATTGGATTGCTTTCTGAGTGCTTTAAGTATGAGTTCTATTCGGATAAATGATATAGTAAGACTTGCCCATAGATTCTCTATATGGTTCGATAAGGTCATGCAAAGCGGAAGGGAAAGAAGGTGGACCAGCGCTTAAAGGCGGCCTCCTATTGGATCGCCTACTAATCACAATAGCTACCACAGAACAAAAGCCCGGGATATTGAGTTACTTTTCTAGATTCAGCCCTTTAAAACACTGCACAGAAGCCATACTTATGTCCGATTATCCGCGTCGAAGTATAAAAAGGGATCAAGAGGGGCCCACTGCGTACTCTGGCCCCAGTTCCTACGAAGTCGTTGAACGACCTAGTTCACTTTCTTGCTCTAATTCTCGATCTCAGTCTTAACAACACCTCTCTTTACACTGTCAATCCTTCAACAACTATGAAGTACACTCTTTGCTTCATTGCTCTGGTAGCAAACCTCGTTCCTTTGGTCATGGGCCACGGATGGGTCGCCCAGCTTGTCATCGATGGCAAATCCTACCCAGGCAATGATCCATTCATTCCGCAAAACGCTGTCCCAAGTCCTATCCGTCTCGTAAACTCGAGTGACCCCGTCAGGGGTGCCCAGAACCCATTCATGGGATGCGGTCTCCAAGCAAAGCCCGCTGCACTCATCGCTGATGCTAATCCTGGAAGCAAGGTCGACTTCCACTGGCTTACTGATATCCCAGATAAACTTGTAAGTTTTTATTATTTTTTGGAGGGAATATATTCTTAACTGAATTTCCGACCTTCTGTAGTGGATCCATATGATTGGTCCAGCCATCACATATATGGCGAAATGCGATACTTCCTGTGATACATTCAACTCTAACAATGCGAAATGGTTCAAGGTAGACCAACAAGCTCAACCTAATCCCGGAAATCTTTCACATTGGATTGCTGAAGACGTCCGTGAGTATCCTCTTTCCTTCTTCGATTTATTCACAATTACTTAATTGAAATTAATTCGTCAGATAATGGAGCCCCAGTTACGGTCACATTACCTAAAAATGTGGCTCCTGGAGGATATCTCCTTCGCCACGAATTAATAGGTCTCCATAGTCCTTTACCCGGTGGATTGGGGCCCGAGTACTATCCCAGCTGTTCCCAAATCAATATCGCTTCCAACAGCAATCCTACTGTCAATCCTTCGCAAACCGTCAGCTTCCCTGGTGCATACACTGGAAATGAACCCGGAATCACATTAAACGTAAGCTACATTATTGACAGTCGCTATGTGCACATGATTTATCCACATTTCCCTCTAGGTTTTCGTCAATCCTGACATCAAACCGTATAATTTTCCGGGTCCAGCTCTTTCCAATGTCGTCAATGGCAGTGGTGCTGTTTCAGCTAGTACTGGCAGTATTACTGTTCCAGCTAATACTGGCAGTGCCACTACTGTCTCCGCTAAGACTAGTAGTTCTGTTGTTCCGCCTACGACTAGCACTGCCGCTTCTCCAACTAAGACTACTAGTGCTGTTGTCCCGGCTAAGTCTAAATGTACTGCTCCTAAACGCCGAGGTCTTCGCTCTCGCGGATCCAAGCACAGACAATTCGCTGCTGGACGCAAATAATCATCTGTTCACACGAATTTCGTCATAATTTCTTTCCCCTATTTTAGCATTCTGTAGACTGTAACTATACAATTTGATCAAAGTCCGTGTTACTTGGTAAATAATACTAATAATCATATCCGTACCTATCAGGTAAATAGAAGTTTTGTCTCTACATCTCTCCCAGGCTCAATCATCATTCTATGACCTGCATCTCTATTACCCACCCGATATACTTCTCCTTGCGGTACCTAATTCAGATCTCCCATTAACCGCCAGCTGGACCCCTTTATAATTTCTTCTGCCGTTAGTGACCCATTAAGCCTGTGCTTTCAAATGTTATCGAGGCATCTTTCTTGATATTCACGAGTCCCTCAAATGAGGAACTTCTATAATCAAGATGCATCTTGACATCACCCTTTGCAATGTGTTGGGCAAATATATTCTTTTTGGGAGAATTGATGTTAGATAAGATTAAGTGAACCACCTTGGAATATGGTTGAGATAAGTAGTCCGAGGGAATATTTCTGAATCGAATTCCTCATCGTCGCCCGAGGCAGGCATCACACGAAGTTCAGCGACGGAAGCCCCAGCCAGAATCTGTACAAGGCATGCATGTAAGAAAGATAGAGAACCTGTAAGATCCATGTCCTGTCCGGAAAACAAAATTGATCGCGATATCAAATTTGGAGATGCGATAACTTTACTGCGAGAATGAGAGGATCCGGATTACTCTTTATGGGCAGTTGATGGGAAAAGGTTTAGAACAAAAGCACGCAGATCCAAGGAAGCCCGTTCGTCAAATTGCACATGGGCAGTAGAATAAGAGTCTATCGAGACTGAATCGATATACCGGGGAACTCGAATGGTGGCACCGATGGGAGTATACATGGTATACGGGAAGACCTTGAATGAACGTAGATGCTGTGCCTTTTTCTTCTGAGGTGTTCAGATTGAAGAGTCGGTATCGTTTCTCTTTCACTGAAAGCCAATAGGAGTCGAGTCGTCGATTGGGCAGGTACTAAGTATATCTGTCCTCAATGTTAGTTAGTGACTGCGTTGGGTGAAGAAGAAGATGATGACTTACAATCTAGACTCGTAGATACGTACTCCATGAGACTAGTGTATATCTCATGCTACTAATCCCGAGACTCAGTTCCTTCGACCACAATATATATGATGTGTTCCAGTTGTATGGCCCACTTAGCACAGTGGTAGTGCGTGTCACTTGTATTCACTACATGACAAGGTCGTTCGTTCAATCCGGGCAGTGGGCATTATTTTTGATGCGAACGGGACCCGAGAGTATTATTTTGCCGCATGTCTTCTGAAGCTTGGCGTGTTTCTCCTTTCAACATTCATTAATTGTTAATTAAAATTTAGGTGTCGAGGATAAGGATTCTTAGAGGGCCTCAACGAACCCATTTCGAAACTTTAACTTCAACTTCAGCTCCCGCCGTCACCTTATCCACTCCAGCCCCTTCATCTACTACCGCGATTTCCACGACCGTTCCCATTGCGACTGTGTCAACCGTCCAACCCATCAGCACCCCGGAAGGCTAAGCGTGAAGATGAAGCTCGTACAGCACAAGCTCTTCTCCCTGACTCTGAAGCCTAGCGTATCCCATATGTGTAATAACTCGGTATAGCTTCAATCTGAAGTCGTGGAGCAAGAAGATGCTCGGATGACGACGGAACAACTGAAGGAACTTGCAGAGGCTCTCTCCATTCTCTCTGCTCGATCTAGCGTCATGAAAGAACGGGCTGAGTTGCGTGTGCTCATGGAAGAAAACCTTAGTGCGGGGGAGGTACGTATCATCTTCTACAATGTATCGAATCTCCTTTTAATCTTTTGGTAGGACCCCAAGTCCCCGACAACACCCTTGGCTAAACGTATCCGGACTATGTTCACTAAAATCGATGCTCAAATATCAGCATATGACGAACGGGTTGGATCCTCATTATAGATGATCACCTGTGATCATCAAGGCCGTATATCTGTTAGCGATTTAGAGCGTGCTTTATCTGTCATTATGCATAGGCCGGATGAAGAAGTCTCACAAGCAATCGTCAGAAGCTTGACGTTGACCAAGATGGATACGTTCGATTAGACCATGTCTTGGATCTCGTCAAGGAGAAGGGCTTAGTAAGTTTCCTGTTTTAAAGTTTCGAAGAGATTTACTAAGACCAAATCTAGGTATTATTTTAGATGAAGAGGCTCAAAACATTATCGGACAAGGTCGGGAGCTCATCAATGTTTCTAGAGATGCACCACGGAAGGAAGACATTGTACAAGACTAGATTGTTTGAAATATAATACTGGATCATTAATATATCATAGATGTATAATCGCTGTGACCCTTTAACTTAAGAATTAGAAAACGAATGAACGTAGAACGCTTTCTTTTGGCTTAGTAGGCACCTTTGAAATACCTCAACTTCCCGGCTCCGGCTGTTCGGCGCCTTGAATTTCGACCATGTCAGGATGCGGCCTCAGGCTGGTATAAAATCTGCGGCACTCGAAGTGTTCAAATTTGGTCTATATCTGCTCGTATCATTTGCTGCGATGGCGACAATTATGGACTCAGACTAGTGCAAGCAGGTTGTCGTTCCGGTGCGTTGTCCTTCGAATATCATGCTGCTACGGAATTCTGAGTCGGTGATTTCTGCACTATAGAGCACATTTGATTCCCAAGGAAGAGGAAACATACATATGCTATATCATTCTGAGAGTTTGATTTATGGATAAGACTGAAAAATCTGTCCAGGAACCTCCCAAGACTTATTCCGAAGTCGTTGCTGAATTGGACCGAATAAAAGCGCGCCGTCGAAAGCTTCCGCTCAAAGAAGATGGTGCAGCATCTGAGAATACCTCTCGGAGCGAGTCGGAATTTCTAACGAAGCTTGTTTAGCTATTCGTGGTTGTATATTTACTGCATAAACTCTGTGAGTCCTCCATCTTCCCCGCCAGACAGGCATTTAATAAGATCGTGTTATTGGATATAGTGTATTCGATTGGTATCTATTCTAAAGAGCCTCTATTTCTGTATTTCTACTTGTTTACCCTCAATCCACACTCCCCATGGACCAGAATGCAACTCAACCATATTTTGATACTTCTTCATATCGTCCAGTGATATCTTGCTTCCACCGCAAACGATAAATACTACAGTCCTCCGTCTACCCTCAGCCTTCGGAGGAAGGAGTGTTTCGAATACGGTTCGTCTGTAAGCAGGCACGAGGGTGGTTGAACATGCCAATTCTACGAGGAACTTATGATCATCTGAGATGATATGTGTATTAGCACATGCCATTGTGTGAAAGCGCAAGTACAAACCTGCAAATGACAATGCCGTCTGCATGCTTAACCCATCGGGGACCAAGACGCACGATACACCGCCTTCCCTTTGCAAAGCCATTTTAACGACTCCGGGCGCGGGGCTTGCGGCTCCTAAGGAAGAGGCTACAGAATCGATTGATGGTAATCGGATAATCTCTACACCATTCCCTTCGTCGTGAAACGTCGTCATTCCTTCTCGGAAAGGAGGTGCTGGTGAATCGGAAAGCAGAGGTGTTCTATTTGCTTGCATGGAATGATAGAAGCAGTCGGCACCGATCGTTTCCAAAGCCACGATGGGAACTTGTCCAAGTATGAGTGAGAAATTTCGTACAATCCAGGGAGCTTACCGTCGTCCCATCCCGTCTGTTGACAGCCCACCACGATACCCCCCAGCAGTCCTCCTCCACCAACACTGCAGAATATGGCATCGGGTTTCACATTGAGGTCCTCTGAGAGTTCATGAACCATGGAGGCATGTCCTTGCCATATATTGGGGTCGTCTGTAATCAAATATGAGCAATTCTTATATCATTTCGGAGCAGCATGTGCGCCGCACCATATGCAGAGACTTCGATGCTAATTAAGTTTTATTTTCGCATTCTTAAAACATAGCAAATTGTTTTCTTCATACCTGCTTTTATCGACGGCAGCCGCTGCTCGAGCCTTGAGAAGTATTTCATAGTAATCCTTTCCACCAACAATTAAATTCGCTCCTTCGCGCCTAAGACCATCCAAGAATCGTGGATTCAGCCCAGATGGTAGATAGACAGTGCATTTGGCATCAACTGCATGCGCAGCGCAAGCTGCCGCAAAGCCTGCGTTACCTGCAGAGGCTATGATCAGATGTGCATTCGCTGATTTTGCCTTGGCAATTTGGGCTACATTAGACATGCCCCGGTATTTGAACGATTGAGAAGGTTGGAGATTCTGAACAATCATAGAAAAATTATGGCAACTTGCAATAATCCGGATTATGGACGTACATCAAGCTTTAAGTAGACATCGCAATCTAGCCCTTCCGATAAGATTTGTGAGTATATTAACGGGGTGTGCACCCAAAGAGGTTTGGTCATTGTCTAGTCTATAAATGAGGAGACCGTGGTATGTTAGAGGAAAAGAGGACCTTTATAATGATGCTTGCAAGAAGAATATTAATATTTGCCGGCTGCTCTTGGGCTGCTCTTGGGCTGCTTCTTCCGCGGCGCTTCTCGGAAGGCTTTGCTTTATATTCCCTTCAGCTACATTAGTCATAATTTAAGTGTTGGCTGATGGAGTCAGCAGTCAGGAGGACCGGTGCAATAGATAACTGTAATACTTGAAAAAATAATCAAGAATTTTTCTGGTTAGTCATAAATTCAATTAATTCCCCAGACTCCAAAGTCATGTGAGAATCAGCTGATCGAGGTAAATCATGAACTATGGGAGCTACGGGAGTCATAAGCTGTCCTGCCGGAGGACATGACTGTTATTTTCGAAATAATTATTCAAGAATCCTGTCTAAGAGTCATAAATTCAAGAATCACATTGGATTAAGGTTTAGTTAGATATTGTACTTATGTATATTTAAGGTTTATGTAATATTTCTAGTCATCGCAGAATATATATGACTCGCAGAAAAATTGTAGTGTCAAGTATATAATAAACATTAAAAAGTGTATCTATCGAAGGTGTGAGATCGAAAATTGTGTGACTTCCTAATCGGGCTGAGTTCGTAGAAATTAGAAGTTACGACTAACTAATAATAATAACTAATAATAACTAATAACTAATGAAAAGGGTCTGCTCCTCTGTTGATTGCACTAATCATCAGGAAACATGGTAAAAACGGGCGCCTAATGGCTCGGTAACGAAATTTGGTTATTCCTTTGGAACGACACAGGGACATCTTAACTTTTTTTTGAGAACCTGGTTTATATGATCTATAATCCTCTCATGACAAATAACTGCGGCCGCCTATACAGTCTGCGTCGAGATATTGCCTGTGCAAATCTGCTATGGAAATGTACATAAACTATAGTCAGCTATCATGACTGTATAGGTGGCCCCAGTTATTTGTCATGAGAGGATTATAGATCATATAAACCAGGTTCTCAAAAAAAAGTTAAGATATCCCTGTGTCGTTCTAAAGGAATAACCAAATTTCGTTACCGAGCCATTAGGCGCCCGTTTTTACCATGTTTCCTGATGATGTCTATGGGTATATCTGACTCATTACCTATTTAACTTAGAGTGAGCATCTCTGTCCTCCCAATCTATCCGCTGATGAAGCCAAGGACTTCGCGGTTGTTCCAGATCCATCTAGCCATGGGATGAACGGTGAGTAGTATCGAAGGTCGAGAAAGGTATAAACATATAACAATGTTCTAAGGGGCCTATCGCTGTGTCATTTCCACCTTATGTTTCTCCTATCTACAAAGACACTCTAGACAGTTTAGATGGGCTTGGACTTCCCCGTAACCCTGAGAGTGTATGCATTTTTATTGGTTACATCGTGTGCGTGTCACTTGTATTCACTGCATGACAAGGTCGTTCGTTCAATCCGGGCAGTGGGCAATCTTTTTGATGCGAACGGGACCGAGGGTATTATCTTGCCGCGTGTCCTCTGAAGCTTGGGGAGGACGGAAGGGAACGTTGAATGGCGAACTGAAGAAAAAACGACGTGATCCTGAAAAAGAAAACTTGAATCTGGAAGCATTCTCCGCTACAAAATGGAGCCCTTAGATGAAAGAATGGAAGCCAAAATACTCTTACGTCGCTCAACTTGAAAGTATAGCATTTGACTGGCTCGGAGCAGCTATGTCTCTCAGCTTGAAGTATAATTATTGACAGACTCGGAACGGCTTTACTGTCCTTCTGGTCACCGATGCTTCAAAAGACGGATTGGACAGTGCCGATTGAGCTTCATATCTCACTGGAAATGGTTTCAATATAAGTTGTAGCAGGCTGACAGCTCACAGGAAACACACAGGAAACAGGAAACAGAGGCTGTCGAAGAGAAGCATGGGCGAATCGGTCATGGGTGGGACGGGCCTTCAGCCAATCGCATTTGGAGTTCGGTAGACGTTCGAAAGACCTCATATTCCCTGCATATTCCCATCAAATATGTCTCCTGTCCCTCGTTTTCCTTGTGCAATCTAATAATCGATAGGGATTTCTGATGAGACAGTCGACTGTTTCCAAGGAAGCTTACCGCGCTGATGCCACAAAGACTAGAAGAAATAAGTTTCATTATGATCCTAAGGTATCTTAAATCCATGCGTACAGCCTTCATACACTTCTTGCCTCCCCACGGTTACATAGAACATACCAACAATAAAAATGAGGATTACCAAACTGCCGAGGGCAGCGGTGAAGAATTCGAAAGAATTGCAGCAGGCTGCGGTGCCCGAATAAGACTCTCCACATTCAATGTGGTTTCCGAAAGGCTTCTTGACTGATCCCATGGGCCACGCAGCTTTGGAGCCTGTCGAGTCGGCGAAGCGTCAAGGCTGCCGCCGCGCGACGTGGGACTGGTGGGTAAGGCCAAGTCTTCCACAGATATGGAAGCCAATCCTATTCCCCAATTTCCAACCTGGCGATCCGTCATGGTCATCGTTTTCGCAGGTTGAAAAGTTGGACGAGGCAAGGAGGGAAGCCTGTGCTTGGGTTGACTCCGCGGAGGTGTTGGTCCCGTGTAGAGACGCAAAGCAGTTGGTGCAGGTCGTCGAGGAACTTCTTTGAGAGGCATGAGAGGAAGATAAGTGGAGTGTGCTGCGCTGATCCCTGGAAATCAGAGAATATTCGTTGCGAGGCGAATAATATAGCACTCACGGTAATAAAAGGACACAAGGATTCCGTAGGACTAATGTTATAATGTTATGCACCGGGCAATGAAAGAAATGGCGTGTACAGAGACTTCAAGTCCTGCAAGTTGGATAGGTAGGCCTCCTGAAGGAAAAGATAGTGGCGACTTGGAGGAAAGGTTGCAACGTCGATTAACAACCAACAATCCTGGGCGTCTAGTCGGTAATCTTGACCTGCCATGCCATATTGATGTCGCTTTGATCCTTGTCTCTTGCTGATGGGAAATATATCCTTGAAATATGTTAAATTACCCGGAATGAAACATATGTACCATCCTTTGCTGGAATGACGAGGGTGGCCCTGGGTGGCCTCAAAATTAGCTGACAAATTCCGTTGCTCTCTGGGTGCAATTTATGTGCCAATCTGTTTCTATACTATATGATGGTGACACAATGTTCTGCCATTTTTTGCCATTCTACATGATGAAGATATCGGAAAATAAGGGGAAACGTCCAAATAAACATATAGCGTGTGGCACATCCTATGCCCAAGTCTCCAATCCGACCATTTCGACGCCTTCTGCTGTGCATAGACAGCAACCCCGGCGTTCCGAACTGGGACCCATGCCGGTATTTTTCCTCCTCTTCCTCCTCCTCCTCCCTAATCGTCACAATGCACGACGCCAATGGATGTGAACGCTTGGCGTACAGCGGCTTCATCTTCCTTGGCAACCACCGCAACCATTCCGGATCCGCAGTTAAATGTGCTACTCATTTCC
>KN837107.1:123927-135011 GCA_000827215.1 Sphaerobolus stellatus SS14 | reverse complement strand
CAGGAGTGAATTACCTAAGAGCTTTTATAAGTACGATGAAATGCTTCCGTCTATACGGTAACTCAGCGTTGCGCATATTATACGGAATTCCAACAGACTGCCGCCTGCGCACTTGCGCAGACGCGCAGCCCTGCCAAGAACGCCACAGCAGTGGCATACGCAGTACTGGAGATCCAGGCTGACAAGGGCATGCTAGAACGTATCCTCGAGGGATACAAGACAGATGAGTTCTGCAAACAGGTCGCTGCCGACATTCAGGCTGGCAGTATTGAGGGAGCGAAGGAGGAGGGAGGCCTACTATATGTGGGGAAACAACTTCTGCTCCCACGAGACTCCAAGCTTCGCGAGATCCTCTATAACTTGGCACACGACACACTAGGGCACTTCGGCTTCGACAAGAGCTACGAGGCACTACGCCACGCCTACTACTGGCCGAAGATGCGGCGCGACCTGGAGAGCGCATACATCCCCTCCTGTGCGGAGTGTCAACGCAACAAGGATCGGACGAGCAAACCTGCGGGTTCCCTACATCCCCTACCGGTTCCGGATGCCCGTTTCAACTCTGTTGCCATCGACTTTATCGGCCCGCTCCCAGAGGAGGAAGGCAAAGACACGATCATGTCCATGACCGACCTCCTGGGTGCAGATGTCCGTATAGCTGCGACGCACTCCAACTACACGGCAGCTCAAGTCGCTGTCGTACTTTTTGATGAATGGTATTGCGAAAACGGCCTAATGAAACAGATCATTTCAGACCGGGACCCGCTCTTCACGGCCGAGGTGTGGACCGCCCTACACAAACTCACTGGGGTCAAGCTCAAGATGTCCATGTCGTTTCACCCTCAGACGGATGGCGGAAGCGAACAAACAAACAAAACCATCAACCAGGCCATCCGTTACCATGTAGATATCAACCAGAAGGGTTGGCTATCCAAGCTTCCCCGGGTCCGCTTCGCCATCATGAACACAGTGAATGCATCAACAGGGTTCTCCCCCTTCCAACTGAAAACCGGTCGCTCACTGCGAATCATACCCCCCCTAGTGGATGCGCCAATCACATCATCAGACGCCGAGACCACTGCCAGGGAGATCATTGAACGCCTCCAACTCGACGTCATGGAAGCACAGGACAGCCTGCTAGCTGCCAAGATCAGGCAGGCATACCACGCGAACGAGCACCGGGGGCCGGAGGACGCATACCAAGAGGGCGACCTTGTGATGCTCTCCACCACTCACCGCCGGCGAACATACACGCGGAAAGGGAAGAAGCGGGTGGCAAAGTTCATGCCACGGCATGACGGGCCGTACACAGTTGTCAAGGCATTTCCTGAGAAATCCGAATATACACTGCGCCTCCCCAACAGCCCCAAGACGTTCCCAGGCTTCCATGCGAGCCTACTGAAGAGGTTTGTTCCCAACGACCCCGAGCTTTTCCCGGGACGGGAGCTCAGCCGCCCCCCGCCGATCCTCACCGCTGAAGGCACCGAGGAGAACCTGATCGACAAGATAGTGGATGCCCGGAGGAGAGGTAGAGGTAAACAATACCTCGTGCGGTGGATTGGATATGGGAAGGACCACGACGAGTGGCTATCTGGGAAGGAGGTGGAGGATACAGAGGCCTTGGATGTCTGGGAGAGAGATAACGGCACGGAGATTTAGGGATACGGCATTTTTCAGAGAAGGGAGGGGTGTAATCCTGGCACAGGACTACGACGTGTTAGGGACACGTGATGCTTAGGTCAGCATCCAAGATATATATATTTCAAAGGCCGCTTCGTTGCAACCCAGACTGTACTCTTGCAACGAAGGTGGGCCATATTTTATTTCCTCTAATTTATCATGTATACTTACAGACTGTACTCTTGCAATGAAGGTTATTTCTCCTGTCCGCTCTACCGTGCGAATTAGTGAGGCTGTTAACCGACAGCCTTCCACTTCCAGAAGTTGGCTTAAATTAAAAGAACGCAATATATTTAGCATTTATTACTTTACAGTCTCTCTCTCCTTTCAAGAGTCCTCCTCACGGCTGGAGATGTAAGTAGTTACATACTTACTCATATGATGGGTAACAGGAGCTGCAGGGATTTGAAATATTCCTTTTCACGCAGATGCACAGAAACATCTGTCCCTGGGAGAATGGCCACTGCTGGAGGACCGGGCCCATGCAGGCTTGACGTAGTAACTGACACTCGATGTCAGCAAGTCGAGAAATACAAAGCATCATGATTCATTAATTGCAATAGATCCTGGAGTCTGTCATTTGTGCTCGCTAGCCTGAAATCAAACATACTTTGGTAGCAATAATATAGAATAATCCAAAAGGCGGAGAGACGTGAAGTTGGTCTACTCTCAGCTCGGAGCTGCTTGTCCCCTGGCAGACGTATTTGGTACCCAGTCGCAGTATTTGTAAATAGTGGTGTAATTCCAGCTATCATTGCCGAAATCACGTTTGAAAATATGAAAATAAGACTGTAGCCTGGTCTGAAAGAGCCGAACGGTCCGTTCTCTGTTTTCCTTAGCGTGAAGTTCTTAATTAGAAAGGGATGCGTGGCTAGCGGCAGATGCTTCTAGAGGTTAGACTTAGGGCCATAGCAAAGCACAGTCAGATTCTAAACAGAATTCATCAGTTTTTCCGCAGAAAACCCCTGTTATCTGATTATATCCGTGACAGATCGTTATCGCAGGAACATGGCATTTGAAAGGCAGTTCTACTACGCCGTGACTGTCCAGTCGGAAACCGACTCGGAGGTCCCTGAGTAAGAAATTTGACAGCTTTTAGAAATACTTAAAGTGCTTACGTATATGTTTTCTCATCCATACTTATGACGTCTGACGAGGTTACTTATGCTTTCAGGCTTTGGCTAGGCTTGGGGTTACCCTGAGATCGGTGGTGGGCAGTGAGTGCTCATCTGCGGATCTGTTCCTCTTCTAAGCAAGCCATTGGGAAATACATAGACAAATGAAAGTCAAAAAATCACGTACTTACTAAAAGATGAGCCGTAAAGCATTCTGCTTCGAAAAGCTATGCACTGCTATCAGGGCTCCGAAGATGATGAAATGCGCAGATGGTCGGACTTAAACACGGTTTACTGTCATTGTCATCGGCCTCGTGCAACCGAATACAGTCAGCTCTTATCGCACAGTATCCTTGACACTTCTTACGCATCTGGAGCAAATCAACGTAAGTATGTACTAGACTTCTCTAAGTTCCAACTGATCTTCGGGGTTCCGTACTGTATTGGTAAAGCTCGAGTATTGAGAACCTTACTTACTAATGGTGATATTATTCGCAGTATGGTACGATAGCAATAATCCGCTACGGCAAGGAAACGTCCATACAGCATTTTCGGTAAATATATCGACACCGTGCAATTCAAACACCGTGGTGGCAGGGATGTAGCAGTGTAACGGTAATGATTAGCCGAACTGTGACCGTGACCGTCACTCCTTCTTTTGCTTCCGCCTTGAAGGGGAGCCCGGACTCCTTTTCCACATCGACTGGATAATTGTAGTTCAATAACATCGCCGAAACCGGGCATCGTTATTTTGGCGATTGTACTTGAGCTGTGAGCCTTTTGTTGTCCAGCTCATGTTATGTGCGTGTTCCTTCGGCTGAGAATGTCCTGATCGCTTTTTGTCCCCCTTTGTAGTTAGTTGAAAAAAAAGAATGTGGTCTGAGCTGAGCTCTTGCCAGGTGTCTTAAGTCTATGCTATGCACGCAATTATTCCACATGCACTATCCCTGCCGTGTCGACTCGTGTTTTGTGGTCGCGCATTATAAATACTGTAGTCTCGGTGACTAGGAGCGACACCGCCGCTAAATCTTTCTGTTCTAAATGGACTTATCTGACTCTGACTCTGACTCCGAACCTTCATCGATTCTGCACTCCTTGGTGACATCTTTGCCTCACGGTTCGGTCATTAACCTGGTTACTACCGAACTATTGCTTATCATAGACAATCTCCCAGTTGACCGGTGCAAGAATCTGATTGACAAAATCTACTCGGGCATTCCAACACCTCATTCGGCACTACAGGTATGCTGTGTATCGCAATAATGTTTTGATGCTCATGTCCTTTGTAGCGGTGCATTCTCCTTAGATTCAAGTATACTCCCACTCTATCGGTATTCAAAAAATCGCCAAACTATATCCAGCTCAAGTTCCCGCCCTCCTCGATCTCACGCGCGGTTTTGTTTTCGAGCAGTCTCCGCCAGAAGATGCATGACTTGAGGCCGCAAATATTTTCAGCCATGCGGATTCAAAAGATGATATGATTAGAATTCTACGGGATATCGACGCGACTCTTGCTTCAAAACGTAATTGGTGGACGACCTTCTCAAATGTGGCGATGCGACATATACTAGAATTGCCCATACTTACTTTATAGAGGGGTTTAGAGCCACGCTAGACAGGGTATGGTTAGCGTTAGGGAAGGCCTTTCCTAAAATATGGTCAGCGATGGATAAGCTTAGCGGGCTTTTGGACGAAATCCCTATCCCTGAACAGCCTGATGCCGGCTCAACTCTCTCTGCCCATGCGGGGAGACAGCAATCGCTTTTACGCCGGAAGGAAATCTTGACTGATTTGTAACCCATACTCTCGGGGACATCGATCCTAATTGTTTCAGCTCTTGTCCAAGCGAGTTGGCCTCTGAACTGAAGAAGTGGGCTATTATTTGGCAGGGTGTTGCCAGGAAACTAGATGATCAAGAAATCCAGAGATATCGAAAGGCTTTTTTAGAGAGATGGCGCATCCATCCACTTCTGGCAGCGCCTGACGCTCCATCAGTATTTATTGAGCAGTACGTCACATTTTCTGACGTAGCAGTAATTTAATTTAACTGACATCTCGGAATGGCACCCTAACAGTTGCAGGGATTACAATGTTGATAAACTGGCAGCATGCATTGTTGTATTAAAATATATATAAAGATAACCAGTGCTCATGTGGCAATCGATGCATAGTTTTCATATTTCATGTTTTATTTTGGACTGGCAGTGATGGGAGTGTTAAGTACTTACTCCTAAAATACAAAGCTTCCAATATGAAAAGGTCCTGCATCCATAGCGGACGCTGTGGCGTTCTTAAAAATAGTTGCCTGCATACATATTATGTGGTTGTGCTCTGCGAGAGTGACTCCGTGTGGTCTGCGGGAGCCCTGATCCGCAACCTTATGCCACGGTCGTAGGCCATTGGTCACTTCAACAACCGATTACCTCGTAATACGACAAACTTGCATACACGATGGAAATTCTGCGTTATTATAGGAGTGGGCATTTTGGTTGGGAGGAGACCATAGACTGTGCTATCTATGCCTGTGCATCTTGAAGCGCTACTAGCGGATCTGTCAGTGCCCACCGAAGCGGGTCTTCCAGTTTCCTGTACATCGGTTTCTTGAATCAATATACGAAGATGACGCCCATACGAAGATATAAGTACAAGTGTATAAAAGAATAGCCTCAGAACCGGCTTCTTCTTCTGGACTCGGAACACTTGACTCCAACCTTACATAGCAACTGGAAAAAATCTGAACTCAAGTCCGATTCTTGTTTTGAATCGATGGAATAGCGAACTATTCCTAAAATATACATTCCAGAGGAGTGTTGAGAGAAGCGCTATTACGGTATTGACACGCTGTCTGAACATGCAAGGGAGTAGGGTAGAATGTCAGGTGTAGGGCTGGTAGTTATATGGAGGAAAATTACTGAGATCCTAACAGTCCAACATAGTTGAATAGGGGATGACAATAGTAAGGGTACGTACTTGCTGGACAGAGGCAGGCCTGAGTCAGAAACCACAAGGCTTCCACACGGCATAGACGCAGCAGAAACTTGACCCTATCGTCATCTCATCTCGAGTCATCTCTTCATCTTAACGCAACTTTCCTTAAAAGTCCATGCGATGAAGGGATGCGAACCGTGGGCAAGGAAGAAGAAATAAGGACATTAGCGCTCGAACTCACAGATAGTTGCACAATTGTGCCCACCGTACTACTTAGGTATTCGGTCTATGGCAGATAGACCGTTTTATAGACCTCACATGTTTCGCAACGGGGGTTTGGGTAAATCACAAATGGCCATATCCATGCAACGATACCCATTGGCATAAGACATGGCGGTGCTGGTCACCTGAAGTGGCAGTGGTGACACAGCTTTCAGGCTGCACGCACAGCATGCCGCGCCAGCATGCCTTCTATTTACCCCGCTCCCACCGGTACCCGGGGCCTTGTCATATTACCTCCTCGTCAGAGCTCCGCTATAATCCACGACGGAAGAAAGAAGAAGGCGCGGTACAGCTCTGGCCTTCCCTATAAAGGCCAACGGTTGTCTTTGTGTTGGCCTTTTCTTCTGAAAGCCTATTGTCCTCAAACCCTTTAAATCCTCCCTAGTAAATGTTTACTCTTACTGTCCATCACATAACACACCCCACGATGTCACAGGCTCCTATCCTCAGCATTAACGACGGCTACGGCGAATCCTCTACAACCAACACGGGCACGATACAGAAAGTCTTGTCCAGTCTGCATATCAATTCGAATTTCCTCCATGCTGGAGATAGGTCGCCTTCGCCTTCGCCATTACGAGCTACATCGCCATCGCCATCGCTGACTCGAAGTTTCAGCAACTCTTCAGCACGCGATTCATCCTCTCGTTCCTCCTCGCCAAACACTCTTTCGGATGCCGACTCGGTAAAAGAAGATCTGGCCAATGAAGGCTGGGATATTGGCGCGATAGAGCGCAGAGCCGAAGAAGGCAAATACAAGACCACTTCGGTCCAGCAAAGAGAGGAGATCTTGACCCTGTACTCGCAGGTTGTGTCCAACGACGCAAACCCTGAGGAAAAGAAGAAGGAAAAGAAGGAAAGGAAGGAAAAGAAGGAAGCATGTAAAAAACTGTTGAATACATTGATGAGCATTGTAACCGAACATGGTACGTGACAACGTGTACATTTCTATCGTTGCTTTTACTGACCAGATGAATAGATGAACTCAACTTTCCGAAATTAATTCAACTAGTGAAGTTGAACCCCGGAGAGCAAAGATTTATCCCGTTCATCGGGGCCCTACCTGGTTATGGTATGAAATCGGTGTATAAGAAGACTTTTATCCTAGCTGCATATGTGAACAGTGAGTGCGATACTATTATGTATGGGATTTTTTCTAATTAAATATTTAGCGCAAGATTTGACTGCAGACGAAATCAAACAAATGATCGATTTAATGGCAGGGATCCAAAGCTCCGACCTTTCTGATCACGCTCGCGCCAACGTTATTTATATCTGCTCATATCTGGGCCATTATGAAGATCTACACACAACACGGGTTCGTTTGACTTCGAAAAATTTCGATCCACCGAAATCCAAATCTCTTGTTAAACTGCCAGTGGTCGAAGCTGTACCTGGACTGGATCAAGCGATTGCGCGGTTTAAATCGGAACCCGCTACGGTACTCACTGTGAAAGGGTTTTACGATCGACATCTCAAAGAGAAGGAATCTGAGACCCTAACCGAGGAGGCCCCCCAGGTGGCCATCGAGAAGCCCTTACTCGAAGCGGCCTTAACAGAATTCCCTATGACGATCGAATTTGGCAAAAAACCGCCACCCGAGTTGAAAACCAGATTATCTCGCTTCGGTCAACGCGCAAAAGACCTTATCCCCTCTTTTAATTCTGCGACGCCGTTGTACGCCGTTGTTTCGGAAGAGGGCCACGCTGAGAAAGTGGGATCCTGGGAGATGGACGGAGGCATAGATGAAGAAGGCCATGGCCTTTTGGAACCCCTCTCGGAAAAGGTCCTCTTTTATGACTTTCACATTACTCCATGGGGAGTCGCCGGGCAGAAAGTGAAGGGGACGAGGACAAGTGCAGGAGCCTTTTACTTGGGCTGGACAGACTCGGACTCGACATCATCAAATTCGGGAACGTAGGACACCCGGGGACGAAACGAATTCTCTATACTCATCGAAGGATTCAAGTCATCGGCAAGTGACGACCTTCTCTGAGTTGGTGCTTCGTTTCAGTACGCGTGCAACCTTTTCAACGCTAGACCTCCGCTGAAGGTGCATATTCGGCGAGAGGGTAGAGCTTGGGAAGAATTTCGGCATTGTGATGGCACGTTTGAGGTGCTATAATACTTTACATCACCATGGGAAGTCACCCAGAATATGGCGTACCCACGGATGCTAATATTCCGGATAGACAGGGACAGTGTGGTTTCTCGATTTTTTTAATTTATTATTCCTGCTCTCATGCATGTCATAGATTGTATTACCAATAGCTATTGACGTTACGCTTTTTCATATACAAACAAATTGAAATAGTACTAGTAATGTCTATGTCAATCGCATTGTTAGACCAAGGGGGACCGTGTTGGTTACCTTGAACCGATAAAAAAGATCCATAATCAATTAATTTTGTGTTAAGAACTATATTATGACTTTTAGTAAGTTTTGGATGTAGCAGTTTCAACTTGTGCGATTGTATGGTCCTTCGAGGTTGTCATCGCGTGACGCGTGATATATGTCACAACGACGCGTCACCCCGTGTCCTGTCCTTGTTTGTCTCCTTTACCCATACACCTCCACCTTGAAGAATGTCCTCAGAATCTAAGAAGCAAGAGCGGGATTTTACGCCTGAAGTCGATGCTTTACTGCCGGAAGTCACAGAACTTGCAAAGGTAAACATTTCCCAATGCTTGGATAATTGACGGGACAGCCTTGTTTACCACTTCGACAGGCAGGACAGCTAGACCAGGCGATCGAAAAGATTCTGGCTCTTGAAAAACAAACTCGGAATGTATGTGGATTGTGTTTTGCTTTGAATGTATCTGTTCTCTGACCATGGCTTTTGCCACAGGCCTCAGATTTGAAGTCGACCACCCGCCTTGCTGAAAACCTCCTCACTTTCACCCATGAAGCCCGCGATTACAAGAAACTGAGCTCTAATTTGATCTTATTATCGAAGAAGCATGGTCAATTGAAGGCTGTTGTCCAGGCTGTGGTGGAGTTGACCATGAAGTGGTTGGAGGAGATTCGGGAGAAGGAGGGTACGGAGACATGGTTGACAATCATTCATGCTCTACGAGAAGTTACGGAAGGAAAGGTATGGATCTCCTTCTATCTTATTCATAACGCAGTAATTCATCATGGGACTGTCAATAGATCTTCCTCGAGACCCCTCGCGCACGCGTTACCCTCCTTCTTTCTCACTACCATGAGTCCATTGCCAACGCTCCCAATCAAACAGTAGCTCTACGATCAGAATCCCTACAAACCGCTTCCGACTTGCTTTCTGAATTGCAAGTGGAGACGTACTCGTCTATGGAGCGTCGGGAGAAGACCGAGTTCTTGCTGGAGCAGATGCGGTTATTGGTTAACGTTGCGAAGAACAAGGATGAGGGTGCTAAGAAGGCGAGGGAGAGTCGTGTGGCAGGTGATGATGGGGGTACTGCTGGTCTTGTGGATGGTGAAGCGGAGTGGGTGAAGGTTAGGGTGGGAGGAAGGAAAGTGAACGAGAACTTCCTGAAGGAGAAGGAGAATGAGGTTTGTTGAATGTCCTCCCCATTGACGACTATTTCTGAATTCTTTTTATAGGACCTCAAATTGAAGTACTATGATCTTATGATCCAATATTCGTTACACCAGTCGGCGTACCTGGAGGTTGCCAAACATTACTACAAGATTTGGGAGACTCCGTCCATAAAGGAAGATGAGGCAACAAAGGGTCGTCAGGTAGGTTTTAATGGTTGGTCGTATTGAATAGCTAATCATTCGTCTAGGCACTCGAATACATCGTCTACTACATTCTTCTCGCGCCATACGACAATGAGCAATCCGATATGTTACACCATTTGTTCATAGATCCTGCCTTGACCAAAATGGAGCTACACTAGTATGTCTTTCGCATTTTTGTTCCGATCCTCAGCCTCTGACAGAGGCCTATTCGTTCAGCAATCTCGTCAAATGCTTCGTGACGCGTGAGCTCATGCGTTGGCCTGGTATTGAGAACATCTATGGCGCAACATTGCGCGCAACAACAGTGTTCGGCCCCGCTGGAGAGAAGCAGTGGGAAGATCTTCATACTCGTGTTATCGAACATGTAGGGGCATTCTTCAGTTCCCGCCGTGATTGTTATCCTAACCATTATCCCACAGAACATTCGAGTTATCGCTCACTATTACACACGTATCCGTCTGTCGAGATTACAGACACTGCTCGACCTCTCCACCCAGCAGACAGAGGAGACTTTGTCACGATTAGTCACATCTGGAAGCATTTGGGCTAGGATCGACCGTCCTGCTGGCATTGTTAACTTTGTTCAGAAGCGAAGTGCCGAAGATGTCATGAATGAGTGGAGTTCTGATATGAACAAGCTGCTGGGCCTTGTAGAGAAGAGTTGGATGGGCATGAACGCCGCAATGGCTGCTCAGGCACGGGTGCCAAAGGCGTAATAATGTATATTAAATACCTTAATCTATTATTCATTGTCTCTTATTAACAACCTGAAGCAACAACTCTAACAATATATGACTCCGATTTGTCGAAAATAATTTTTATATATTAGCCACTCAACCGGTTTCCCGGTGCGCTCAGGGCCCGAAGGCCGCGGAAGCAAATAGACATCTTCATACCGTCGCTGCATACAGTGTCAGGCGATGGCGAGCTTTTCTGCAGAATCCTACTTCGCAACTCAGGCTCCACCTCCCGATCTTGAACAACTTGTCGATGGGGTTCGCGAATTTGTCGACAGGCACATACAAGAAGGAAGGCGGATCGTGCTCGTCACGGTGCGGCACATTGGTCGCATGTTTTTGAGTTCATATTGCATCTCTTACGCTGGACTCAATTGCAGAGTGGTGGTACAACAGTGCCATTAGAATTGAACGTGTGAGGATAACTTGACTTCTACGCAATCCTGGGAAGTGATGACGAGCTTGCTGGATAGGGTGCGGTTCCTGGATAACTTCAGTGCAGGTATGGGGCAGTTTATCCAAGCGATGTTGAGATCCGTTGATAATATTTTCTGCAGGGACTCGAGGTGCCACATCTGCTGAATACTTCCTGGCTCAAGGATATGCGGTCATATT
>KN837107.1:90923-101857 GCA_000827215.1 Sphaerobolus stellatus SS14 | reverse complement strand
TCGAGGACGACCCCGCCGAGGAATCCTGCTGGCAACAGAGTATGGAAGGATTGGAGGAGGACGATAGCGATTATGAGCAGATGATCGAGGACCTATGTCCCGATTTACGGGGCCCGTTCGAGGCTTGGATGGCGATTATTGATAAATGGCCAGATCAATCCGAAGCAGATGCGCTCAGACAGAAGCTTATAGGGACGGAACTATTTTATACAGTCGATGGTTTGGCAGATGCATTGGCAGATCGGTGAGCACTGCTACAGAGTGCTATTGAAATGTGACTTAGCTTACTGACAATGTTTGGTTACAGCTGCGACTGGAGCTATAATCACAACAGTTCCAAAGTTCATGTTGCGGAGGGCATTCGTGCCATATATAAAGCTTTTGCTCCGGACGAGGAGGACTGACAGAGTTCATAGCTGAGTGTGATGAGAATGTGACGCACTGCATAACAGACATTCAAGTATATAGATGTATTACCTGTCATGAACAATTTATTCCAATATTCAGTGTATATTTACGTACGTCATGATTCACTTACAACTTTCCCAATTTCACTTCAAAGTGGAATCGTTCACACATCAGTTCATACGATTCATGCAAACCAAGCTTCCATCTGATTCTTAGGTCTTAGCACGAGTCTAGTAAGTCTAGTAGGCCCTCCGTCAATCAGCTGTGCCGTATTCTGGCCATATGATATAATACGATCCAGGGCCCTGAGTCCCAATTTGAGAAAGAAAGCCTGAGTCCGGCCTAGTCTGGCGCGGATTACTATACATAACTGATGTCAAGCCAGGAATGATGTTACAGTATCACCACCAAGCTCGATTGATGGTTATTTTGAATTTGAGTATAAAATGACTAGCGTTTAGTGTAAATTCATGGAGCGCGAGAATGGCAACTCAACGAGAACGAGCGAGGAGACATGTGATTTTAAGTTAGTATTATTGCCACAGCCCGGTGCTGAGAAATCATGCCATTCAGACTCTGATTTTTTTGGGCCGGAAAGACCTTTCATCCGGGTGGCAAACGCGTCGCCCCAGAAAATAAGGACGTTGTAGATGTAAATAGAAGGTCGGAGTAGGTACGACCTTTTTTATACGAGGGCGGACATAGTACGGCGTACGACCGGATACGAGATGCCATTGCAACAGGCTGAAGCTCACCCCAGATAAAAGATCCACAAACGCCATTTCATAAACCATCAACCTTTAAGGTGTACCCTTATTAGGCGATGAATTGCTGAAAATATTCACAATAAGAATAAACTACAATATATTGGCAGAAATTTGATATATAAGGAAGAGAAGGTTTGAATTTCAAGCTCAATTCCAACTCTCCTATCCAATATTGTCTAAACCTCATTCGGAGGAGTTTCTCACTCGCTCATATGTTTCACATTTATTGTAGACAGAAATAGGTCATACCGAGAGACATAGCCTATGGCGTACGCCCACCGGATAAATTCCCAGGGACAGATGGAACTGCCAAAGCCCGTCACCGAAACGTTGAGAAACGTCATTCAAAAACCAACCCTTCAGGTCCTCTAACTCCTTGCGGCGGATTACTGTAAGTATTTAAATAAAATAAATATTTCACAGTAAGATTGTTTTTTTTTAAAATGAAAGAAGGTGCTATTTAAGGAAGGGAATCTTTGAAGTTCAAGGTTACTTCCAACTCTTCTCTCCTCTCCAGTACTCTCTAAGCATCATGAAGAACTGTATCTCGCTCGTCCTCTGTATCTTTGCACTGGGTGCTAGTGTATATTCCATGCCGATGCCTAGTAAGTTTAGCGTTGTCCTTTGAGATATCGACATACAGTACTGGTTTAGCTGGCATAGTATTACCTCGCGCTGTCTACGGGTTGGAGAAACGGAGCACTACGGTTGCCAACCTTGACGTCCCTAGCGTCCCTATCGGAACCATTGCACAGACTGCTGCCCTCTTCTAAATAACCTTCTCAACCGGTATGGTACTCCATGAAAATAGAGGGGAAGAAACACTTATGCAATTGTCTTAGGCGCGCGCCGCAGGATGGAGGCTAAAGACCGAAGTTTTATATATTTATTCCTATAATTATGTATAGCTTCATCCTAGTTTTCTGTAGATTAAAAATGGTCTCGTAGCTCGAATCATGCGTTGACGAGCTGTTTCAAGTTGCCATTTGCAGCTCAGATATCTTTGGCTTCTGATGGAAGTTGAATTTGAAGTCTGATACTTTGGCTATCTATACAGTATTTGCAGAGTATTTGAAAGGTTTGGTTGATCCAACCATCTCAACTACCCAAAACAACTATTGAAACCGACTCGGAGGTAAGTTATTTCTTTCTATCATTATCGAAAATCTTTGTCAATAGGAAGTCACTCTGAAAGATAAGAGGAGAAAATCTCCTTATACTTATATATATGTAAATTTAGTGCATACATCTTTCCAATGGCCGAATTGACAGGCGATGGCTCGGATTTTTGGTCGTCTAGTAATAGAGTGCCGTCACGGTGAATTTGTTATGAGTCAATCATTCAGATTAAGAGCAAGTCCAAGAAAATTAATAGCTGTTAAACTTGACCTCCTAATGAAAACTAGTATTAGGGATCACCGATTATGTTAGACTTCAGGGGTTTCATCGAAGAACTTATGAGATATTACGGAGCAAAAATAAATTGATATACCTTGCACAAGATAATAAATAGTGGTCCGCCGATGCGTACATTGGGGGAAGAAAGTAACCAACATGAGTGAGTGGACTAGAACAAGCCTTGAAGCAGGCAGAAAAAACTCATCTCCAGAAAAGGAAACTTCCGACGTCACGTCGTCACATCCTCGGACTCGGACTCCTCGATGTTCTCGTTCTGGTCTCGTAAAGGGAACAAATCTCCTGCAGTTGGTCGTTCGACCAACATACCCACAGAGGAGCGTACCGAATCTGAAGATACCCCAAAAACTCGTCCAATACCAAGAAGTGCATACCCCACAAGCTTACCATCGCAGTACAACCAACCCATCGGCGAGGGACCCCCTAAGGAGCCTAGGGAACCCATCTCACCAGCAACACCTAATCCTCACGATGCTGCTATCGCAGAAGTAGAAGCGAAGTTATCGCAAGCTGAACGGCTGGCATCGACAACATCCAGTAATTCCTCGCCAACGCATGATACACAGAATGCACCCATTCCTGAACAGTTATACGACCCAGCTACGGGAGCTCAACGTGGAGCTTTTGAACCCACAACATATGCGGACAATGAAAAGAGTCACGAAGAAGTTTGGGCCCATCTGGCGCAAATGAGGGAGCTACAAAGCGAGATTGCGAGGATGCATATGAATATGGAAGGACTAGGCGATGGCGTTGGCTCTATAAATGTTGAAGTGGATGCGGATATTGATGTTGAAACGGTACCTACACAAGAGGAGGAAGAGGCGGCGAAGAGACAGAGGGAATTCGATAAGCTGCCTGAGAAGTTTAAAGGTCGGGCTGATAATATCGAGGCAATGATGGCAAAGGTATGTTTATACCCGATTGTTATGCGGTATGCTTCGTTTGCAGGAACCAATTTATGTTTCAGCTGGACGAATTATCGAAGGCGGTTACAGCATTTCATGCTCTACAACCTCCGCCTATAAGATTCGACGTCAACCCTGGCACACGAGACGATACTAATGAAAACCCTCCCTCACCTCTACGAACATCACCAGCAGCTAAATCCTTCACACCAATAGTCATACCCGCTGAAACTAAATTCGCCGATGTTCTCCATGATAGCCCGACATCTCATCATCATGACACTGCATAACAAACCATTTCACATCACCCAACAACATGTAATAGCAAAATAGAATGACACATTAATATTAATGAGATAGGATCTCTAATACATGTCTTCCCTAAGGGAGGCCTGAAAACCCTATCACAGGACCAAATACAGATATCGCTAGCACAGCACAGAATAGAACAAAAAAGTATTGAGACAACATGCGGATAATAGGAGTGACAGTGGTTGGAGAGGGATATGATGCATGGTAGAGCATGGAGAGGAAAGGCTGAGTCCGTAGCCCAGGTTACAGAAAAAAATTATTATTCTTCATCTTCTTCTTCATTTTCACCAGGGTCCAGCCAAGAATCTTCGACAGTCTGCTTCACTCGACGGACGTATTCCTTCATGTTTTCGCGGTAGAGTTGCGCAGCTTCAGCATTAGCAGGACTGTTATAGGCCGCGTCAGCGTACAAATTAAGTGACTCAGCTGCCATTCTTACCTATTAGGGTTAGGGTCGTGAAGAAGACTTTGGATGGATGTTAGGATAGCGGTTACGTCGTAAGTAGGACTCCATCGGTTCTGTAAAATATCCAAGCACAGTTCGCCATTCGCATAAATATTAGGGTGGAACATTCGCGAGAGGAATTTGACCGTCGGCGGCTTGTTAGGGTAGTCTTCCGTGAATGTCAGCAAGAGCTTGAATGTGCCATCTTCGAACGGTGTTTCAGCTGATATTAGGGTCGTATTAGACTTGATAACAATCATGAAGACTATAGATACGCACCAGGGCCGAAGATGACCGCGTTCCACAACATAATGTTGTCCGCACATGGAGAACCAAGTATCCCCTCTGGGGCATCTTTCTTTAGGTGGTTGAAATCGCGGACGAGACGACGACGACAGGTAGTGGACTATCTTATTGTGAGCCGATTGTCTGAGGCTTTGACAGGACTCCGGACTTACCATGGTGGTGGTGGAAGGGAGACAAAGGACGTGGGTTGCTTACGGAAGCAGCCGCCTATACAAGGAGTGGCGGCCAACAAGGGGCACTGCAACAACATTCTCCTTTCTCTCTACCGCAATGCTCTCCATTCGAAAGCGTCGATTATCTGACACGGCTGATCCAGCTGACCAGCACGAAGACAAACCAGAATCCAAGAAACGAAAAAAGGACGATGTTGTAGAGGCCGGTGACACCCCTACCATTTCGTCTGATCTCTCGACCACTGTAGAAACGGCAGAATCATCTTCATCTTTGGGACCTGCCACTCCTCCAGAAGAGCATATGCCTGTCCGATCCGTAGATAAAGGAAAGGGTGTCGACAGAGGCCCCGTTGCGGTGGTGGACCCAGTGGGTGCAGAATTACAGCAACTCCGCGAGGAGTTGGCTGCAAAAGTCGAGGTGACACTGTTACAACTTTTTTTACGACGGCCACTAATTGTTTTTCATATTTAGCTTCTAGAAAAACAGCAGAAAAAGTTCGCAGCCTTGCAACAGCTGGTCATATGCCATATCTGCCTCGAAACGTTCGACGCGCCCTACGCGTATGTGGTCTCACACTATGATCTTTTTAGACGCGTCTAATTAACAACAATAGGTTATCCTGTGGACATGTTATGTGCTATGAATGTCTTGTGTCGTGGTGGACTACGCTGCGTAATGATGAGAATGCAGTGGGTGAACCTGCTATCGTCGACTGGATATCTAACGGCCCCAGTGACGATGAAGGTGATGCACCTCCACCGCCTCCCGTTACCGGATCATCCAATGCGGGGAATACCAGTAATAATGATTCCAATGATGGTCAGCCAGCGAGCGGGGAAGCTGCTGGATCGTCCACTGTGGGCAACGAAGCGGCAGGCCAACAACCACCACCGCCAGCTCGTCGTCGTCGTTTCCCTAACGCCTTAGGCCGTAGGAAAATCTGTCCTACGTGTAGAGCGGTTATTCGAAAGCAACCAGTGCAAGTATATCTTGTCAAGGATCTGTTAGGCCTTGTCGAAACACCTGGCACTTCGCGCAAACAGACTGTACCACCAGCAGACCCTTGGCGAGGGGTCTTTCCATCTGAAGATAATCCTGTGCGCGACGAACACTACTTCCCACCTTTTGGAATGGGACATGATGAAGAAGATTATGAAACCGATGACGAGCCTTGGCAGTATGCCGACATACCAGATATTTTAGGCGTTTATGGCAATCCCTGGGGACCACAAGGTCCTCTATTGCCTCCCGCTCCTGGTGTTCATCATCATCATCACGGTGGACCTCAACCTCCACCTTTCCATGACGAAGAAGATGGAGTCACACGTTGCGGACAATGCCTTCATGAGCTCTGGAATGGCCACTGCACAAATGAAGAATGTCAGGCATACTACGAACCAGAGCACGATGACTACTCGGACGACGACAACGTGTCTGATATTCACTCTGAAGTTCTCTCGGTGGGCGGCGGCGACGATTCTGACGACCCTCATGACGACGATAACCCGGATTGGGTTGGAGGAGGCGGAGGAGGAGGCGGCACTCGAGGCGTCCAACACGGCCCCGAAGAGTTGGATGACGATGGTGACAGCTATGAGGGAAGCTTTATTGATGACGGCGACGATAACCATCCGTCTGAAAATTCTTTGGTGCCTGGAGCACGAGGGGGCCGCCGTAGAGTTATATGGAACCCTTTTGTGGACCACGACGAAGCTCCCCCAAGAAGACGAAGACACAATCCGTTTATAGAGTCTCCCTCACCCTCAGGTTCAGAGCTTTCGGAGGATGAAGAAGCCCCGGGTTCATCCACGAGAAGACCAAGCCGAAGAGTTATTCCTTTTATAGAGTCGTCAGATAATGTAGAAGCTGTCGGTCCAAGCCGCCGTAGGGGTCGTACCCGCACGATTCTTCGCGCTATATTCACGGATGACGAAGCTCCTGGGCCGTCGACTACCCGCGCGGAAGATGGGAATAATGGGACTGAACGAAATGATCCTATCGTCGTTTCGTCGGATGATGAAGATGCACCTGGGCCGAGCAACCGCGCTGGCCGTGGTCAGAATGTAGCTCGAATCGTCTCCGATGACGAGAGCTCTGATGGGTCGCCTCCGATAAGAAGAGCGAGAAGACGCATCCAACAGATTGATGATTCAGAAGAGGAACAAGACGTCGAAAATGCAGTTGCATCTCAGTCCGAGTAAGTGGATATTGTTACTGTTATGCTCAGATTACAAGCTCACCGTAAATGAATAGTGATCAAGGAATTTCCCGTCCTATTGCGTCCCGTTTACTATCCCCCACTGCTGATGGTGATGGCGAAGATCCGGAAGATGGCTATAACGGAGGATATGTTCCATATATATGGGATGAACATGACGATGAGCATGAAAATGAGAATGCGAATATGGATGTCTATGGACGTACTAGTCCACCCTATAATCCATGGGAAGAAGACAATGACGTGGATGTGGATGAGGAAGAGGAAGATTATAACGAGGAAGAATTCGCAGGATTTGGGGATATGCTTTATGATGATGGGTATCCTACTGACTATGATGATTGAAAATACGTCCTGTGTGTCAGTCGTCTTGACTTTTGGCAATAATATAATTTCGCAATGGTTTTCTAGGGGTTTCTTTGGTTGTTATCCTCCAGTTAGTATCACATAGGATGAGCGCAGTGTATTAACATAGTTCATGTACAGTATTTTACTACTTAGTGTAGAATTGCCCAAATCCTAGGTTGTTGATGTACACATCGCACGTGTATGTCCATTTAGTAAGCGCCCACTCCAACTTCTTCACTTTACGACTAGCATGAGCACTACTAAGCTTACCAAAAAGCAAAAGAAAGGCCTAGCTTTCCGCGAACGAAAAGGCAAAGGCAAAGCGAAGGACGCTTTTGATGAACAACTGACAATCCCAGAGGCCGATCCACCTACTGAGGAGCCCTTTCAAAATGAGCAGCAGGAAACGAACGCGTTACCAACTGAGGCAAAGACAATGGAAGAAGTCCCGTCTACCACTGGAGTACAAAGCAAGAAAAGGAAGCGAGAGAAAGATGCTCCTGTGACGAAGGAATTAGTCGCGGAGAATGAGAAGAGTGAGGATACGAAGGGTGGGGATGATGTTCCCCGGAAGAAGAAGAAACAGAAGGTAGAGGCAAAGGAGGGGACGGAGGGGGCGAAGGCAAAGAAGGTAAAAGAAGGGGAAGGTAAAGAAAAGAAAGACGAAAAGAAAGACGAGAGGTCTAGATTCATTCTATTCCTTGGTAAGTTCTTGAACGGTCATCCATGTTGGCTCGACTGGACTTAGCCCCGCTGCAGGAAATCTAAAATATACCACCCCTGTTGAAGCTATCGAAGAACATTTCTCGAAATGCGGTACGTCTAGCCTAATGTATGGCTTAATATTCTACTGAACCAAATGGTCAGACCCCCCTCCGAAAGTCCGCCTATTAACACCAAAACCCAAAGCGCCAGGCGGCATGATCACAAAGTCAAAAGGCTGTGCTTTCCTCGAATTCTCACACCGGAATGCTCTGCAGCAAGGCCTGAAGCTGCACGGTTCAGTGATAGATGGAAGGCAAATTAATGTCGAATTGACGGCAGGAGGTGGTGGGAAGAGCGAGCAGAGATTGAAGAAAGTGACGGAACGCAATAAGAGCTTGTTGGAAGAACGTGTAAGTACCATAACATGAATCCATAACCTAACCATATCCTGATGTATTCCTCTTTTGCAGAAAACACGCGTCCAGAAGAAAATGGAGGCTGGTGATAATTCAGAGGCTGATATCGTAGCGCCTCCACAGCGCCATTCTTCTACGTCAGGCGTAGACCTCGAGGCTTTGAGACGACGCACGTGGACTGTGCCAGAAGAGGGAGAAGAAAGTGGCAGAGGAGCGAAACAGCGAGGAAAGAAAAGTAGAGGTCCTTCGAGGCCTTGGGGAACCGGAGCGAATGCTATTGCTGTGGGATAGTCTCAATCCTACAGGCATTCCTTTTGGGTTCTATGTATTCCGTGATAAAAATAGTTCCTTATTAGCGAACTATACACATGAGGGAAGCTATGCAATACATTATCGATGCGTGTGCAGAAAAAATAGCCATTATGCAATGGTGAGCGTAACGAAAGGAAATGCAATTAATCCAAGGACGCAAACATTAACAGAGAAAAATGAAAGAGAAAAGAAAAGCCCTGTAGCCACAGGCTACGACGATGGCCCTCCGGGGCCTTCATTTGGGTATTGAGGGAAAGTGATTTCGGGATAGTCATCATATTTCTTCTCGCCGTCAAGGAATCTTCGTAATCTGGAGACTTGAGAACATAAATACATAACGATGATTTGCATCTTGACATCCATCTTCAGGCGGAGGATTTCTTGACATGTGGCTAACGCCTGGGTTCGTGTGTTGATGAACATGTTGCCCTCGAAGCCTAGCCTCTTGAGATCTTCGATCATTTCGCTGAATTCAGCACACCATCCGAGGACTCCAAGCTAGCAGAAAACCGATTAATTAATGCATAAAGGTAAGAATTAGAATAGACATACCTGGCCAAATTTCTTGTAATGGGAATAAAGAACATTAGGTGCGGCTTGCAATGCATAGATAAACGCTTGATTTTGCTCCACTATACCGGGCATGGGAATGTATGGTGGTGAAATCGTATCAGGAGCCTTTGGCTCGGCTTTGGGAGGAGGGTCCTAACGAACATTGATCAGTATACTCGAACTGATGGTGAGGTGAGAGACAGCATACCTTGAAGAACTCATATCCCGAGTAATCTTCCTCTTCCTCTTCAATCCAGGTAGGCATCTTGGCTAAGATATCAGCTGGGATTTCAAGTCCTTCGGGAAGAGCAGTAAGTTCGCCGGGTGCGAAGTGTTGGGAACGTCGACTTGGGGGTGAGAAATAAAGTGAGGGTTCCTTCGAGATTTGTCCTTTAGAGGAACGACGAGAGGATGTGAGGCGGGAAAGGTTGAGTGAAGACTTGCGAGAGGTACGTCGACTTTCGACTGGTGACTGCGGCTGGGAAGGGTCCTTACGGTCTTGTGGCGAGGGAGGAGCGTCTTCGTATGCAGATGTAGGTCCTTCGGTAGCAGATATAGGCGATAAGGGTGGTGAGGTTAAAGAAGTCCGGACAGGCGACTGCGGTTGAGTATGGGTAGGGGAACGTGCAAGTAGTGAGGCTTTGGATGGGTTCCGAGAAGACTTCTTGGAGGCAGATCGGGAGCCTAACGCTGAGCGCACGAATGACTTGAGGGTGTTAAGAGAAGCTACTCGAGATGAAGCCCGTGACCTAGCCTAAGGATCGATTAATAGAAGCACACGTCAATGGCATGATATACACGTGGAAAGCTTGATATCTACCTTAGTGGGAGTCTTGGGCGCTTCAGTTTCTACTGCACGGAGTGTGGGTGTCGAGGAACCAGAGCCTGTACTAGATGCTGATTGCGGAGCAGTAACGGGCTGAGAGTCGGCGTTGAACGATGTCCTGAAGATATGAGTAGGGCTAGTGTGAAGTGGGCTCGGACCGGATATGGGACTGGTTGAGCGAGAAGAGGCGATAGAAGCGAGTTTGGTAGGACTGATAATAGATCGCCTTGAAGTGCGACGAGATGTGAATCTAGAGCGTGACTATGTATGCATACTTAGCATGAAATTCTGTGGGATATGATATCGGACTTACTCTAGTAGTCGATATAGGGCGAGGACGAGCAAAAGATGGGACTCGTGACACCTGGTTTGAGGCGGGAGGGCTAGTATGAGCGGACGCGGTCGGAGCTCTAGTACTGTAGCCTCCTGAATAAGCGGAAGGTGGGAGTGGTACGTCCGCTGGGTCAACCGAAGATGAGTCGGATGCTACTGACTGCGCGCTGGATGGAGCAGCTGTAGGTGGTCTACTGGTATAAGCCGAAGGAGGAAGCGGGAGATTCGCGGGATCAAATGATGTTCGCGATTGAGGTGCTGAATGGACGCTTGACGGCGCAGTTGTGGGAGGTCGAGTACCGTAACTTGAAGGAGGAAGTGGAATGCTCGCCGGGTCAAAAGATATCTGCGAATACGCTACAGAAGAAGTAGCAACTGTTGGATGCCTGGTACTATAAACAGATCCGGGAAGCGGAATGTATGCCGGGTTGATAGATGGGGGCGCGGTTGGAGAGAAGGCGGAAGGCGGGAGAGGTACGTTCTCCGGG
>KN837107.1:65030-83010 GCA_000827215.1 Sphaerobolus stellatus SS14 | reverse complement strand
TAGCTGCGTAAGGACTGCTGAGAATTCCGCGCGGACGGCGGGTGCTTGCCTAAAGTACCCTGAGAGGGCCTCGGGTGGTGGAGGTGAGCAAAGCTCGCGCCGTGAAGGCTTTCGAGCTGAGTGTTGGGAGTTCCTTGAGACGTCGGTGTCTTGACGAGCAGAGGGGCCCGTGAAGACGAATTACGATGAAGCGACGACCTTTGAAGATCTCCGGACTTCTGAGAGTGAGGTTGCCGCGACTACAACGCGTTACACACACAGTGAGTATAGTGAAAGGAAAAAGAATGGAGGACTCACCTTGAACACACGATGTGCAAGCAACAAGAAACTCGGAGAAGAAATGAAAATCGCCTGCTCGGATTGGGTTCCCGACTATTTATCTGCCTCGAGGCATCCGCGTGTCAGTCCACGTTATAGGCATCCAAATAAGGTAACGCCATCAGCATTGTGGTCAACAGCGACGAAAACGTTCAAGAAAAAGTGATATAGGTAAAGGAAGACTAGGGACAGGTTCATATAATCGTATTAACAGCTATGAAGAACAGGAGAGCCTCTAAGGTCAATTACTGGTACTGGCCAAGGAGCTGGCTCGCTCCGCACCCGGTAAGCACTTTACGCCCACCCTCATTGTTAGGGCTACATCATGAAGACAATTTACCAAGTCACCATCAACTATCCAGTCTGTATCATTATGAACTAAAAATATTAAATGTCAGTTCCCTTCTTGCGCGTGGATGTTCGATTGTCACCATTCCCTCGTTGCAGTCCTTATGGAAAGTGAAGCCTTCCGAGTCGGTCAGACTCTGTAACGACCTAGCTTGCGAATAAAAAATATCGATTATTTCAAGAGATTTAGAAATCGGGTATAACTGCTTGAAATACGAATAAGTATATACAACACCCTGAATAAAAAATAAAAGAGCTTTGGGTAGTCGCAATCATCGCATACTAATACACGATGAGTAGGGTGGTTCACCGCGTCCGCTGATTTGGGATAGATTCGTTCTAGCTCAATATCTCCTTTCTGAATTCAATTGTATCCCTCATTGGCACCAAGACCGGCTTGGCTGTATTCCACATATTAAGGAGCCATTAGGGGCAGTCCGGGGTTAAATATAATTGGAACCAATGATGATCTTCATATATTCCTTTCAAGATTTCTTCGCGAAGTCCTAAGTAGCAATTACGCTCTCGTGCCGGATTAAATCAATAATTCGAGTTATTTGTTTTCCGATGGTTAAGTTAGCCACGAATGGATGTTGTCCGAGGTGTATTTCCTTGAGGTTGCCACTGTGACCGTTTTCCTTCAGGAAATCCAGCTGCCAATTTCCAAAAGATCAATGCTTTTATCAACTTCTCATTTCGACTATGCAAAGAAAATATATCTCAAATCCAGGATGTCGCGAAGAGTATGCTGGAAGACCAGAAGGGGGTACAATGTACTATTTGCAGTACGACTTGTTCGATATTCTTTGGTGAGACATTTTTCCGAAATCAGTCCACAAAGCATGGCAAAAGATAGTTCGCCTTCGTCTATCGAGTTTTACGAGGCCACCATGTAAAATGCAGCGACGTCCCGCAGCTGAGAGCCATCCGAAGAAGCAACCACAAGTCCACTGGCCCAAAAAATCCAATCCACTTTAAGATCAAATGCAATGCGTTTGGGTAGGTTGTCTAAGACAGCTGTTCTGCTATTGATAGTTTGTCGGGTGTGATTCAAATGACGGGCCCTCTGTAATGAGTACGACTCCATTAGCAACTCTGTTGTGGTGATGGACGCTTTTTCAACGTACGCTACTTTTGTTTTACATGTGATAGTGTAGATAATTGGTACAATTTCGCCACCATCGGTTAGATGAGCACTGGTACTTAAAATTATTGTCCTGGATCGTGACAGCCTGAGGAAGAGCCTATGAAGCGATTCGGGTAATATCAAAATTCTTGTCGATTTCATCTGCGCGGCCATTCTTTTTGCAAAAGTGGAAATTTGCTAATTAATATCGTGAATGGCCTTTTTCTGAGGCATTATTGTTTTGACGGAGTATATAGGATGGCCGCAAGTACAATTGTTCGACAACTGTTCATACTCTTCCGGAGAACACCGGAAATTAGGAGTTGTAACAGGCCTGGTCCGAACCCTGAGTAAGCCATGGCTCTTCATGTAACTAATTAAAACTTTAGGATAACCAAATGAGAACAGAGAATAACAGGAATGTAGCAGCGAGACTTGCTCTGACTCGGCGGCAGTCCAAACGGTGCGCGACGGGCATAAGCGGCTGTTTTCCCAATTAGGGACGCGGGCGCTTACCCATTCAGTTGCGTCACTCACCCAAGCCCAACTTGGACCCTTGCAGCCCCATGTCCTTGTTCTTTTAAGTACTTGACCTCTTACCACACGCACTATGCAGAAAGCACCCACCATGGATACCGAACTTGAAAAGAAACTCAACGTATGCATACTAGTTTACCCTAGCAAAGTTGATCGCTGAGTGGCATTTGGGCAGACTTTGAAGAAGCAAATAACGGACACAGCCGAAGCAGTCATTTTCAGCACATTCCCTCGGAAAGTACACATATTATTCCTTTTATATCCCGGTTGCATATTTAATCTTTCGATGCAGATCATGTTTGTCCACGCTATTCTCGTCCTATCTCCGTTAATGAAATTCTGTTCAGAGAGCTCACTGAACTGATCGAGACTACGAACGACGAATCCTCGCCATTCAATCAATCATTACTGTACGATACTACAGATGCTACTGTCTATCCTCCGCCTTCTGTTGCGAATGGTGAACCTGATGCGAAGAAGCGAAAACGAAAGGAGGAGGATAGTGCTGGAGTGGCCAACGTGAATGACACTTCGCATGCGCTATATACTTCGCGTGTATTGTCAAATAAGCACGTTAATAAGGTGAGTTGTTTGGTAACTTTATAAATTTGGATATTAAATGATCTATGTCAGACTCAAGATAGGGTAAAGAAAGAATGCGAGGAGCTGGTCGACCTATGTGTACGTCTTTTGAGTGAAAGTTAGGACTATGGTACTGATTAAGGATATAGGATAAAGTCAAGTTGTGGGTTAGTCTAACGATGCCGAAGTATGTGCTTTTATTTGGGATTTTCCATTTAATAATATTGATGGCAAATATCTGATAGAATCGAGGAGTGAGTTACATAGACCCTTACTAAATTAATCCTATTTGACTGCTTAACGTTTTGGTAGTGGTGATAACTTCGGTAAATATGATCATCCTTTAAATAATCTTTAGCATTAATTCTCATTTTTACAGGTGTTCAAATTCAAGAGGGTTAGCGTTTCGCATTTAACGCATTATTCCCGTTTATCACGTTGCATTTTTATCCAGAGGTTCTATCTGAATTACATCGGTCACAGGAGAGCGGGTACAATCTCCGCGATAATGCCCGCTCAAATCACCTGAACCGCGCCAAGATTTGCTCTAAACTCATTAAGTATCCTTTTGTTGAAGATTATACAGTATGTTCTACCGTATTTCTTGTGAAGTATCTCACCTATACGTGTGTTGTAGATCGCCTTGAAGGAGCATGATGCTAAGCAATTATACATGGCACGACAGCACCTTGTGGACATCAAGAATATCTACGCTGTGTTGACCGACGTTATTCACAAGAATTTCCAGAAGGTAATTTCTATCTTTATCTTCAAATGAAACATTCATCGAATTGAACATTTTGTAGATTCGTTCACCCAAAGGAAATAATAGGGAAGGGATGTATTAGAACCTATGCTTACTTCTTCTCATCGCGCATTCTCACCTCTTGGAACTTTTTATTTCATTTTTGTTAATCAAGTTATGAACCCATATGTGATGTATTGATAATCTCTTATTTACTTCAAAACCATGATAGCATAATAAGTCGTAACGAGTCCTTATTAAGAAAGCGTCCTTTTTTTGCGTAGTTCATTTTGCTAAACCCCGTCGAAAAAATCGGGCTATCCTTTTCGCGTTCAAGTAAACTTTATCACTATGCCCTTCGCTTCGGCGATCATTGTGGCGATGGTACTCTGAATAACAGTACCGAAAGGCAATCCATGCACATGTATATTTTTCCATTTCGTATTCACCAACGCATATACGAACCCTTCGATATTGACAGGGGAAACCTGCTCCATGAATAACTTCGAAGGCGTATCCTTTCCGGCTACTATTACTCCTGGAGTTGGGTCAAATCGTAATAATACCATTTCGGCGGTGCAGGTCGATAACCCTGTTACTCGGAAATTCTGCAATGCTTTCATTTGTGGAATGACTGCGTCCACTGCATACTCTTCAGAGACGTCGTCGCGCAGGAGTTTGACAGCATCGAACACCATTTTAGTAAGATTCTGGGCGATTTCGGACAGAAAAATCTTGAATTCATGATTTGGAATTTGCATCGAAGACAGGAGTAGTGAAGTTAAGCTATTGTGGGAAGTCGCCGTAATAGCTCGTAGAACTCGCAGTTGCACCGGTGCGTCATTTTCATCTCCGCGTCCATGGACACCGAGAAATTCCAAGGAAAATGAACAGGGAGGGATGATGGCGGGTAATGTGACTTCAGTCCCAGAGGGAAAGGAACTCAACGTGAGTTGCGTAAGGCGCGGCCAATGCTTGAAGCAACCGAGGAGATCCGTCAAGGGCGGTCTACAGTAAACCACGTCCGTTGTTGAACCAAGTCTATTACCGACTCTAATGGATAAGCTGGTTAGCTGAGATAGATTGCATAGGACATCGATATATTCTCGAGTCCTTGCTACATGGATCTCAGCCCCAACAAAATAGCGAATCATGGGAGCGGCACGCAATACGACTAAAATCGCATCCGTAAACTGAAGAAGATCACCTCGCAAATTGAAAGCTAGAAGTGAAAATCCTCTGATTCTACCCCCCATTTCTGGGCGCATTTCAATAGCACGGCGGAGAAGCAAAGGGTCAAGACCTTTCTGCGGTCCAAACCAGTTTCCGTGATGATCAACTTCCGGGGCGGGATAAAATTCCACGTATATGAGTTCCTCTGCTATTTTCCATGCTTTGCAAACGTGGGCAAGCGACAGTAAAGTGCGAGTTGCATCGCCTCTAATATGCGTGATCATGTTGGCCGTTTCCTCGAAGATTTTCAATAGAATCTCTGATGGAGGTTGGCGGAAGGGTTTGCGTAGTTCCTCTGGTGGTAGAATGATAATAGATGAAGCAAATTGACTCCTCCGTCCCCGATGACCTGTCATATCATATTCATATTCTTCTCCCTGCTGATTTTGAATGAGTCCATTAACGAAGAAACTTTTTGAAGAAGATACATCCCATACTGCTTCATGGAGGATCCGAATGCCAAGCCATGACTGCGGCTGAGGCTCTGATATTAGAGTCATGAATATAGTATAAAAAAATGCTCCAGCGGCGCCGTCCTCTTCAATTGATACTTCGTAGAGCAGTTCACAAACGGGAAGCGATGGGGTATCATCAATGGATACAGACAACGCATCAGAATCTGTGGAAAAATCCTCTCGAATATCGTGGTCGACAGTGATGACTGATGTTTGCCGACTTCGATTCTGGGGGGAATCCTCATTGCGAATTTTGGCAATCTATAATGTTTACTTGATTTAATGAAGCAACGTACTAAGCTTTATGATACTTACTATCGATGATGTTAATCTAGGTTCGTTCTTGCAAAAGATTCGGATTTTCAAGCCAGAGTAATAATTGACAGCTTCGCCTTCAAACTGCACCGAAAGATTGACATCCATCTTTGATCCACAGAAATCGTATTCAGAAAAATGGTAAATTGAGCATTGAGGTTGTAAGGAAGATGTTTCGACCCTGTTGCTCTCCATCACTTGAGATAGCTGTAGCGGACTAGCACTAGCAGGTGAAGGATAGAAACCAAACCTAAAGCGGAGTCGCAATTGTAGTTCCGCTTCTACTTCCTTAATTAAACATTCGGATCCATTTACATAAATTGTGAAATGAGGGGCTACATAGTAACATAATAAGTATATGCCCAGGGCCCCATCCTGAACTGTGATCACCGAATGTCCTCGTTTCATGATGAATATTTTCTAGCGAAGGCCTCTTTTAACATCAAAGGAATTGCTTGCTTATAAGATATTATGCTGACGACAACATTTAGTATCAGCTAAGTATGGAAGTAGGGCTCTGATAGAATAAAATAGAAGAAAGCTTATTACATCAGACTTAGGAGATCTAAGTGCGCTAGTATTTCCAGTCTTAAGTCGGCGACCTTGGAATATCTGGGTTCAATATGATCAGTAGGAAACCATTAGAATATGCCTGGTATGAAATTGGACACATTGCTGCCAGCTAGGGAAAATCCGAAAGAGTCTGACCCTGAATTCCCACGGTCAGCTGGTCCTTCCGCCGTGACTAACAATCATAAATCAGAGCCTTCACAATTGAACGAGATCTTCCACAATGGCTACTCCTATAGCACCTCCTGGCTCTTCTCTATATCCTATTCAACCATCCATGTCGAATATGGTACCAACGCAAACGCAAGCCCAGCAGCCAACCCTCATTAGGATCAAACGAAAACGAACGGATGAACCACTCGACGCACTTGGTACACTTGTGGCTATTCTCTCGTGCATGAGCTCCTAGTTCTAACAATATTATCATTTGTTGTATTGGGACTTAAGTTGTCGAATCGAAATCGAGAAGGAAGAAGTCGCGTGGCGTTTCAGGATTCTTTCAGTTTGCGGGGACGGTGGAGCAAGAGAGCTTTTGGGAGGATCCGGATACGCACAGGGATCTAAAGGTGTGATGAAGGATTGCTATGAAGAGTTCATTTAAGCTTAACAGGCTTTTTTAGGAACGTATCTCGACGTTGGAAAACGATGATGTCACAGGTGCTCAGGTTCAGGTGGACAAGGGAAAGAGGCCAGCACGGGAGATACCTGCTCGTCGATATACGATCGTACAGAAGCCTTCAGATAAAACGTTGTTCGTAATGTTTTATTCACCTTGCGACGACGATCTTCTAACTTCAGTTTAGGTCAACAGTCCCCGAAGCTGAAGCAAGTGCATCATCAACGGTTGAGGATTACACTATGTATGATGCTGTTCTGGATGACGCGAGAAATGAAGATGAAACCGTCGATCCAGAGATGGAGAAATTCCTCCCCATGTTGAAGGCGTACCTGACAAGTACGTATGCCATATTAGAAACATAAGTCTTTTCAGCTAACATCGTCTAGTGAATGACGAACCTGCCAATATCATAAACTCCTCCAGCTCAGCCGTTGCAGAGACTGAATATGTATATGACCTATTTTATCACCGTCCATCGGTAGCCAATTGGGCCGCTGCGGCCACTAATATTGCTACTGTGTATGTATTCCTCCTCCGTACCCGTTGATTCTAACCTCCTGCTCAGCTCAGGATTGCCTACCACCGGTAAAGAGTCTGACGATGAAGATTCGGAACCTGGAGATTCTGATGATGAAGATTCTAACAGTATGTCCAACATTACGTGTCTCTCTTACAACGGCTAACTAGTGTTAATAGCAGAGGACTTCTACCGCAATGATTATCCTGATGAAGACCCTGATAGTGACAATAGTCATCATCTGTCTGGTATGTTTTTGCTTTGTTATTCATCGATTGCAGGATTAATTTATGCCATAGATTATGACGATGATGCTGTCTATTCATCTCATGATGAATTTGACTCAGGAGAAGAAGAGTTAAAGAATGTTATGAGCTGGCGCCGAGGTTAAAAAATCCTTATTATGACCTCGCTGGGTCAGGGAAGATCGTGCTTGTAGCGGTTAATGATCATTAGGATACCCTTTATATGTATGTTTACCAATAGTTAGTCCATGAGACGTAAAAGGTTATATGGACCACCAGAAGTCATGTTATATCGAAACGTTCAAGTTTAGGGCTTCCGCGATCTGGATGTCATCACTCTTAATAAGGTGAGAGGCGGTATCTGGATACGAGCAGAAACTTAACAAATTAGAAACGTATATAGCCTTCTTCCTCAGTATCATGGATAAAATACAAAAGGCATTGTAAGCTGAGGAGTTACAGTCAACATCACCACTATCGCGCGAAAAGTGCTTTTCAAAGAGCCTTTCAAGATTTTGTCATCAATCGCAAGTATTGCATAACGTTAGTCCATACTACAAGCCCATGATAAAGTACAAATTGGAAAAGTCAACGCCTCCATTTCATGGTTCCATGGTACCTGAACTATTTACAAAACGGACGACAGCAGCCTTAAAAGACTTCAGAATACTTCAATATTCTTGAAATGAAAACAAACAAATAAACAATTGCGATTGAAAGAAGAAATGCATCGAACGTACACAACAGATACTATACAACAGGAACGATGAGAAACGAGGGAAGAGAGCATGTGATTTCGACAATTTATGCTTCAACAAGAAAAGGATCTTGCACTACCAAGTTTTCCTTATCTTCATACATTGGAATAATGTTTTTGGCGGCAGCCTTCCGCCGTGTAGGTTTCATAACCTTCTCCTTCAAAATAACGACCTCAGGCTTTAAAGTTTGAGAAGGAATCGTGCCGAACAATAGACCTCGTTCGGGTAGCGTATTCTGGCCCAAAACCTTTGTCCGTCTTTTGGAGGGGCTGCATTCGATACCATCGTAGTTCTCAGCTTGGGACTTGCGCTTGCTGGGCGAGAGTGGAGGGGTAGGTAATGTCGCCGCTGCTGGAATGGATTGAGGCCGAATTGTCTTTGTCGGTGGTGCATTTTCATCTTGGGTATCATTCGTTTTCTTCTTGCCACCTAATAAAATTATTGATTAACACGAAAGCAAGAAAATTAAAAGATCTCGGTAATTACCTTTCGCTTTTGGCTGTGTAGTCACCTTTGCTTGCTTGACAACTTTAAAAGGACTCCGTTCATCACCGCTTTGCACCAGGGTTGTCTGTATCTCCCAGTCTTGCGGCCGAATCTTTTTCCAATCTTCAAGTACCCTCGATGACCAAGCATCTGTGTCACCAGCAACGTGGAAATCGAAGATACTAGACCATTCGCTGGCAGGAGGTGTTTTGTTGACGAAGATAACTTTGCCAGTCCCAGTCTTCTGATCATGCACAACACTCGCAAACTCCTTGACAAGCGCGCGAAGCCCGTGAACCTTCAGCGAGGTCCCCATAACAATGAGCATGTCTGGTTTCCTGCCAAGATCGGCGGCTCTAATGGCTCCAATGTCTTCGCCGAAGGGATGATGTTCATCATAGAGAACAATGGCGGGGCGTAAAGTTCCGATCTTCACAGCACGGGCAGCGCGGGCAACGCGTTCATCACCTAAAGATCGTCAAGGAAAAAAAAAACATAACAAGGAATTGTGGGACATACAACGTGTCTGACACTGGGGACAATTAGGTGGCACCCCTTCACTGAACGCTTCAATATGCTCAGATGTACATTGAAGCTCAGCTGAGCACAGAACACATCTAACGCTGTGAATATCGCCATGCAGTTGTACATTGCGAACTTCCTTCCTCTTCAACTTGTTCTTCCCCTTACCATTTGTCTTCGCGCTCTCAGATGAGCTTCCGACAAGACCCGCTCTTTCCTCTAGCCCATCAATATTCTGGGTATATGATCGTAATAGACGGCCTTTGGTGTCCAGCGTCTTTATGAAGTGATGGGTAGGGGATGGTGTAGCGTGGTCGATGGCAGATTTAAGTCCCGCCATGAAGGTATAAAATAGAGCAGTAGATTCGGTATCGCGGAATACAATCGAATCGAATAAATCGCGTCCCTTCATCACGACGTTGGGGTACTTCGCCTTGACAAGCGCATAAAGGCCATCCGAAGAGCGAAAATCCTGCAATGCATCAGCGACTCTCATCGTATAGGGGTTATGAGAAAATTTACAGGTATTCCACTAGAGCATGATATTCCTGCACCGGTCACAATAATGATGCGCTTGCTCTTGGCTACTGAAGTCGACAGCGCAGCAACTGCGCGTCGCGTCGCGGGGTCTTTGTGCACTTCGTCCATATCTAGTGTCGCGAACATGTTGAAGGAGTATGAGTGTCGCGCGGAACGAGGTGGGTAGCCCGAACGCGAGAGACGGGGAGAGAAAATGGAGGGACAGCGGGAGATCGCAAGACGCGTTTGTTCACGATACACGTCACGTGAGATGTTTTCAAATTTAGGGGCGCTTGGTAGATAAGATAAGATAAAACTGCCTTTATGATTTGCTTATTCCACAACAACTAAAAGTACATGAAAAGACTGTTGGAAGACTCGAAACTATTTCCAGACCCAATTCTCTGGAATGAGAGAGGATTTAATGATATCGGAAGCTTTCTCAGCAACTGCAATGACTGGCGCCGTCTATTTCACAGGGATAGGTATGTTAATTAATGCTCCAAATCATCAAGGTGATTTAAACTTACTGTATGACCAGCTATTATATTGGGGAATATTGACGCATCAACGACCCTTACATTCTGCAACCCGTAAACTTTCAAAGTGGAATCTACGACACCGTTCTCTTCTAACGGTGCCATTCTGCACGTCGAAGTGGGATGGTAAAGCGTTTCTACACGCTTTCTTATTTCCTCCTCCATGTCTTCGTCGGAAAGAGATCCGATGTCATGGTCAAGAAGTGGATCAGAGACGTCGCGTAGGACCTCAGAGGCAAGTGGCTCGGTATTGGCAACCTTCACCAGAAGCTTTAGTCCACGAACAAGAACGGCAAGATCGTTCGAACTTTCAAGGTAACTTTTTGAAAAGAAAGAGGTATGAATGAATTTCATCTGGAAGAAACTATATCACATACTGAGGATCCACCACGGGCGCATCCAGTGGGTTGGCAGATTTCAAGGTAATTGTCCCTTTGCTTTGTGGTCTGTGGTTAACCGATTTTTTTTTAGTAGAATACTCAAATATTATCTCCTACGCATACCTAAGTAAAACGGCAATGAGTGTGATTGACTCTCCTGGAGGAATGTCACCAAATCCATGTGCAGTCATTCCGACGGGAACCATAATTAGTTCCAGATCTGGGGCTCCGGGGCCAGATGCTAGATCTTTTACATGATATTTATCGGGCGAAAACAGTTTGGGATCGTCTGTCCGGACAAAGGCTGCTGATTCGCCGGCCTGTGAAGGGCATCACGTCCAGTGTTTAACAAAGGCATTCGTAGCGAACACTTACATTGCTTCCCATAGGTCCTTTGCCAGTCAGATACCATTTTGCCAATTCTACTTGAGTGCTAAGAAGATTAAGACCAGATTTTGCAGTCAGATATTGAAGCGAAAGGCCAGGTTTCAAGGAGAGCCGTGTGGTAACAGTCGAGTGATCATACAGGTTATGTCCAACTCCCGGAAGATCATGAACTACTGGAATACCATGCTTATGCAAGTCTTCCTTTGGTCCTACTCCAGAAAGTAACAGAATATGGGGTGAATGAATAGCTCCGGCCCTGTCATACCATGAGTTCGGCTGAATCAACTTGATGCAATAAAATTGCTTACGCCAAGATGACTTCTTTCTTTACACGCACGCGATATCTTTTACCATCATTTTTCAAACCGCTAGTAAATTCGACGCCAACAGCTTTCACCGGATTCTTGGAAGTGTCAAAGATGATCTTTGAGACGGGAGAGAAGATCGCCACTTTCAAGTTGGGACGATTTAGAACATCCGGGGTGAGATAAGCCGCCTCAGCAGACACTCGACGACCTTTCTTGTCAATGTATGTCACTGGATGAAGTTATTTTTTTTTCCAAAATTATAACAGAATCTTCATTTGCTTACTTATCTATAGGTGGAATGGATGAGAAAAGCGAAATTCTGCAATTTAATGCAACCTGGGCCTTACCTTATTAACTCCCATAGTACCTGCCGGTGTATTGAAATCCGGACTTTTGGGGATTCCTGCGTTGATGCAGGATTCGATCCATTTCGTCGTTGCAGCACTGCAATATCCAAAGTAACCGACGTTAACGGGTCCCTCGGAGCCCTGCTGATGTGTCAGAGAACCTTTCTAACAAAATCTCTGCCAGTTTTGTTGCCTTACCCGAAGCTTTACATCAACATCGGGATATTTAGGGGATGGAGTGTATTTCTCGAATTTGATGAAATATCTTTAAAATGCAAATCAGTCAGTCAAATACTCTGGGATTTATTGTTATCAAAAACAAAGAACTACGTACTTTCGAAATTCTTTGTAAGACCAACTGTTATCACCTATAATCCTTGCCCATTCATCGTAATCCTCAGGGGCACCTTGGTGAAACCTATAAGCAAATCAGAGGGAGCAGGGACATGTATAATTTTTCTCCTTCCGTACATCATTGCATTCATTGCAGTACCTGGAAGAAGAAAAATCAGGAAGAATTAAATGAATAGATAAGCATACTCACAGCCACCGAGAAGTTTAGCTATGTGATCAAATCCCAAGACATTAGACTGTGTATTAGTATCTCATTTCCTTAATGGTGTCGTACCTCGCGGCCAGTATTTGGTCTCTCCTTTCGCATTTTCCTGAGGCTTAGTCCACAACCCATAATCATGCTTGGAATGCATGATGGCGTTCCAGGCAACGGGTATCGATGTACTAAAAACATCTTTTGCGCTAGTTTTAAGAAATGTGTTACATTTTTTTGTCTTCAGTCCGAACAAAAAGACTAACCTGCCACCTGATTCAAGCAATAAGACACTTATTTTGGGATTCTCAGAGAGGCGTGAAGCCAGTACACAGCCAGCAGTGCCTCCGCCGATGATCACAACATCGTACTCAGGTTCTTCGTCTTCGTCTGCCCCTTTAGTGGATCCCTTGTCGCTTATTGAACGAGCTATGACTTCCGGTTTACTAATGAGCCTAGTGCTTGGTCCTTTCAAATTTGAATAGAGGATATAGGCCAGTAAGGCTGTAGCAGCAGCAGCTAATCCCTGTGATCTCATGGGAATACTGTTCATTGTGAAATATGTACCTGACGTTTCAGAGGGTTAGGAAGGTCAGGGATGGCGTAGCAGGTATGGTCATATCTACCTTATATATCTCAGGCAATCTCATGGTCACGCTTCGGACAGTTTTGGCAATACCCTTACTTAGAACACTGTCTTCCTTGGCAATCAGTACATCAGTCGCATGACCTCGGTTTCCGCTTCATTATTTGGCTTCTCGTTGCGGCAATCGGCAAATCTGGCAAAGTCTGGTAAAGTCTGGCAAGAATCGCATCTCGGGTTGACTCGAAGCTCATGGTCGAAACTGTTCAAAAGGGATCCTTGATGCCCCCAAGGCCTGAGAAAAGTCATTGCAAACACATTATGTAAAATACCTCTATCAGGCTTTTACAACCATACAGGAACATGGCACCTAATAGAGTGTATTTGAATCCAATATATATTAGGGTGCCGATATTAGACGCTGCCTCGCCGAGCATTATCTCGTCTGGCTCGCACGGTATTAGCCCGTATTAATCAGATTCCCACTGGCTATTTCAGTCACTTGCTAGAAAGTTGTGATATTTCCTTGTGTCCAATGGTGTCAGGAAGCTTTGGCTCTTGCTGATAGCGTTGTCGGAATTGGTAGAAGGTAGCTGTCACCAGCAAAAGCTTGCGCTTGCGGACATCTGGGTTGTCTCTTACAGGAGGCATAGCGGCGATGCTTAGGTAACTAATATTTGGAGGCGTCGGCTATTAGGAACGACACATCAAATATTACCGACTAAGTGATATATAATATATATTGGTTTCAAATACACTCTATTTATATTGATAGATTTTGGTGATATCTATCCGTAGCTGACACCGTGAGAGACATACAGTCGTATTCATTTAGAGAACATACTCACGGACAGACTCCTTCCCAGTCCCTTGAGTCAAATAAGATACCCTAGGCCACCCTCGGCTATAGGCTTTGCGCCAGTCGCCCGGGCGTGTTAATGAGCTGAGGTGCCGGTTCAATGGAGCTTGCGGAAATGAGCCGTCCAGCCGAGCAGCGGCATCTTCCTTTTGCTTCCGCAGAAAGTTTTCCTTTCGACCGCCAGTCTCGCCGACTTAGGTTCAGTTTCTTTCGAGTTTTCCTATCTACCAGCTAGCTAGCTACTTTCTTTTGCTCCTTACATCTTTATTCATTTTGTCCAACACCACCATACACGGTCAACCGGGTCTGCGCATCCCTGGAACACGCTGGTTCAAGTCACCGGGGAAGCCCAACCAGGCACGGAGAAGGTCACGTCCAAGCCCAAGACACCTCAGACACCAATGTGACAGGTGGCATCGCCAATCTCAGCCTGGCGATGATGCCATTAGCAAGTCAGGCGGCGGCGAGGGCGCCACAGGAGCTGCCCGCCCTGGAGAAGCCCCCACACTCCATGAGCCTTTCACAGTTGTACCCGTGGGACATCCTCATGGCCTACGATATCTCCCAGCACGAGCTGGCAGCCAGTGAGCCCTGACGTAATCTCACCGGGGTGCACTCAATAGCCCTGAGCCACATCGTCAACAGCGCCGCTGAACGTGCTACCGGTACACCAGGAGCAGCCGCTGCTTCCCACTCGCAGGATTCCCGCAAACGGCGCCCGTCTGTCGACTACCCCGCCGGTGGCCCCGCCAGGAAACGACCATGCCAGGATTATTTTCGGTGTGGCAATGTCGGCCACATCCCAGGAGACTGCAAGCATAGTTGGAAAGCCCACCGTACCCACGAACGGGAAGAGTTGAAACTCCCTCGCCGTCCCCAACGGTGGGATCTTTTGCTTCAACTGGAACTTCTCCTCTTGTTCTCAAGCTGCGGCATCTTCCGCAGAAAGTTTTCCTTTTGACCGTCAGTCTCGCCGACTTAGGATTCAGTTTCGTTCGAGTTTTCCTATCTACCAGCTAGCTAGCTACTTTTTTTGCCCGCCCTCCTCCCCCCCCTTTTAATTATTTTCTTTTATAGAAGTCTGTCGTTGGTATGTATATTCCTTTTATTCTGTCTTTCATTTGGTATTGTTGTGGAAGTTTCCATTCGTTGTTGCGCTTTGTATTTAGCTACTACAGTCCGTTCATTGTTTCCATCCAATTCCTCCTTTTTTTTTTCTGTCGGTGATCCTCGGGTGCTTTAAATTCGCAGAGTGAGCGCGCTTGGGCTTTCGGCCCTGGCCCTCACTCCGCGTACCACAGAGATTAACTCTGTTTCCCCCCAACCTTTGACACCTGTGAGATCACTGAGGCTGGATTGAATTTAGGTTTCGGAGGTTAAATTCCCGAGCCTTTTTGGGATGTCTGACATAAGCTTGTCCTTACCCACAAAAGTACGAACCATAACACGACCGGGTGGGAGTCTGACTCATATGCCTTCTTATAATTATGCGTGTGCTCCAGTTCCAGGCTAACCTCGCGTGATGCAATTGAGACTTGGAGGTTCGGAGAAGTCTGCAAGCGCTGACCGGCTGGAAAAGGCGCCGGTTAGCCGGCTGCACGTTTCTCATTCAAATTATCCTAGACCTTGACATAAGTAAACTCAGTATTCAAGCAAAAAGGAACCTAGTGTTTCCTTTACTCATTGATTCCCTTTATGTTGGTAGTGCAGCTTCCAAACTCTCTGCAGTACCATCAGTAATTCTGACTGATATCGGAGGCTTCAATTTGAACTTGTTACTTGAAGGTGCGAATTTACCATACTTACTTGCCGTTATGTCCCACATGGGTGTATGAATTAACATCAATATTCTGTTTAATATATACTTACTAAGAATGGACCTGATGATAGCCGTCTTAGATATAACCCCCCAACGTTCAGCTACTACTACGAACTAAGCGACATCCCCAAGTCGGAACCATTTCAAAACTGCTCTCTATGGATCTAACCACTTTCCAAACTAATATGGTTTGCTTTTCCAACCCGCCTTCTCTAAGCTCTCACTCATTTATCTACGTATCTATCTTGATTTCTCCTGCTTCAAAAATGCTTGCCCACAACCTCTTCCAACTCGTCGGCGAGTGAGCAAAATAGGTCCTGCCATCCGGTGCCGTCCAATAACCACCATATCTATTTTCCTCGTTATCGGTCGTTGTAACATGCATCCCGATGATCATTGAACCGGGAAGAGGAGACAACAGACTAGCTAGGAGTCGCTAGTTGCCTCTGTTGGTGCTGTTCGCCGAATAAACGGAAGAAAGATGCTGCGTGTATAATGGGGATGATTCCTGTATCCCGTCGGGATGTTCGAGCAGGGAAAATTCCTTGCGCGAGGAAGGTCGGATCAAAGATGTCGCCAGCCACGGAAAGAGATATGCGAGACCTCGGAAGCCTTTTTAAACAGCTTCTTGGAAAGATTCCCATATTCTAAACGAGGTATAATATCTCAGAATGTGTTTCGACATAGAAATGTGGCAAGCATTACCTCACCTTCGTGGATATCAACCATGATAGCATCTTCGTAAGGATACCCATCGGCTATAATTTATGTGCGTCGTTTCCAACTAAAAGAAATCCTTGAATGAGAAAAATATTCAAGACAAGTGCAGGATACACAGACAGCAGCAGCCTGGCTCAAGGAAAACTCTCTTTCCTTTTCCTTCCCTACTTGGAGAATATCAGAGTAGAAGGGGTAAGTTCCGATCCTGAAACTGTCTGATTTTCGGTATTAATCACAACAGGAATATTGTGGGGTCAAGGCAACATTAGACATACGACGTGAAAAGGAAGTGTCGTATGCACGGATAAGGGTATATCTGATCACAACTCAATCATTCAATTTTCAGATTTTGAGACAAATCGAAATAACCCACAGAGTAGGCCTCTGATTGAACCGTCAGGATATGGGTCTTGAGTTCTTCAGCATCTGCTATACCCGTCAACTGCTTTAGCAGTGTAAGGTCGGTTTCATTAGGTTTGTGGAGTGAAATATCTAGAATACGGGGAACTAGGACAATGAGAAGGGCGCCATTGGGGACGGACATCCTATTAGCTTCGGTAAAAGAAGGCAATGGGTTTATGAATACTATTACTAACCGGATAAAGAAGCAATATTTCTTCTTCCAGCGATGCCACTTCTTTTTAATGATTCCCGGCTGGCGTTGCAAGGCATGCAGGTGCTTATTGGTTTATCAAGTGTAGTACCAATCCTGGAATATAATTTCAAGTGACAAGAGCCTCCTAAAGAATTCGCATTACCAACTCAAATTAGTATAGTATTGACAAGGCTACCTATAATTGAAACCGTAGAAATGTTATTTTGCGAGTAGGCAGATGCACTGCGTTCATTACAGCCCAGAAGTGTATTAACTATGATATTGTGAACATCATGGTACATGGAGTCAATGCAACATCTTTTGTAACGAATCCATCCACTACTAGTATCATAAATGAGCCACGGTTCAAGAACCTCCAAGAGGTTATATGACTTGGAGTTATTATGAAATGCTCATTTTTGCAGAATTCACGGGTTATTTTCTATTGCAACAGCTTCCAGTTGCCTTTCCTTCTCATGAAGTGCATGAGCGTCAACAACTGCTTTATCCCAGTCCATACGCAAGTAGATGAATATACTGGCAAGCCCGCCACATATCAGTGCGGTTGCGATGCCTGTCCACAGGCCAACAAGCCCCATATCCTTTGAAAAGGCTAAATAAATTCCAAGAGGAATTCCTATGGCATAATAAGTGCTACAATTCAAAGGAAGTCAGTAGATACCGCTGCTGAGGTCCATCGTAAAATAATAATAAAACGAACCTGATATTGAGTAAAGCTCCAGTAAACTGCAGAGAGATCATAAGAATAAATCCGAAAGGAGTGACATAAATATTCTTACCTGCCTAGCAGTAGCACGCAGTATGCCTCCGAGTATAATAGCCAAACCATCAAACATTTGACCTAACGCCATGATGGGAAGGACTCTGGCCACTAAAGCAACAACTTCTGGGTCATTGTTGAATAGATAAGCCCACTGATTCCGCAGCCCAAAATATAGGGAACTAATTAGAAATAAACAGATTACTTCGGATGCGATATT
>KN837107.1:53616-64355 GCA_000827215.1 Sphaerobolus stellatus SS14 | reverse complement strand
ACCTTGAGATATTATTAAATATGAATCCTGGTAAACTTAAAATTAGCCATTTTAGGTAGACAGCTGTAAGTCGAGCGATCTCTGGTTCTTGCTTCAACGCGAGTAAGACAGGTTCTGCATTCCACCATAATGCAGAAATTGGCTAATCAGTCTTGTGAGATTAATAGCGGCCGATATATGAAATTCAAATACTTGCGATGGATATAATGAGGGATATTAGGCCCATTCTATGACACCATAAGCCCACGAGCTCTGGATGGGGACTTGTCCATGCCGCCGGCAATAGCGTATCGAGACTGTCCAAGAAACCTCTAATGAATACGTAGCCAGTAGCTGAGGATGTCATGGTTCCTAAAGTAGCAGCAGCAAGAGCAGTAGTAGAGACATGACCAAGGGATATCTATAAAGGGATGTAATATTAAATAATGAAATTAAATGGGGTAGGGTGACATTGAGATTAATTGAAGTGAGACTCACTACTGGGGCCGCTACAAGACTGTATTCTAGAATCTGAGACCTGGCCGTGAAGGTAAGTGTGAAAAGTTGAATAAACGAGATTATGTCGGCGCATACACGAAGACTGTAGACGTATATTTATAAAGAAGGAGCAACTATTATATGGATGTCAGTGTAGATCAGATTGGCTGATAAGTAGCACTGTACGTTACCTCTTGCTTCCACGATGTTTCATTTACCATCGCCAGTCTGCCTTCGGGATCACTTCCAGATTCAGAAGTATTTTCCCCATTCATACCGGGAAGTTTTCCAAGGAGAGGCTCGTTCTCTGTTCTTTCGTTTCTGCGAGGTACGCTATGATATTCATCAGGTCCTTGAGTCCCATAGGATGTTCGGAAGGTTGGAGTCGTAAGACCGCCATGGTTGGCTTCAACACTGGCAGAGTCCGAGGCCCATACATTCTGGAAGACTTCTCCATTCCTTTCTTCGTTACTAGCCCACCCAATGGAGTGATCTTCGGTGGATAAACGCGACATGAAGATACAATAGTAGAGAGAGAGAGAGAGAGAGAACTGAGAACCGATGAAGAAACAAAAGCGGGATGACTCATCATGCATCATGCATCTATAATTATATCAGCATCATTTGACTTTGAATATGGAATTCAGTAGATATTAGTACTAGATGAAAGTAAGTATGTAGTGTCACTAGGATTGGCGTCGCTGAATTGGCAAGTTAAGCGATCAATTGAGTCTTGACAATGTCGTGTTGATGTCCAAACAATCCAGCTCAGCAGTAGCCTGCAGTATCTCGGCTATTAGATAGCTATTAGAAATCCTTGGGAAACTTGGAGATCTAAATCAAATAAGGATTGTCAAAGGTAGATAATTCAAATGGTATGATAGAACAGAAGCAAAGCTTACTGTATCGAGAAATAAGGAATCCTTTTAAGGATGAACACTCTTGAAGGCAATAGCTTAAATCAAGTAATAAAACTAACATATTGTATGAGGTTCCATGGACCGAACCATGAAAGAAGAGAGGTTGTTCGGATAACAGTCTGAATCTTTATGATTTTGCTGGAACTACCAAATACACTAAAAATAGCTTTTTTTTTTGTTAAAAGTCTTTTTTCTTTGTGGAGCGGTATATGACATTGCATACCAGAGATGAGACAATGCAGCATGGCCGCCCTCCCAATATCCAAAGCTTATATGTCACTCAGTGGGTATTGTTCATCAGGAAGAAATGCATTTACACAGACCAGTGTTATACTGATACTGTGGGACTCAGCAATGTTTGCATATACCCATTAAAACTCCCTGGTGGTTATGTGGGATTTGAACCTGGGACCTTTCTAGCTCATCATAAAGGCCGACCTCGGTAATGGATGAACCATCCGCCAAAACAAGAATAGAAAGGGTGGTTCAAGGTCTTGGCACACAGAGAGCAGTATTCGAAAGCATTTGCCTCTTTTTCCGCTACCACCATGTCCACCCAACTATTGTCATCAACAACCATTTTTTCTTTTCCCCACCCTTACCCTCTTGGTTGCTGTTTGTGATGATTCAGGTGACTCAACACCCAAACAGCGGTACCCAGCCATTTCTTTTGACTCACCTAAAACTTATGCCTTGTATACCAAGAGGTATATTAATAATTAATTACTGAACGTAGCACAGCGAAATGCAAAGAGCGTCCAGCCAGAGGTGAAGGCATATTCACTAAGCCAGTCATCCCCCATTTAGAGTCTTAATCCATTTTTATCATCACTGGATATACTCGAGTATAACATTGATACATCATTAAAACAGTAAAATATGATACCGTGCTTTGTAAAAGTGACCCTTACGTTGTTACAATCTAGTTACTTTCCACGTGTGTAGGTATCTCTCAGGTCCACCAGACGTTGCCCATGGAGATTTCCATCGTCCAACCCATGATTCAACCCTCACTTTTCCCGTCCCAAAAATGTCCTCCCATAATGCCCTCCAACTAGTTGGAGAATGTGCAAAAACCATCATTTCCTTGTCGGACCACCTGAATCCGCCTTTCTTGTTACCTTCAGTGTCTGGTAAATCCAGATGACTACCAACTATCATTGAACCTGGAAGAGGTGACAATAAGCTAGCTAGCAGGCTGGCCAGCTGACGTTGCTTTTGTTCCCCGAACAAGTGGAAAAGCCAAGCGGCATGTATAATGGAGACATGCCCTTTCAGTGGAGAAAGCGTCTTGAGATCCTTAAGAACGGGGGGTTTCAAGTTCCGGGAGGATTTCTTGGACGTCAAGTTCTGAGGGGAAAGGAAGGTCGGATCAAATATGTCTCCTGCGAGAAATGGAACAGGATATGTGTCCGGGGTAGTCTGATATAGTTTATGTGCAAGTTCGGCGAATCCTAAATAGCGAAATTAAACTTAATGGAATGGATAGAAAAGAGTAATAAATAAAATGTACCTCCTTGGAGATCTGACAGGACCACATTCTCTATTGGATAGCCGTCTGCGATGACTCTTCTCCCGTCATTTCCGACTAAATGAATGACAAGTCAGATTAAATATATAGTATTGGAATAAATCACTCACAGCAGCAGCCCAAATCAGCATAAATTGCGCCTGGTCTTTCCTTCCCGATTGTCAAGATGCTGTTATAAAATGGATAATTGGATATACGATAACTAAGGGAAGAGACTCAACTTTTGGTCGTGTACAATACCGGAGGAATAACTCACCTTATAAACTGAAACCATGCGATACATGGATAAGGATAGACCTAAGAAGAGAGGAAATGGACTTAGTAAACCTTTATACAAAGAACCTGGAGTGACCAGACCTCGTAGGCTTCAGTCTGCACCCTCAAGACGTGCTCTTTTAATTTGGTTTCATCATTGATTCCAGTGAGCCTTTTCAACATAGCCAAATCATCAGGAGTGGGACTATATAGGGAGACAGCGGTAGCTTTCTTGGGGTAGTTCTCGTGGATGGGTGATGGCACGGTGATAGTCATTATAACCAAATCATCAGGAGTAGGACTATATAGGGAGACGGCGGTAGCTTTCTTGGGGTAGTTCTCGTGGATGGGTGATGGCACGGCGATAGTCATTGCAGCTCAAAAGATTCGTGTTGCGAAGAGATGGAAGATTCTAATCTTATATGCTTTTGGTTCTGTGGGAGATTTTTATGAAACAAAAGTATTATACCTGTATCGGAAACCCTGGTGCCAGCGGAACGGAAACGCACACGGCTATCGTACGGCAGCGTACTACACGACCGAAGCGATATATCGCCAGCGTACTACTTGCGAGCGAAAGGAACGGCAATATATCCTTCCGATTGTCTGTTCCCGTAATCTGTCTTGGTCCAACTCGGTCCCTATTTTCCCCCGTGATCCCGATTCCACATGTAGTATCCGCGTGAATCTCACAGGTATATTTTATTTTCTTTGACAAATCTGGTAGAATGTCCATTAAGTACGCCTAGCGACAATCTAGCTCGAACATGGCCACTGGAGTCCGGTACATTCTTATTTTTGCGACGTATTCATTCTACATGATTCTTGGTTTCCTATTAATATGGCAACGAGTTCTCATAATTCTATATAAAATTCTAACACTCCCATGACACATGAACCCATTGGGCATCTATACTTATCGGATCTCCTGCATACGTGAAAAATACAGAGTTTGTTTCGACTATCACTGACTGGCCTTCATTTATCTTCCAATGTCCATGCCATAACCTTGTCTCTGATCCTTGAAGGAGACTTGCAAGGAAAACCAAGAACCGGTCATGCAAAAATAGGTGTATGAGATAGGCAACACCCAGACTCAGATTTATAGAACAAAACCGTGAAAATGAAATTACTTGACAAGCATGTGCGACATCGATGTGGATCTGCAAACTGCTTGAAAGCGTGACGGATACCTCCACGCGTCGCACTTGCGAAACTTTCCCTCCGAATCCGCTAATTAACTTTCGATCTTGTCCGTATGCCTCTTCGGTGTATGGTTCTTACCTATAGGGCACTCTTTTGTGGACCAAAACGAGAAGAAGTCTATTGGTCAAAAGCGTACATCTCTGGCAATTTGTAAACATTGAAGCAATACAGCTCCAATCTTCCAAGACGCCGTGCCAAATGCACTCTATCTGGAGATCATTTCATTTTCGCTGGAGCATAGAGTAAGGTACCTGTATCCGAATTTATATTGGATCTTATCGTACTTACTTATGAGAGTAAGCCCAAGGTCCCCCGTCCAGTGACTCGCCATTGATCTCGATATTTCAGCCACAAGCCGACTAGTAGCATTCGGGAGCATTCCTTGACCTGAGTGCTTGGCTGAATTCAGTTTATGGACGGTTATATTAATATAATAGTCAACTTCAGTTATTACTCTAAGACCTCCCCACACTGGAATGCCGAATCAATCAGATCCCAAACATAATAACATCTTCAATTCCGACCTCTAACCCATTCCTCGCCAAATCATCCCACATTTATAGCCAATTATTCTCTCCATGCGACCTGCGAACTCTTAGTCCTCAAGTTCCGAAACTCTCTCCTCCAATTGGCAAGTGGTCAAAGGAAAGTCGATACCTAATATAGGTTCAAGGTATTTGACTTCCATTTTATTTATCCTATCACATACCAGCATTTTCTATAAGGCTTAACCCTACCTCCTGCTATGGACGACTTGACCCGACTGCTAAAAAAATCCGGATTGCCTCCTCAAGAATATCCGACTTCGTGCGAGTATGAAGGTGCGACTGAGCTCCTCAAAGTTCCGAATCCCGGCAAAGGTCTCTCCTTAAAAATAAGTAACCAATATCATTGCCAAGGCCAATGCCAATGCCAACCTGGGCGGCCTCAGGCTGCAGTCGAAGGAACATCAACCCCAAGTAAGGTTCCAAAGTTTCAAGCCCTCAAACTTCCTTATTTAAATACCCTATCACGTCCCCGCGTTTCCTACGGTACGCATCTCGTATGGTCGACTTCAATGCATGCCCAGCCAGCTGAAGACGACAAGCCAACCCTATCAGTCGCAATTCGCGTTATCAAGACCACTTTTAGCCTCAATAGGGTCCACTGCCTCGTGTCCAAATGTTTAAATTCCCAGCGGTCGACGGGAACCGACCGGTCGCGGTCAGCAGTCATGATTATTAGTGAGTAAAGCATCAGTTAACGGTCCGGAGATCCTACACACGCAAGGCTCTAAATACTGTTCTCCTATTGATCTCACTAAGTCGTCCTTGGTATTACGTTTTCCGCAACAAATATTCATTTTTTCGAGTAACATCATATCATCATCAAAAGATCGTCCGTCATTCGTCTCGTGGTCCGTGGTCCGTAAATGGCAAACCATAAATCATACCCAAATAGCCTAACCTAACCCAAGCCAATTTTATCCATCCTCTCGCAAAAAGCTCCCGCTGCCAACTAACAAGCCATCCAAACCCTGAACTAGAATATGAAAATCCGAAAATCCACCACCTACTCTGTCCGTCCATACCCATGCCCATCTTCTCCCATGCATGTCAACCTATCGAAGCTCTTCTACAATAAGGTGTATCCAAATATATACACAATAGATCCGCATCAATCGTGCCGCCGTTCTCCATCTCGCGGCAAGGTCACGGTGTCCAATGCCCAGTGACTTATCAACGTTAATACGGACCGAGGCATAGGATGTAATAGAAGCCATATGGCAGAATCAGTGTATATTAGCAAATTACTAATTAGAACCGGAATAGAAGATCTTCTGAGGATTGAGGATGAAGTGACGATAATGGTAATAGTGGCGAGAGATTGCAGTATCCCAAGAGGGGGCCATCGAAATTTGGACCGAAACCAACGGAGGACAAGTGACCACGGTGCAACGAAAAATACATGTAGAATCAGAATGAATTCACAGCATTATGAATTCTTAGGCCCACACAGGGAAGAGAAAGAAGTGCCTAAGAATCAGTAGAAATAAAATTAGCCGAGCGAGATAAACCACCTGCAGCATTCCACAGCCGAGTCGAGTCGAGGAGGACAGAGAAAATTGTCCCATTGACAATGGATGACGCATGCAACAGGGTCCATTGGTATCAGATATCGGAAGATAGTGACAAACGGAGCAAGCAAAGGGGAAATATATTTGTATTGAATCATATCATTATAATTGTAATGCCTGGAGTATGGGCACCACCGCGAAAGGAGCCCAAGCATGTTAGCCGAAAGACATACAGACGAGCTCCGAGTCCGACAGAGGAGGACTAATGTCCCAAGTGTTGAAGATGCAGGCAAGCCCTATCGATATCGATATGCGAATCCAATACGTAATACGTAATGACAGACTTGATACGGGGAGATAGCATACCACTAGCGGAGGATCAGATTCAGCAACTGAGCCAAAGCAAAAATGTTAGCCGAGGACGCGTCGGGCATAAGACAGCTGCAGTGATTGAGGTAATAATAATACTTGATCATCCTCTTCACAGGCGAATGAAGTCGGACAGAAGACAATTGCAGTCACCGAGGACAGTAGTATTGACAGACGGAGAAAACACATAGCATGCATACATACCGCCGACGGAGGATCAAGAAAAAAGCCAAAGAAAGAAAGAAATGTTAGCCGAGAACGCATACACAGGCGAATCAAGTCAGACGGAGGACAATTGCAGTGAGCGTGAACAGCGTTGACACTGATAGACAGAGTAAACACATAGTATATACCACCGACGGAGGATCAGGCCTCAAGGATCTAATCTTGTTAGCCGAGGACAGAAGCACAGATTATAATCTGCAGCGTTTCACAGGCTCGACCTCGTAGGACAGTTACAATGATTGAGGACAGTAGCAGTAGATCACCCCCTTCATATTTCATAGGCGAATCGAGTCGAACAGAGTGCAACTGCAGTGATCGTTGAGAACGGTAGTACGTAGTGATCGTTGAGAACGGTAGTACGTAGTGATCGTTGAGAACGGTAGTACGTAGTGACGATAACATCTTGATCATCCGAGTCCGCGTTCGACTTTAGGCGCGGAAGCGGATTGGGAACGTTGCGTTTGGACCTAAGCCTAAGCCTACGTGAGGGTTTAAATAATGCGATGCGGGTTACCGCCTTGGTTAGCTTGGAGTTTGATTGGAGTTTGATTAATAGCCGTCGTTCAGGAGAATAAAGATCGAGCGAAGAATAGAGAGCAGAGCGAGAGAGCGAGAGAGGAAATGAAGTCAAAACTTCAGAGCGAAAAGACCCCAAAATCCAAGGACAGATGATAGCATAAATAAGTGATCCCCATCATCGTCTGAATCCTCATCTTCAGGCTCTCGACCCTGTTTCCGTGTCCATATCCATAATCTTGTGAACGTTCCTCCACACCCGATCAGCCGTGGGCCGTCAAAGATTCAACGAATATGTACGCCTCCGCGCTCCGCCTACGTAGTGCCTACCTCCTTAGCCTAGTGCCCACTACACTAGCGTCACTCCCCAAGACACCCCAAGACACCTGGATCCATATCCATCTATCTAGATTTGCGGATTTACATTCATTGATTCATTGTTACGATTAGGGAAATTTGCGGATATGGATGCTTGTGGACCGAATCTGAGATATCAACGGCAACTCGAGCACGAGCGGGCCGGGGGAACGATAGCCCATTAGCCATATCGATGTCCTGCGATTCTGCCATATCATTGTCATTGTCACAGGTTCCCTTCGATGCGTATGCTTCGGTCCATTAATCTGGATCTGGGAAGTGTGTAAAGTCAGTAAGGTACGCCACATGAATAATAAAAAAGGAAAAAATTGGAGGAGAGGGATATCACGAAGAGGCCAAATAAGGCAAGAGAAGAGGGTTTGGATTCGGATCTATGTCTATGTAAAATCAATTAAGAGTACCCAATGAATACGTAGGTAGGGTAGCGTAGTATACTTGATAATGGTATGGGAGGCTTGATGTTGGACATATTGGACATTTGTACAAATCGAGGGAGATACGCACACGAGAGCGGGAGAAGTGGGTAAGACGACGCGGAATGTGGGAGTGGGAGGTAAACAAGAATACATGGTAGCAGGATGGATGAATATCTGGGCTTGATACGGTACTTGTTGTCATGGAGGTGTCGTGAGGTGTTGAGGACCGTGGGCGGGTAGGTGGGAGAAAATGGGATGGGGAGGATGTGGGAATAGGTATGGAAACGAAAGGGAATAACGAATAACAATGATGGGGTGAATGAAGTGAAAGGAATAAGTAATGTGATGCGATGAAAGGATAAACACGAAAACAAGTACAAATGCAAATGCAAATCGAGGCGAAACCAATGCACACTACATGGCACAGAATACAAAAATCGAGGCAAGAGCAAAACAAACGCAAAACAGCAAAGCAAGCATGAGTGCTCACTCGTCACGACAGCGTCAAGCTTCCCACTACCTCCCCCACGCCATCAATGCTCTTCCTATTTCGCTCTCTATCCGTGTCCGTCCCGCCCCTTAGGCTCGCCAGCGGCGGCAACCGCGCCATCGGGCGCATCGTCGGGCTGCCGAAGCTCGAGGGGCGCATGACGGGTGAGGACATGGGCCGCATGACGGGCGAGGAGGTGACGGACCGGGCACCACCACGCGGGATGGGGATCGCAATGGGCAATGTGAGGGGCGCATGGGAGGAGAAGGAGCCGGAACGGGAGTGCGAGGGGTGATGCGGGTGATGTAGAGCTGGGGAGACGGCACGGCGTTTGGAGGTGGGGTATGGGTCGTACCGGTCTTCGACTGTGATTTGGAAGTTAGTTATGCAAAATAAGAATGGTATATGCGGACGTACATTTCCGCTTGTTAGGACGGGAAGTAGGTGGCGGTGTTTGGCGCCACTGTGTTGGCGAGCTTATGGCGGACGTAGAATGTGAGGAAGGCTGCAAGACACAATCAGCATTGGGGGGCCACGCATAATTCGAACGAAATACACACCATATCAACATCCATCATGCCTACACTCGCGGGATTCGACTCAACCCCATTCATCACCTGGTCCTCGCCCGAGCCTCCAGGCGTGATACTCATCCCACTCGGGGTCGTGCTCATACTATGCACGCTCCCCGGCGCGCCGACCTCCTCGTCGTCGCTATCACTCGCGTCGCCATCGTCGAATTCGTCTTCATGCCCTGCTTCCTCGGGGAATCGCCCTCGGTCGGACCAGGCGCGCGGCGTCTGGGGGAAGAGACGGTTGGGGGGGAGGCCGCTGTTGGCATAGGAGGCGATGAGGCGCTGGAATTGGGCTTCAGATTTCAGCTCTGCTTCGATGGCGGAGTTGGTCTCGCTGCGAATGTCGAGGAGGCGGTTTGGTTTGGGAGGGAGGGAGAGGCGTTTGGAGAGTTGGTCGAGTGTGGAGGGGGGTAGGGGTGTGGAATTGGATCTGTGGTTGAGGGGTTGGGAGGGTGCTGCGTCTGCAGAGGAGGGTGCGGATTCGCTCGTGGCGGAGATGGGCTCTGCGGAGGAGAGGCTGGAGTCGTCGTTCATCTTCTCAGAGTCGATGCTGAGCGTGCGGCGGCTCCGTGGCACGAAGGAGGAGGCGAGGGGACTGGCATGCTTGCCATCGGCATGGGATATGATTGGGCTTGCAGATGCAAGGAGACTCGAGCGTCGCAGACGTCGAAAGAAGGGATTGATGCCCTCCTCGAAGACTGAGAGGGTGGAGGGCGAGGACGGGGCGGACGTCGAGCTGGGGAAGAGGGCAAAGTCTGAGAGGGAAGTCGACAGCGTTGGCCGCTGTTCGAGGGAATTTGGGTCGAGCATGTCGTGGTCTGTGGAAAGGGAGACTGAGTATCTGGGCATGCTTCGACGCATTCCATGTACTCTCGATACGGGCGTCTAAGCTGCGAATCTCCGCCGTGGACCAGCTTGACGGCTTCCTGCGATGAGCTTCCGAGGAATACACAACCACCCACACGAGCGCGATGTCGGTCATGATTCCACGGTCCTCTGCATTCCGTACACCTCCGTACAAGCGAATGAATACCGTTCGTGAATACCGATATTCTTTCCGTCGTTCGTTTGATCAATATATTTCATCGTCATCACACCTGGTTCCACAGCGCCCCGTCTGCACTCAAACGATTCCCTCGGCTGTCCAGGCCGGCGACCCTCTATAAGACCAACGCTCCAACGGCGTCATCCGTGATTCGTGCGTCGAGCCCACTGGGAGTCGCGGCGCAGAGGCATCATATCGTCCACAAGCGGTAGTATGGAGGCCTATACCTTCCATACCCTCTTATTACACACTCTTGAGTCTATTTCTCAGCGTCCCGTGG
>KN837107.1:35580-46474 GCA_000827215.1 Sphaerobolus stellatus SS14 | reverse complement strand
GCTCGAATCTGGATCATTAACAACTCATTTGACTGATGTGTAGTTTTTGTTGAGCTTTTGTAATGGAAAATGTTAAAACATTTCCCGCAGTGATATCGTTAAATCTGTTTAACTGTGAAAACTATGTGTGGTCATAATGCGCACGAAGAGTTCACGTTCATGTTGTAGGCTAAACAATTTAAAATCCAGTTCTTTCGGTCAGGCATGGACTTAGGCTTTAGTCGTCCGATGTCAACAGGGGCCTCAGGGCCCAGGCTTTATTCGTCCGATGTCAGCAAGTTCAGGCTTTATTCGCCCGACGTTAACTAATTCGGATTTATCAAGAGTTTTGACAGCCTTGATGGCGCTGTTCTGTGATACCAAGAAAGAACTGAGCCATATTTAGAATATATCGTTGGGTACAAGTCGTGTAGAAATTTAGTAACACAGTCACCACTTGTCACTATGACTCAACGGTTTAACATGGAGAACTACAATCTCAGGGAGCTTACCGAAGCATATCCTTCTGATCCTTCCATGTACAGTCCAACACAAGAAGAGTTAGAATGGCTGAATAAAATAATCAGTATTCAAGACGAAGGAGAATTAAAAAAGTATGCCCTACAAATTCAAGCTGAAAAACTGGCTGTACGTGCCTAAATCTATCAGAAATGCGACCCCTGATCCCTCCTCTAATTTATATATAGGTTTATCCTTACCCTGCCTCAAGAAATTCGCTTTCACTTCGTAAATACTCTAGACAATGACAAACTAAACTCTGACCTTCTCTTTACAGTTTCAGGGTTGGAAAACACCCCGCATACAAGGACGTGCTCGCTTTAGGAAAGGACCGCCCTGGATTAATTTACCTTGAAATGGGTTGTTGCTGTACGTATTTATGTCCTATAAATTAAATCAAATGTTAATTAAATGACTACAGTTGGAAATGATGTCAGAAAGGTCGTATCTGACGGTTATCCAGTTGAGAACGTGATTGGATCTGATCCAGAAGAGGGTGAGCTCCCATATACCTTTCTACATAGACAGAATCACAATCGCTTGTCTTAAGAAATCTGGAAGATTGGGCACAATTTTTTTCGCACTTCTGCGGAAACATTCCCTGTCCCTTTCCCTGCAGGCGATGTTTTCGACCCATCTTTCCTCTCTCCTGATATCAAGCCCGTACCAACCTCTTCCACACCGGCCACCACAGAGGTTCCAAACCTTAAATCACTTAAATCACTTACACCCCTTCAACAACATATCTCCGTTATTCAAGCAGCCTCTTTCTTTCATTTATTCAATGAAGAACAGCAGAAGCGACTCGCATTCCTATTAGGCAGCCTTCTTTCACCTTTACCAGGTTCAATGACCATAGGCTCCCAAAGTGGCCTATCTGACACGGAAGAAAATAAGAAAGGAGGAACGAGGTTTAGCAACATTGGACGAGGCCTTTTCGCCCATTCACCGACTAGCTGGAGTGAATTATGGATTGGGAAAGGAGGCGCGTTTCGAGATAGCGATGTTAAAGTGTGGGCGGAGGTGGAAGAAAGTGAGTTGACGGTGCCTACGAGCAATACCACTACTCTTAAGATGCTGGAAGAAGTTGGAAAGCAGCGATTCGTGATGACATGGAGCGTAGTAAGGATTTAAATTTATTCCAGGAAGAAATTCTTTTGCCTCCAATCTATGTCGACATTGTACAAATTCCTATCTACGATATATGTATTTTTTGTAGTAAATTATATGCGGCTGCGAAATAGCCTGCAATCTACTCCCAAGTCACCATCACGCTCGAGCACTCAAATTCGTATGAAGACGACGCTGAAAATATATTTGAAGCCAAAAAGAGTGATTTCAGGGGTATATGTATAGTTGACAATATAAAATACAGGTGCTGGACTAATTCACCTCATACGTTCCAACCTCCGTATCTTGGCCAGATGGTTTAGGCTTTATTCGTCCGATGTCAACAGACCGCTTTATTCGGTTTTATTCGTCCGACGATCTTATCAAGCTCCTCATGGACGGTCTTGATTCTTCTTGATTGTGCTACTACGTATTAAGAAGGAAACAAGCCGAGGCAAAGCCGAGGTCATGACTAGATTAAACGCTCTAAATTTAGGTTGTCGCCTTGTATAAATCCAGCTCTTTGGTATACATGGGTATCGACGGCGCGGAGTCAATTCATTCTCTCTTCTCATCTGGGTTCTAGATTACAAGCAACTTCTCTCAATTATCTATGTCGACAGATTTGGAACAACACAGGAAATGGATTGAGAGGCTGCCTTCAGACCCGTATAGCCCTACACAGGAGGAAGTGGAGTGGATGAAGAGAGTAACGGGTATCCAGGATGAAGAGGAATTAAAGAATCACGCGTTAAAGACTCAAGCTCAAGGTCTTGCTGTAAGTGAATCTATCGACCTAAATCCATCACGCATCTAATCCACTTTAAAATTGCGCATAGGTCTTTCCGTATGGATGCCTTAAGAAATTCGCGTTTACTACGTAAGTAATGAGTTCTCAGCTGTCGATATACGATTTCTGAAATTATGGGCATCAGTTTCAAAGTTGGGAAACATCCTGCTTATAGGGACGTCCTTGCTGTAGGAAAAAACCGTCCTGGGGCGATTTACCTTGAAATGGGCTGTTGTTGTATGTCATATACTATCATATTTAAAACGTTACTTATCTTATCATATTGCAGTTGGGAATGATGTCAGAAAGGTCATTTCTGATGGCTATCCAATTGAGAATGTAATTGCATCCGACTTGAAAGGAGGTGCGTAGCCTAAAGTTCGCTAATAAATATTGCCCCAACACTCAATGCGCGCCGTAAAGACTTCTGGAAAGTCGGGCACAATTTCTTCCGCACCTCACCGGAAACCTTCCCGGTTCCCTTCCTTGCAGGAGACGTATTCAATTCTTCATTCATCTCTCCCGATACTCCACCCGCACGTACCTCTTCCACTCCGCCCACCACCGAGGTACCCAGCCTTAAAACACTCACATCCCTTACACCTCTCCAACATCATATCTCCATTATTCATGCAGCCTCTTTCTTTCATTTATTTCAAGAAGAACCCCAGAGACGGCTTGCATTCCTTCTAGGCAGTCTACTTTCGCCCTTTCCAGGTTCAATGATCATAGGCGTACACTCTGGTTTATCAGACACCGAAGAAAACAAGAAGGGCGGGAATAGACTCAGTAATGTTCACGGCGGGGGATTATTCGCTCATTCACCCACTAGCTGGCGTGAATTGTGGATTGGAGATGGAGGCGTTTTTACAGAGAGTGACGTGAAGGTGTGGGCAGAGGTGAAAGAGATCTCAAGCGATCCTACTCGTACGGATGCAGGTGGATTCCCAGCAAAGAGATACATTATGACATGGAGCGTAACAAGAATTTGAATTGATTAGCGATAGAATGAAATCTGTATACACCTCGCTACGACATTCTCCCAGAGTAATTTGAAGAACAGCCAATTACAATCTGAGCATATATACCACAAACGTTCAACTTTCAAATAAAATATGGGTGGAGGTGAATTAACGTTGTCCACGTGCAATGACACCGTTCGTGACGACATGACGGTGCGTGATAATTAAAATCATTCCCATAAAGGCAGGTACAACAATTGAAGACCTTGCTTTAGTATGCGAGTATATTCCTATAATATTTTAACTATTAATTTAAAAATACAGCGAAAGAAATCAAAATTATATGAGGCCAAGGTCTTAAAGTGGCGAGGGCGGTAAAACTGTTCAGGCGATATGTCATAATAGTATGAAGATCCAATGGGTAGTTTTACAAATGGCTCATTCCTATCACACATTGGCTTTTAGAGGCGATTAAACCGGTGGATAGACAGGAGTGGTGACGGGTCGGACTGGTTCTTAGTAGGATCACAGGGTCTTTTGTTTTCTTTTTGGAAAGGATTCCTTTGTGCTTTGGGACGTATGAATCTTTTTAATGCCAAGTGGTGCTCATATTCTGCATTCTGCATAATTCTGCCAATGTAACGCCGTTGTCCTTCAAGTGCTTACTAGTACTAGTAGTACTAATCTTCTAGGTCATTATCACCTCACCGCTAGCTGTACTACGCAATTCTTGGCATCTATATCCATTCGTAATTCAGCCACTTTCTTTCAGATCACCTCGAATAGAAGGTGCTATAAATATTCGATGCCCAGTTATCTCAGTCCATTCTCTTCCTTTCACAATAGGGAAATAATATCCCGGGGCCCGTAGACGAAATATGAGTGTTGGAATATCGTGGTGTCCGTATGTATGAAAGATACGAAGCTTCTGATCAAAACTGATATATTTGGCCTAATTCCTCAAGATTGATATAATCCACGACAGATGAGGATAACGGCCTAGTACCAGAAAAATGTATGGCGGGTGATCTGCAGAGTAGCTTATGAGCTATACATGTTGATTAATGGTCAAAATACTATCGATTGAGCTGGCATACCATTTCGCGTGGCTCTAAGAAGCTTCAGAGAAAAATAAAACCGCTCCCACACCGATGGGTCTTCAATGGCGAAGAACTTCCCTCTTAAAAATTGATTGCCAGACCGATTCTCTCAGGCTCACCGGCGATCCGCCGAGTGTATGCGCATTGAACTGACCATAAACTAATGTCTCAAGGATTTTTTTCCAAAATTAGAACATCACTGGCTATAAATTAGTATTCTAATGTGCCAGCGATGCCAAGCGACAGGCCATCTCCCCTCTTCGATTCTCAATATGCCAGTGGGGGACTTCGACCACAGAAAACTGGTTGAAGCGTTTCCTGTGAATCCTTCACTCTACACTCCTACACATGATGAGTTGAATTGGCTAAAGAAATTAACTGGTATCGAAGACGAAAAAGAGTTAAAGGAGCATGCCATAGAAACTCAAGCTGAGAGACTAGCTATGCGTGTCTATACCATCGGAGGGGCTACATTCTAACTTTGATGTTTCTATAGGTCTTTCCCTACCCTTGTCTTAAGCGATTCGTTTTTACCTCGTAAGTGACCGGATCGATGAGGGAGAAGAAATATCCTGAATTTGTTATTAGTTACAGATAGGAAAGCACCCAGCTTACAAGGACGTACTTGCTTTAGGAAACGACCGACCTGGTGCAATTTATCTTGAAGTAGGATGTTGTTGTATGTAATCATTCTCTATTTAATGATTTCCAAAATTAAATCATTAATCGCTACAGTTGGGAATGATGTCAGGAAGGCGATATCTGACGGCTATCCGGTTGAGAATGTAATTGTATCTGATCTAGAAGAGAGTGAGTTCTAAGATAGCCTCTTCCTACTATAAAGACATTAGTGACAGCAATATCTTAAAGGATTTTGGGAGGTTGGACACAAGTTCTTCCGCACCACTCAGGAAACCTTCCCTGTTCCTTCCTTGCAGGAGATGTGTTCGACCCATCTTTCCTCTCTCCCGACACCCTGCCCGCACCAACGTCTTCTGCTCCAGCTACTTCAACGAGAGTGAGGTGGACAGCGTTGGACGCTATTCGAGGGAATTTGGCTCGAGCATGTCGTGGTTCTGTGGAAAGGGAGACTGAGTATCTGGGCATGCTTCGACGCATTCCATGTACTGAGGCGTATGGATGGAAGTCATTCGTGGTGTACGTCATGAGCACGTGACTCAACTCGGGCAGCATTCTCTGTTTTTCTCTTTCCTCACGGATTCTTTTCTTTCTCTTGGCATGTAGCTCAGCTGTACAGTACTTAGACAGGATGCTTCCGTTAAGTTTTCTCAGCTTGCTTCTTTCTGACATCGCGCACTCGATAATCTCTTGACATCGAGCTGCTCTTTTTTCTTTTCCCACTCTTACCGCATTCCCACTTCTTTGTTTGCTTCGCTCATTGTATTTCGCTTCCGCCGGCTTGAGTCCATCCCTTCTGGACGCACAAGAGAGCGGTGGCGACACAAATAAACTTATTTGTCTGCCAGTTGCGAGCGAGGGAGTTAGATCAACGGCTTCCTACGATGAGCTTCCCAGGAATACACAACCACCCACACGAGCGCGATGTCGGTCATGATTCCACGGTCCTTTGCATTCCGTACACCTCCATCCAAGCGATGATGTAAGTAGATAGAACTAGTAGTCAGACACGGCAGTGAGTGACAACGTCTCTAATATATACCTGTAAGTAGATAGAACTAAATACAGGATTAGAATGTAATATAAATGAAAGTAATAAAGTGTCGGGCTCACCTAGTAGTCAGACACGGCAGTGAGTGACAACGTAGGGAGCCTCAACGGGAGAATAAAAAGCTTATAAGCGGCGGGACCCGAATATACGGCGTCCCGACGTGTACATGTAATCTATATGTGTCCGTTTAATAGAGTGAGTCATAAACGAGAGGTAAAACGGAAGTAAAGTGTGCGGTCCCAGACCGCTGCATATATGCTGCCTTGCAGCCATAGTAGTCGTGTTAAGCCTTATCCTAGCAGATGAGAATACCGTTCGTGAATACCGATCTTCTCTCCGCCGTTCGTTCGATATATTTCATCGCCATCACACCTGGTTCCACAGCGCCTCGTCTACACTCAAACGATCCCCTCGGCTGTTCAGGCCTGCGACCCTCTATGAGACTAACGCTCCAACGGCGTCATCCGTGATTCGTGCGTCGAGCCCACTGGGAGTCGCGGCGCAGAGACATCATCATGGCACCCACAAGCGGTAGTATGGAGGCCTATACCTTCCATACCCTCTTATTACACACTCTTGAGTCTATTTCTCAGTGTCCCGTGGATCATTTCTGGACGTACCTTGGTAAAGATCCGACCGATGGCCTTCGCAGGGTATTGCTTCGTGGAAATACACCGGACATTACGCAGTGCGATTCCACTTTGAAATTAGACTATTCGAAGCTGACCTCGACAGGTATTTACAGTCGGGATGCCGTAAACCGTCCTCCAACCCACTAGGTGCTCCGGTATATAAATCTTCGATTCACCCGTCGATCCCCATTCTCTTTACGCAGCATTGAAATGCGCGCAGGATTAGTTATTACCTGCCAAAATTTAGGACGGGAGCGCCGCATCAGAGGGTACCGCCTAGCCGATAATCATAGTCGAAATCAGCTCCCGAAGAAGGAAATACCCAGGCGTGACAATCCTCTTAATTATTCCGCAAGCCTCTAGCATGCGTTTGAAAAGTCCAATCAGCACTCGACTCGTCTCTAACCCCCCTTATCGCTATTAATCGTTATGGCCGACGACGAGGCGAAACAGCTCGATGAAATGTTCCCTGCCGATCCCGAATTATACATACCCTCGAAAGAGGAAATTGAGTGGTTGAAGAAGGTAATTGGGATTGAGGACGAAGAAGAGTTGAAGAGACATGCGTTTGCGGTGCAGGCGGAGGGATTAGCTGTGACTAGATCTCTTGTGAATTTGTAATTTGTTATCTGGTTTCTTTGGTATTTAGGTCTATCCTTATCCATGCCTCACGATCTTTGCTTTCACGTCGTAAGTATCACATAAAATTCTATAAAATATTTCTTAATCGCCGGGAGGATAGGTATAAGATAGCCAAACACCCTGCGTATCAAGACGTGCTGAAATTAGGAAAAGAGCGTCCCGGTGCGATTTATCTCGAGACGGCTTGTTGTTGTACGCCATCCTTATTTCCTTATCTTTAAATCCCTTGGGGAATCTAATATGTGCTGATTTCACTCTAGTCGGCAACGACGTCCGAAAGCTGATCTCAGATGGCTATCCCATCGAGAACATAATCGCAACCGATTTACAGAAAGGTAAGCATTACAAAGTATTTTTATTTAAATCCCTACTCTTAATAATCCCACTCCCTCCCGGCACAAGATTTCTGGCAACTGGGTCACACCTTCTTCCGCACCACCCCCGAATCCTTCCCCGTCCCCTTCCTCGCCGGAGACATATTCGATCCTGAATTCCTCACCCCCACCCTCACCCCACATCTTACCCAGGCCTCCTCACTAATATTTCCACCCCATCAGCCCCCTCCCTCAAATCCCTCCGCACCCTAACCCCCCTCCTCCACACCCTCTCAATAATACACGCCGCCGCCTTCTTCCACCTCTTCCAAAAAGAAGAACAGCGTGAGCTAGCCTTCCTTCTCGCCTCCCTCCTCTCGCCTCTCCCCGGCTCGCTCATCCTAGGCTCACACGTCGGCTCGCCTGATACCGCGGAGTATAGGCACGGAGGTTCTAGGCCGAGTTATAAGGGCCGCACGATGTTTGTGCATTCGCCGAGCAGTTGGCGGGATATGTGGGTGGGGTCTAAGGAAGGGGGATGTGAGGGGGAAGCTAAGGAAAGGGAAGGTGAGAACGGGGTTTTTAAGCAGGGGGAGGTGGAGGTGTGGGGGTAGGTGAGTGAGGTGGTTGATAGGAGTGCGTTTGCGAGGCGGGAGATGGGGAAGACGGGGGGAGTGTGGAAGGGGGTTATTTTGAGGTGGAGTGTTAAGAGGGTTTGAGGTTCTTTTTTTGGTTGGGGAGAATAGATGGTCGTAGTATTCAAGGGGATTCGTAAATGTAATTATATCTGATACTATTGAAAGAAACATATAGGTGTTTAGAGAGAATGAGGTTTGAACAGTAATATTGAAATAATTCTTGCGGTGAATCAAATTTCACCTGATAGGTTTGGTTTGTATAATGTGGATCCATTGGCAGCAGTGAAATCGACAAAACGAGATGGCATGATAGGCTACTAGTCTTTAAACAAGGGATATTGAGTCCCCGAAAATTGAAAACCTTACTTTAATTGGGATTTATGTGACGCTCATTCGACTGCAGGCTGCCAAGATTGCATATTTGATTGTTAAATTTAAGGAGAGGTCTCCCCTCCGAATTTCGAGCACGTTCAGTTAGCCATACCGGGGCGGAGGAACGGGTCCCGGTCCGACTGTGACGCGTGACGGTCGCGCTTTCAGCTCAGCGTTTGCTCCCGTCGACGACGACGATGTTGTACAAGTGGTTTCAATTATCATTCTGGATCTGATTGTTTTCTGTCTCATATCGCTATTTTTCTCTATCTTTTCCTTCTTTCTCCTTGCAACTTTCAGGAATTACAAAGTCGAGGCCCGAAACTTACGACATGGAAGAATCAAGATAAATATAAAGGTTTGCTAGTACTAGTTCCCTTGACATCCGAGAAGTGTAGATGCTCGATGGGTTCAAAATGGGAGCTATTATCACTCCATAGTAAAATTCCAGATTATTAATGGGATGGGAGTTCAAATTTTAAAACAAGGTTGGCCTATTTCCTACACCGGCATGTCGTTGGCCGTCTTCCATGGCATACTAAAATAGCCTTTCACATACCTTGGATGCCATAAAAGAACTGAATGTTCTCTTATCAGGTCATCTTTGGGCCCACTTTTATTGACTGAAGATGTCCGCACCCCCGAACCTCGCCCTCAACTCTGAGGCATATAAACCGACGCAGGAGGACCTCGTATACTTGAAGAAACTGACAGGCATTCAGGATGAGGATTTACTGGAAGTGCACGTCTTGAAGGTACAGGCGGAGGCGTTCAGTGTGAGTCTTCACTCACGGGTTTGGGATCCCCACTGATGCCTAGCGGAATCCAGATTTATCCTTATCCTTGCATTGGGTTATTTCAATTCATTACGTGAGTTTATGCTTGACTAATAGTTACATCGATGCGATTAAGCTGTCGAGCTCCTTCAGTTCTAGAATTGCGTCCCACCCCTCTTATGATGATATCCTCAAGTTGGGTAAGGAAAGGAAAGGAGCCATTTATCTAGAACTTGCATGCTGCTGTAAGAAGATTATTTTTTTTGGCGTATCTTATGGTCTGATGTTTTCCAGTTGGAAACGATGCTAGGAGATTAATTGCAGATGGTTATCCGATGGAAAATGTCGTTCTTTCTGATCTGCAGCCTGGTAAGCAATGTATCGTTACTTTCAAAATCCCCAATTAAAACCTCTTGTCTTCGTAGAATATGGGGAACTTGGTCATAAATTATATCGAACAACGCCAGAGACTTTTCCCGTGCCTTTCGTTGCAGGAGACGTTTTTGATCCAGCATTCCTTTCAAGTGATGAAACAAGCGATACTCTTCCACCTTTGACATCCCTCAAAACTCTTTCGCCTTTACTTGGCCACGTCTCTGTCATCCATGCTGCTTATTTCTTTCATCTGTTCGATGAAAAGCAGCAAAGAGATCTGGCTTACAGACTATACAAACTACTTGCGCCAATTCCAGGATCAATGATACTGGGAACCCATCTGGGTGTTCCTGATGCTGGTGATAATCGCAACGGGGGATTAAGGTGATTCCAGCCTGCGAAAAGCGTGTTTGCGCATTCTCCCACCAGTTGGGCAACGATGTGGGAAAATATATCTGGAGAGGGAAATGTCAGAGTCGAGTCGTGGATGAAGCAGCAAGCAAACTTTAAACCCGAGTCTCCGAAATATCTGCATGTGTGGAAGATTACGAGACTTTGATGGCGAGTAAACGCGCATATTATACGCGCTGATTCTGATGAAGAGAAGTGATGCTAGATTTTATGTAGAACTCAATATGGGAACTCGCTGCCTTATCAATGGGAAGATATATGGATTAAGTTTGTCGTTAAGCATCGTACTAGTATGTAATGATAGGATAAAATCTCTTGAATGAGATAAATGAAGGTCTGTCATTGAAAAACGAAAAGACTTTGCTTTTATTTTATTTAAAAAACGCAACAGATCCGATTCAGACAGATTACCAATGGTATTCTCGGTCATATGAGTTCAAACTCAAGGTTGGCGAATTTCCTACACCGGCACATCTTTGCCGTGTCTTCCATGACATGCAAAAATAGCATTTGGATGACATAAAAGAACTGAATTTTATCATATCATATCAATATTGGGTCCACCTTTATAGACTGAAGATGTC